>CAUYUJ010020148.1:477500-640366 GCA_963575745.1 Prorocentrum cordatum
CTTCGCCGTTTTCGGGCTCTCGCGGCTCCTCCACGGGCCCTGGGACCGTCAGAAAACGATCCAGGATGAAGAGTTGGCCCTGGGGGAAGGCCCCAGGGTCCAGGACCCGTTTCCCTCAGGACCCGTTTCCCCCGTGCTAAGGCACGAGGCGCGAGGTGTTCCAGCCTCTCCTCCTGCTAGCTCTAGGTCTCCCAGGTGGGGTCCAAGTATAGATGTGGTCGGTGGATCGCGCCGCGATGCCGAGGCGTCGCCGTGGCGGCTCGATGTGGAGCTCGAGTTTCTCCACTCCGACGTCGCCGATGCATCGCCGACGTTGCCGACGTATTACCGACGCATCGCCGATGCATCGGCGATGCGGCGCGATCCTCCGACCCCATCTACACCCATTTGAGATCTTAAGAACTAGCACGAACGTTCATGGACTCCAATTTCCCTGTTTAGGAAATCAAGGATCTAGGCCTGGGCCGTTGTTTTTTCCTGGAGCTTCTTATACCTTCGTCGAATGTCCGTAGATCTGGGCCTGGACTGCGATTTTTAAGACAATGCTTCGAGTGCAGTCCATCTTCTTCTCGCGCAGAATGTGCGTAACTCTCAGCAGGGGCCTGCTCGGACCCGATGTGGGAGGCCTCTATGCTCGGGGAGCCAAGGTGGCCGTCGAGTACCGCTCGGTCGGCGGAGCCTCCGCGCACGGCGTGGAGCTCCCGACGAACTCCACCCTCTCCTGGGAGGGGGGCCTGGCCCAGGTTCGGGGGCACGGCAACGACTCTCGCTCCCCTGAGATCCTGGCGATGCAGTTTCTTCTCCACCGGCGCTTTCGCCCGGTTTCGGGCCCTGGGAAACTCGCAGATCGATCCAGCTCGGAGAGTGGCGCAGAAAGATGGTGTCTATGGCTCTGGTCGCGAGCTTTTCACGATGCTGCAATTCTTTCGCAACGTCGGATCTCAGGGTCCTTCGGTAGCAAATCACGGAAGCCTTTGTGCACCCTCGCAAGCCCGTCTTTGGAACGCACCGGCGTCGACTAGCGTCTGGGAATCAATGAGACACCGCCGGTTTAGCGTCGAGTTGCGTCGACTAGCGCCGACTGAGCGCCGACTGAGCGTCGACAAGCGTCGATTAGCGTCGAGTCGCCACTGGCAGACACGCCGGGGCGGCGGCGGCGGCCGCGGCGCGCGGCCCGGTCGCGCCGCCCAGGCCGCGCCGGCCAACCACGAGCCCAGACCCCAGGGGGAGGAGGCCCGGCCCGGGCGATGGCGTGAGCCAGTGGCTGCGGTCCACGCGCACGCGCACACACATAAAACGACGCGAAGATCGGGACAAAATCGGATCGGGATAACTCGAAATCTCTGAGAATCGGCGGGTTTGGAGGATGTATTGGGCGCCGCGGCCGCTCCAGAGCGTTCCGGAACGCTCTGAGAGCGCTCCGGAACGCTCTGGAGCGATTTATCCCGATCCTAGCCCTGTTTTAACACGCACTCACGCACACGCCGATCTTTGGTCCAGTCTTGCAGGCCCCCCCAACGGCCTGAGCAGGTGGGGTTGGACGACCACGCCGCATCGGCGATGCATCGGCGATGCGGCGCGATCCGGAGAACGACTCGCTCCGCGCCGATGCATCTCCGATGCGGTGCGATCCTCCGACCTCATCTACTTCAGCTCCGTGTGGAGGCCGCCGAGAATGGTTGAACGTCCCAAGGCGGTGCAGTGACCACATCGTCCCGTGAGTCAGTGGGGAGTCGGGGTGAGCGCACTGTCTCGGGACTGGGGTCGTTCACCGAGGATGTCTCTGGCAATTGGGGCCCCCAAGGCCCCGAAACGGTGCGGTGACGGACCGTGCGGGGAGGTTTCTCGGGTTCACCACATCGCTTTTGGACCCTCAAAGGCAACGGGCGCATCACATAAGAAATTGGCCCATCAACGGGTGCCGCGCCACGAGAATTTTTGACGTTTCTGGCCGAAACGCGGTACAATGACCGGAAATCAGTCCAAACTGCGCTCTCGCCCTGGCGCGGGCACACCGCCGGCGTCACCTGCGCGCCGTGGCCAGTTCAGGAGCGAATCGTGAGGATGTCTGAGCCGAAGCTGGCTTCCGGCCAGGTGGCGCCACGCGAATCAGCCTTCCAAAACCAACGGTTTTGTACAGATGTCCGGCAGCTGTGCTGCGATGTGCTGCGTTCCGGCGGGCACAGTATCTGCTCAATGGGCGCGCCGAACCCTGGAGCGCCTCACGAGAAGGCTCAGAGTCGACGAAAAAAAACCCAGATGTCTCATAGCAATACTTTTTGGGCGGCGAGATCTAAAAGAGGCGTTCCAGAAAGGACCTCGACTTCCAGGGCAAGGTAGCGGAAGTAAAACGAGGGCGGCTCCGATTGCGGAAGCCTGCGGAAGGCTGGCGGAAGTCATCGGAAGGAAGACTTGCCTTCCAAGAGATGGCATTGTTTTGTGGTTCAGGGCCTGCGGAACCTGCCACATATCCACTGCCCATGGCCAGGCCCTTCTTGGGCCAAGGCGCGGTGTATGCATGTGCCTCCCTGGCCAAACCAGAACGGCTTATGTACCGCTTTGGGGCCCAGGTTGGGCTTGGCCAGGAGCAGTGGATATGGACAGTATAGATCTCGTCGCCCTAGACTTCTCATTGGATCTGCCCACTGTATTCGGACGGGGCTGGGACGAGGATCAATCCTTCCAGAGCGTTCAGGCCGGGGCGCCCGAGACATCCTCCAGAGCCGCCGAATCTAAGATTCGTGGTTCATCCTGACCCGATTTCATCCTCGTCCTGGCTTCGTCTGATGTGTGGGCCCGTGCCAGTGCGGATAAGAAGTTGGCGCCTTCCGAAGGTCTACTCGAGCGCCGACGCCGGAGGCTCGGAACCATGGGAGGGCCTTCCCGCGGGGCACGCCGCGGGTGTGCTGACCTTCAGCGGCGTGCCGCTCGCGGGGGTGCTGACCTTTGAGTACGGATGCGTCGGCTACCCGCCGGTCGTCGGAGAAGAGAAACGGCGCAGGCACAGGTTTTCGGAGGCCCGCGCGGATTTCTCGGGGCGGCGCTGGGACCCTCTTTGCGGCGACTCTGGCGCCGCCAGCGCCGACCGAACAGATCCGCGAGGGCCTTTGAAAGTCCACCTATCTATACAGCTGCCTGCGGCGAACTCTGCCACCGTGCCTGTTCAACAGCGCAGCAGGAAGGAGACTGTGTAGGAACAGCGCATTTTCGACGACTGGTCTGAACTGGGAAGGGCGTGACCTCGACCTCGTCTTCGTCCTCGCGGTATGAAGGAAGAAGAGGACGAGGGGGAGGAGGAGAAGCAGGAGGAGGAGGAGAAAGATATGGAACATCTGAAGACGATGAGGAGAAAGCCTCATGTGCCCATTTCTGGGGGCCTCCTCGATGCTTCCTGTGAGCTTCTTGGGGGCCTCTTGGGGCCTTCTGGGTGGGGCCTCTCGGGGCCTTCTTGGGGCCTCCTGGGCCGTCTCCGGGAGCCGTCGTGGTGCTTTTTTGGAGCGCTGTAGGGCCGCCTTGGGGCCCATTTGCGAGCCTCTTTGGCGATCTCGGGGCCCTCTTGGGAGCCTCGCGGGCCGTTTTGGAGCTATCTTGGGGGCCTCTTTGGCCGTCTTGAGCGATCGGAGAGCCAAGTAAGCGAGAACCTCAAAATCCCACAACAACCCGATGGTAATCGATGATGCTCCCTCCTCTGGCTCTCCTGGAGGGCCTCCTAAAGCCTGCCTGATGTTTTCGGAGGCCGTCTTGAGCGCCTCTCTGGGCCATCTTTGTGCACCCTTGGAGCGCTTTAAGGCCGCTTTTGGGCCTTCTTGAGAGCCTCTTGGACGATGTTTGGGTCCTCTTGGGCCGATGCGGGACCCTCTTGGGAGCCTCGCGGGCAGTCTTGGAGCTATCTTGGAGGCCTCTTCCGACCTTCTCTGGGTTGCTCATGATGAGGGTGGCTCTTTTTCCCCACCCGACGGGTTGGGGCCCGTAGATTTGAAGAGGATAGTTCCCAACCCGTCGCGCCCACCCTGCATAAGCACCGCGGCCGCCAGGCACGAAAGGTCCTGGTGCTCCCTGGGTATTCCGCCCCGCGTCTTCGACGCATGGCGGCTGCACGCCGCGGCCGCAAGGCGCCAAGGGGCCTAGTGCTCCCTGGGGATTCCGCGTCGCGCTCTCGGGTGGGGATCCCTCGAGGAGGCACAACCTGTCGTGAACGATGGCCCTCTTGCCCTCTGCCTCTGCTGCTCTCTCCAGATCGTGTCCGTAATCCGACGTGGAAGATGGCTCTCTCCTCTGCCTCTGCGGACGTGAAGATGGCTCTACCTCTCCAGGTCATGTCCGTAATCCTCTGCGGACGTGAAAGATGGTTCTCTCCTCCTGTCGTGTGAGATGGCTCTCTCCTCTGCCTCTGCGTGAGGAGGCCCTCTGCCTCTGCCGTTTTCTCCCATGTCACGTCAGCGTCGCGGTGGCACGCCCCGGTGGGGAGGCAGATCGGGGGCGGGCCCCCTCGGAGTGCTCAGAAGCCCCCCGCGGCCTTCCGAGAAGCTTTCCGAGCCTCCCCCGAAGCGACGGGCGGCTTCTCAGAAGGCCAGAGGGCTTCTGTCAGCGTCACCCCAACATACTTGTACTATATGTGCGTCGCCCCCCCCAGGGGCGACGCGCGCACAGAGAAATCCTGTGGTATATGCGTCGTGGCGGACGCTTTCTGGCCGTACCGCTCGGGAAGCGATACGCTACAAGATGGGCATACTACACGCTCGGGTCGGACGCGCGCCTCCGAGGCGGACACCTAGTATCAGTGTGTGTCTCTGTGCGCCCCATTCTCAGCAGCCCCGCCGCCCTCCGGAGAGGCCTGCGGCCCCCCCCTCTCGCCGCCCCCTCCCCCTCGGCGCGCCGCCGCGTGCCGTGCCCTCCCGCTCCAGGTCCGCGTCGCGGTGGCGCGGGACTCTGCCCCCGAGCGCGGGGCCGCCAGCACCTCCGACCCCGCCGGCGACTCCGAGGGGGAGGCGGCAGGCGCGGCGGCGCCCGCTGAAGTCACGCAGGCGATGGTCCCCTCGCCTGCGTGACATAGCGATGCGATAATAGCGTCTTGTGCGCCTGGGTTTGGCCCCCCCCGCGGCAACCCAAAAGTCGCGCACCAAGGGTCACTCTTGCCCAGGGTCACTCTTGCGTGTGGCCGGAGGACGACGACGTCTGACGACAGCGGCGGTGGCGACAGTCGGGCGGGCGGTACTGGGAGGTGACCCGCACTGGGGGCGTGGATTAGCGACTGGTCCCATTTCCAGGGTCAGTGGCACCGTAACGGGTACTCACAAACGGGTACTTTGGAGATTTGCCGAACGTTGCCACTTTGGGGCCTCTTTCTGGCAGTGCAGCGTTGCCCGCATCGGGAAGGGTTGGGTTCGCTGGGTCACTGGCCAAAGTACCCGTTAGTGGAGTCCCCGTTTGTGGGGCGCTGACAGGGGAAAACGCGGATGTCCGCCGCCGAACGAGGCGGCGACCGGCCGCATTCTGGGGAGGGCACCTCCCCCGATCCATGGATTTGGCGACCGCGCGCCAAATCCACGGATCGCTAATCCATGTTTGCGCGCCCCCGAAAACCGGCCCCGCGCAGAGGGGGCTTCTGAGAAGGCGCGGGCCTGGCCTGTGGATGCAGGGCCGGCGCCTTCTGAGAAGCATGGGGTGAAGCCTTCCCCCCCCCCTTCCATGCTCCCCCGTGCGCACCGCCGAAGAAGAGAGGGCGCCTTCTGAGAAGCGTGGCGTGCTTCTAAGACGCCTTCCCCCCTCCCCCCCTGCCACCCCCCCCTGTGCGCAGTGCCACAGACGAGGGCGGCGGGGGCGAGGGCGGGCTGCCCTCCGCGGGCAGCTCCGGGCCCCTGGGGGCCCGGCATGCCTCGCTCGCCGAAGACGTGGGGCGGGGTCCCCAGGGCAGGGCTCGGCCCGAGCGGTCTTTGGGGCATTACAGTCGGGGCGCTGAAGAAGGAATCCTTTTCGGTGGGGAGGGGCTCCGCGTTCCTCAAGTGTTTCACAGCTTGCCTCAGGTTTTCCTTATGTTTTCGATAGGAAATCGAAGTTTAACTTACGGGAAAAAGGGGCCTCGTTCCTTATTTAAGGTTCCTTAGGTCAACGCCCCGACTGTATTTTTTTGTAGATCGTGTTCGTGTAGATTCGGTTTCGCAGCATATGAGGGTCGAAGACAGACCAGGGGTGGACCTAAACGGTGTTTCGGCGATTTCGTGGGCCGTTTTCGTTTCGATTTCGTTTTGCGTTCAGGCCGGATTGAAGACAACACGAGGGAAGACAAACATAACACGAAAACGAAAAACACCGTTTAGGTTCAGCCCTGCGACGAACCGAGGGAGCACGGAAACAAGACGAAGCCTAAAGTCACCGTTCAGGTCGAGCCCTGCCCCAGGGGGCACGGGGCCCCCTGGGGCCTCGCGGCCGCGGCATGCAGCCGTCCGTCGCTCGTCGAGGGCTCCAGGCGGGATGCCCAGGGAGCACCAGAACCCTGTGGGGCTGGCGGCCGCAGTGTGCGGGGTGGGCGAGGCGCGTCGGGAGCCCTTCTCTTTAAATCTGACCCCCTGTCGGGGCTCCCTTCGACTCCTCCGAGTCGGTTCGATTCGATTCTGGTGGATTCCGATTCCGCTTCGATTCGACTCCGGGCTCCGATTTGGACCCCGATCTGTCAGTGGAGGCCTACTGGCCTGCCGATTTCCGCCGACTCGGCTTCTCCTGACTCGGCTGCCGATCTCCGCCGATCCGATTCATTTCGATCGCCCATTCGACTCATCGATTCGATTTTGGGCTCTCCTACCCTGTCGGTTCGGAAACAAACGGCATAGGCGCACATCTCATCGCCCGCGTTCTCGTAAAATGTCCTCGTCGTGCCCCGTATGAATCGGCCATTCCTCTCGGCATTCCTCTCTTCCCCCCACCACTCCCTCTCCCTCCTTCCCTCCAACAAGAAGTAATGACATCACCATAAGCTCTCGAAGGTCCGCGCGGATGTCTTGCATCGGCGCTGGGCGCCAGACAGGCCGGTGCATCGCCGACTCAGGAGATCCGCGCGGACCTTCGAACACTTCTTATGCAGTTTCTCCTTCTACTCTCAGGAGGTTTCGTGCCTTCTGAGAAGCCTCTACGGCCGCATTGGGTTCCCCCCGCCCATTTAGGCAGACCCCTCACACGCGCCGTGACCCCATATGGAGCTCCGCCTACCGTCTCGGTGTTCGCTGACGCGTGGCGGCGCCGCACCATTCCGGCACGCCCCTCACTTGCGTCGTGGCCCCACAGGAAAGCCCACCCACGGCCCCAGGGGCATGGCACCGCATGGCGGCGCCGCCGATTTCGGCCCACCCCTCACACGCTTCATAACCCCATCGGGAGCTCCCCCTACGGCTCCGGTGGGAGGGTGCGCTTGGAGGCGTGGCCCGCTTGGCGGCGAGTCGTGCTCCTTAGGGGACTCCACATACGGCCTCCGTGGGGGGGTCAGCATTGCGGCGCCGCCCATTTCGGTGCACCTTTCGCACGCATCGTGGCATCATATAGAGTGGAGCTCCACCTGCGGCCCCAGTGGCAGAGTTCGCATGGCGGCGCCGCCCAATTCAGCTCACCTCGCTCGAGGATCGTGGCCACATATGGATCTGCACATACGGCCCCAGTGGGAGGGTCCAAATGGCGACGCCGCTCACTGTGAGCTCACCTGCGGCCACAATGGGAAAGTTTGCGCGCGTACTTCAGCCCGTTTCGGCGCACCCCTCACGCAAGCTCTGCCTACGGTCCCAGTGGCAAAGTGTGTATGGTTTCCCCGTGTATTTCGGCGTACCCCTTCTACGCTTCGTGCCCCCACACGCCATGGTGAGCTCCACATGCGGCACCAGTTGGAACGTTGGATGCGCCCCCCATTCATTTTGGCACATCCCTTACACGGGAGGACCACAGAGAGATGCATCAACGTTCTGCGCATGAATTTGCTAAGGGCTGGGTTCATCGCCATGTTTTTTTCAGCCCTGGCGATCTCATCCCAAGTGTCTCGGGCTCGTTTCAGCCCCTGCCGGTTCTTCCAGTCCTGGTCAGATCAGGCGATCAAAACGTCTTGATACCGGCACGTTGCAGGACTTCCAGGTTTCCCGTTTCCCCATTGTCCCTCGAGACGAGGGCTGCTAGATGTCTCGCTCCTGGAACCCATCCTGAGCCAATCAGGCAGGGCCAGGATGAGGATACTCCTTCCAGAGCGCTCTCGGAGCGTGCCAGAACGCTCTGGAGCGGCCGCTGCGCCCTCCAGACCCGTTGGTTCTCAGACATTTCCGATTGGACGCCGTCCGTTCTGTTCGCGTCACAAGGGCAGTCTATTGGAGCGGCGGGCACGGCCGACACGGGGTCACGCAGCCCCGTTGGGTCACGGGCCCATCACGGGTTCACACCAGCTCTGTTGGGCTGGTGAGGGCTCCTCCGAGGGCTCCCGAGAGGGTCGCGCAACATGCCCGCCAACACGGGCGTGTGTGACTGCCGCAAACTGGCACCGCTGCAACATGGTCGCGGCCATTGGTCCTCCAGATTTGTCCTCATCCCGCCTTCTCTTGATTCCTGAGAAAGTCGCATCGTGACATCATTCTCGCCCGACGGTCCATGCGCTGACATAGGGAGCAGCTCGGATTCGGCAGGGTCTCGTTGCTCCCAGGGGGCCTTCCATGGTCGCTCCCGCAATTAGCGCTCCTCGTGCACCCAGGCGCCGTTGGGGCCCAAAAGGGGCTTCGTTCCTGGCTCAACGCTCCTGATAGTAGCAGCTTGACCGTAGTCAACAGGTCCTGGAACGCAACCTGAGCCAGCCGTGTCATGAAATCATCCACGGGGCCCGAAACATACACCACCACCACCACCACCACCACCACCACCACCACCACCACCACCACCACCACCACCACCACCACCGCTTTCCTCACCCCCTCCCTCTCCCAGGAAAGAGGATGGGAAGAGGAGGGTGGAGGAGGGAGGGGGAATGGAGGTGGTGGTGGTGTATATTCTTGGGGCCCGCATAATCCCCGCCCCATGCTCAGACGGCCTCCTCCTCGCCTGGCCTGCCTCCCTTCCCCAGACCCCCGGCCTCGCGATTTTGTCGGAACATGAGCCCCTGGAGGTCTCCACCCCTTCCCGGGGACCAGTTCCTCATCCCGGATCGATTTCTGGCGGCTTCCGAGCCCGTCGAGGGCCCCCGTGGCAGAATCGTCGCGAGTTGTGTCTTGGAATCCACTGCTCCTCTGTTATGAGGCAGTTGTGTAGGAGAGGGAACAGAGGACATAGTGTTTACACATCTTGGAGGAATTCGTGAATTCAGTATGGGTCGGGCTTGAAGTGCCTCGAAGAAAGCGCGCGCACCCGAATCGCAGGCATATGGCTATATGCGGACCCGGGACAGTTTGCTTCTCATCGTCGTCCTCGCCTTTGCTCCGTTCCCCTTCCTTTCTTCCCTCCTGGATGGTGTCGAAAGCGTCCGCGGCTCGGGCGGGGGAGCGCCCCTTCCCACCTCCCTCATTACTCCTCGGTCCTATTTGCCTCCCTGCTCCACCGTCCGTCGTCCTACCTCGTCCTCCAAGTCCCTGGTGCCGCGTGCCCGTATCAGCGGTATATCGCCTTTTCGATGTCCGAGCGCAGCGGCGCAACCTAACAGAGGGGATTGCCAATGCGAGCTTTCGGGGCGCACTCCAAACGCGGGCGGCGTGGCCGCCGAGTACAGTCGCATCGCTAGCATGTAAAGTATAAGTGCTTGCGGCAAGGTCAGCCCCCTTGCCAGAGCAGTGGTCTGTATGGCGACGCGTGGAGCTTTGACTGTTAAGAGGTCCATGACATGTGACACCTCGCGTGTATTCGGACTGCTGTGCGGCATTCTTTGGGGTCCTTCGAGGCCTTTTGGTACGTTTTCGGGCCGTTGGGGGCCGTTTTGGTGCCGCGCTACACCGCGGCCGCCCTGGGCCAGGGAAGCGTGTATTTGCAGCTCACTCGGGGGCGCTCTGGGCTGGGGAAGTGTGTATTCGCATTCCCCCCTAGCTGGGCATGTCGATCACGGTTCTGGGTTGGCAAAGTCGGGGCACCCTCGAGGTGGCGAGCGTTTACTTTCTTCGAAATACACAGGTCAAGGTGTGATATGTGTGCGCAGTTTGTGTCTTCAACTGTGTATTTTTCGTGTGCGGGCCCACTGTCTACACAGATCGTGGTGTGATCTGTGTACACAGATCTCGTTCCCTTCTGTGTATTTGGAGTGTGCCCCTCGCGGGTGGTGTTGACTGGGCGGGAACTTTCGCGTTTCTCTTCCGGCTGATCCACGGGGGGCGTCGTACGCGGTTGAAATACACAGATCGTGTCTCCAATTGTGCATTTGTTGCGCGCCGCTCGCTGGAGTGGCCGCTGGGCGGGAGTTTCCGCAGATCTCCCGGCTGGTCCACTCGTGGGAGCACAGACCCGGGGCTGGCAGACCCGGGGTGGACTTTTTTCTTATGCCCTTTCATATGGCCTCCGGAACGGAGCCGGCCTGCCACGGCAGTTTTTCGGTTGCGTTACGAAGCAAGCGAGCTTCTCGCAAGCCGCGTGCATCGAGCCACGCCAGGGCCAGGCAAGCCGCGCTGCCGCTGCAGGACCCTTCCGACGCAAATTCTTCTGCATGGCAGGATTTTTTCTGCACTGCATTTTTTGTGTTCGGCAGCACTTTTGCGGGACATTTGAAAATATGCAATGCAGATTTTTGTTCTTGCATTTTCAGTTTTTGTTTCTTGCACGTATGGATTCGTCCGGCCACGAGCCGCCCCTGTGGGATATTGGGTACGGTGTGGACATCATGTTGAACATCTGGGCTGGGCGCGTGACAGGGCCCTTGGGCGTCAGAGCTTGCGCGCCCGAAACAGCTGCAAAATACAAGGCCCCAGCCCCCGGTCTGCCGACCCCGGATCATGGGAACCCCGATCCAAGGGGGGGCCGTGGTCTGGGCATGCAAAAGCGCGGGTAGGTGGGGATGGTGGGCTGTGGGAAGGAAGGGGTTCGATAGGAGGGGTGGCCAAGGGGCCAAGGATGGACGGGATTGGACGAGAGCAAAGGAAATGAACCCAGGAGGAGCTGCATCATCGGTGTGCGCATCACGAGGACGAGGGAGGCGGGGGGGGCAGAAGTTTGGGGCATGATGTGCACTAGGGCGTAGAGGATGGGAGGAGGGAGGGCAGGCATGTGGACGATGGGGGAACTAATCCGGCGGAGGAGGACGACGAGGAACGACATGAATTGGCACATGGGGGGTGGCAGTGTGGATGAGGGGATTGATGAAGACCGGGGCAATCGGAGGGGCAAGAGGGGGGTGGGGCCACAGCGAAGGGATATTTGGAAGAGGCGGGGGATGGGGCATGAGTTTGAGGCGGGCGCCAGCTAACGATTAGTTGAACAGTGTTCTGCGTGTCTGTACACCCCCCCAGAACACAGTGACTGGTTGCAGATCTTCATGATATGGGTAATCTTGCGCTTCGTGCTTCCAAGCCAAAGGCTCGAGTCCACGACGCCACTTGGCGTCGCGATAGTGCCGCCCCGATTTGCCAGACCGCATATGCACAGATACGCATAATATGTTTTGCAACGTTTTTCCCGGAAAGGGCTTGGGCCCAGGGTTCTCTTTTAGCTGTTTACCCCCCGGTCCTGACGGGTCAAGCGCCGGCGAAATTATTTGCGATAAATAACGAGGTAAAGTGCTGATTTTTTAGAAAAAGTGCGTTTTGTGCGTGCCCGCTCGAGGAAAGTTCGCCCCCCATCTCGGATCCTCGATAAATAACGGGGTCCGCAGACCCCCGCTTTCCCTCGTAAAAAAGAGGGTGCGGAGCGTTTTTCGCAGAATCCTCGAAAAATAACGGGGTCTGGAGCCCCGACCGCGACTCGGAAAAGCGCCCCGCGCGCAGGAATTCCGAGGATGTCTCGCGCGTGCCGCGTCCCGCGCGCAGGAATTTCGAGGATGTCTCGACTAATTCGCTTGTTTTGTCAGGATTTCTTAGAACTTTGGCAGGATGTCTCGAGCGAAACGCTTATTTTACATAGTTTGTGGAGGATGTCTCGAGCGAAACGCTGGTTTCCGCAAAATTTGGAGATGTCTCGAGCGGGGGGCCAGAATTCAGAGGATGTCTCAGGCGAAATGCTTGTTTTCGTGTCCCGCTCGCGGGAATTCCAAGGATGTCTCGCGCGGGCCGCGTCCCGCGCGCAGGAATTTCGAGGATGTCTCGACTAATTCGTTTGTTTTGTCAGGATTTCTTAGAATTTTGACCGGATGTCTCGAGCGAAACGCTTGTTTTTCATAATTTGTTGAGGATGTCTCGAGCGAAACGCTGGTTTCTGCAAACTTGGGGATGTCTCGAGCGGGGGCCTCGTGGGGGGCCAGAATTCAGAGGATGTCTCAGGCGAAATGCTTGTTTTCACGTCCCGCTCGCAGGAATTCGGAAGATGTCTCGCGCGTGCCACGTCCCGCGCGCAGGAATTTTGAGGATGTCCCGTAGCGCGTCCCCTTGGCACGGCCTACGGTGCGACCCCATGGCACGTCCCTTGGCACGTCGCCTGGCGCGTCCCTGGGGACGTTTCGCGGCGCGTCCTCCTGGCATGTTTTTGAGGATGTCCCTAGCGAAACGCTTGTTTTTCAGACATTGTTGAGGATGTCTCGAGCGAAACGTTGGTTTTGCAGAGTTGGGGATGTCTCGAGCGAAATGCTTGTTTTCATAACTTTTGGAGGATGTCTCGAGCGAAACGCTGGTTTTGCAGAGCCGACCGCGACGCGGAAAAGCGCCCCGCGCGCAGGAATTCCGATGATGTTTCGCGCGTGCCGCGTCCCGCGCGCAGGAATTTCGAGGATGTCTCGACTATTTCGTTTGTTTTGCCAGGATTCCTTTGAATTTTGGCAGGATGTCTCGAGCGAAATGCTTGCCTTTCATAATTTGTTGAAAACGTTTCGAGCGAAACGCTGGTTTTGCAAAATTGTCATAGTTTGTTGAGGATGTTTCGAGCGAAACACTGGTGTTGCAACATCGGGGGATGTCTCGAGCGGGGGCCTCGTGGGGGGCCAGAATTCAGAGGATGTCTCAGGCAAAATGTTTGTTTTCACGTCCCGCTCGCAGGAATTCCGAGGATGTCTCGCGCGTGCCGCGTCCCGCGCGCAGGACTTTCGAGGATGTCTCGACTAATTAGTTCGTTTTGCCAGGATTTCCTTGGATTTTGATAGGATGTCTCGAGCGAACCGCTTTTCCCCAGCACGTTCCGTAGCGCGTCCCCTTGGCACGTCCCGCGGTGCGTCCCCATGGCACGTCCCTTGGCACGTCGCTTGGCGCGTCCCTTGAGACGTTCCGCGGCGCGTCCTCCTGGCATGTCCCCCTGTCAATTAGCTCTGGGGCAGCTACTCTGTGTTCAGGCAGCTCGAGCTTAAGATCCAGATCAGTTCGGTCAGGACTCGGATGCAAAGGAGGACTCGATCCACGAGGCTATAGAGCACAATCGCGGCATGGCGAATCGCAATTCAGCGCGGCGCAGCACAGCACAAAAATTCGGCACGGTACATCAAGATCGATACACTCAGCATTGCAACTTGGCACGTTCCGTGGCGCGTCCCTTGGCGAGTCTCCCTGGCACGTCGCGTGGCGCGTCCCCTGGCACATCCCGTGGCACATCCATTGGCACGTTCCGTAGCGCGTCCCCTTGGCACGTCCCGCGGTGCGACCCCATGGCATGTCCCTTGGCACGTCGCCTGGCGCATCCCTTGGGACGTTTAGCGGCGCGTCCTCCTGACATGCTCCCCTGTCCATCAGCTCTGGGGCAGCTACTACGTGTTCAGGCAGCTCGAGCTTAAGATCCAGATCAGTTCGGCCAGGACTCGGATGCAAAGGAGGACTCGATCCATGACGCTATAGAGCACGTTCGCGGCACGGCACATCGAAATTCAGCACGGTGCAGCACAGCACAGCCCTCGGCAGGGTACATCAAGATCGATACACTCAGCATTGCATTTGCCCGTCACCCAATCAGGTGTTTCTTGAAAACACTGCCATGTCTTACAGTTCTATATTCCTTTCCGGGTTCGTGGGTCGATCATGTTTTATGACCCTCTCTGCAGTAACAGACCCACGTTGGAGTCCAATCTGTGTCCACGATTCGAGATGGTCGGTGCTTCAGGGACAACTCGACGATGGACAGGCTCAGGGGGGGAAACATCGACTCCCAATCGCCCCCTCGTTGCCCACAATACCCCAATAACCCGCCCTGTCCAGGAGCATGCGGATTCCCTACCGGGGGCCTATCGCCGACCAGCCGGCGATGCATCGCCGATTCACGCCCGATGTTTCCACCCCAGTCTTGGTCCCCCCCGAACGCTGCCCTTACCTTTGGCTGCGCGTAAGGGTGACCTTTCGCCAGGGTGACCTTTGGATGGAGGCTCACAGGGATCCGCGCTGGCAAGCGCGTTTGGATTGCTTGTATTTGGCCTCCTTCGCGGCCTCCTATCAGGCGCGCGCCAAAGCTTACTCTTGCTGATGGGCACTTTCATTCGGTAGCAATTCATGCGAACTTTGTGTACCCTCATGCGGAACCGCTTTTAAAGTGGGTCGGCGTCGATATAGCGTCTGGTAATTGATGAAACAACGCCGATGTAGCGTTGATTCGCGTCGACTAGTGTCGATCTAGTGTTGATTTAGCGCTGGATAGCGTCGATTAGCGTCGGTTCGCGTCGATTCGCAAGGGCCAGCAAGATAGCTTGGGATTTTCCCGTGAGTTACCACCGAATTCGGCGGCGACCCCGTCGCCAACGTTCAACCTTGGACGCCGCCAGTGACCCAGAATCGGGCGACCTTGAACGTCTGACGTTTCGGAAGCGGCCGATCGTTCAAGGCTGAACGATCCCCGCGGCGTCGGAAGCCAACGCCGAGGTCGGCACGACACGAACCCGCCGCCGCCGCCGCCGCCGCCGTCGTCGTCGTCGCCGCCGCCGTCGTCGTCGTCGTCGTCGTCGTCGTCGTCGTCGTCGTCGTCGTTGTTGCCGTCGTCGCCGTCGTCGTCGACGGCGTGCAGCCGACAGCCGTGCGCCGCCACCGGCGAGGCGGCGCCAGGGCGGCAGGCGCCGAGGCCCAAGGCGCGCGAGTGGCGGCGCGCGCGCCGGCGTCCTGCGAGATGGTCGCCCGCGGCGCGGGCTTCTGCCGCGCCGGCTTCTACGCCGGCTTCGACGGCAAGCACCTGACGGACCTGGGGGGTGAAGGGTCTGTTTTCCACCACCACCACCTGAAATTGGAGGGGGAGGGGGTCATCCTTCTCCTCGTTCTCTTCGTCGTTCTTCTCCTCCTCCTCCTCCTCCTCCTCCTCCTCATTCTCCTCCCCCTCCTCCTCCTTCCCCCCTCCAACTTATGGTGGTGGTGCCGGTGGTGGACACCAGACCCATCAGGCGGGGGTGGCGCCCCACCCGGACCCCTTCGCGTCCTTCGGCCACGCGCAGAGGGGGGTAGGGGGGAAGGTTTCTGAGAAGGAGGGCTGCTTCTAAGAAGCCATGCCCTCTCCCACTGCCCCCACTGTGCGTCCCGCCCAGACCCTGTCGCGGCGTGAACAGAGTCACAACGCGAGGTTCTTTAGAATTTTCGTCCTCTGGGGGCTCCCGCCGGGCCGCAGGACCGCAATCAAAAACTATTCAGGATGGAAAGCTGGTCCCTGTGGACGGCTCGAGACCTCTGGGCGTCGACGCTATGAACGAATCCTGACGTCGGGGGTCTGGGAATGGGGACGGGTGGGACAGTCAAGACGCAGAAAGAGGGACCCATTTCGGGCTCAGGATGGGGCTCTGGTTTTCGGGCCGCTCCTCAGATGCTACGTCGAGGAACCAATTCGTGGCCGAACCTCGCCGTAGATTTGGGCCAGTCGCGTAGACTTAGGGGCAGCGCCTCACATGAACGAGGCAGAATAGCAGGTTCTATTGCGCCGACATTCGCGCGTAAGCGGCCTGCGTGAGATGGCGTGTAAGCGCCCTCGCTTCTAGTGTAGCGTGCCGGGCTGGCGGCCCGCGTAAGCCGCGGCGTAATCGCTTCAGAGCGTTCTGGAGTCCGGAGCCCTCTCAGAGCCCGATCGGTCCGTATCGGAATTTGTCCTCGCCCTGCCCTCTTGATTGGGCGGGTGGATCTCACTGCCGGGGCCTCGATTCTTGCAGCACGCCCCCTGGGCCCCTTCCCTTCGCCCGCACGCGTGCCACGAGCCAGGACGCGCCGACTCTCCTCTTTCTGACTCCTCCTCCTCCTCCTCCTCCTCCTCCTCCTCCTCTTCCTCCTCCTCCTCCTCCTCCTCCTCCTCCTCGCTCCTCCTCGCTCCTCGCTCCTCCTCCTCCTCGCTCCTCCTCCTCCTCCTCGCTCCTCCTCCTCCTCGCTCCTCCTCCTCGCTCCTCCTTAATCCGCCTGAGTGGAGGTCGCCAGGGAGCAAGACGGGTCCTGCAGGTCGCTCTCGGCCTCCCGGGGCCCTCGACTGGCCCCGCGACTGTCCCGGCACGGCCCGGGAGGAAAAGCCGGTTGGCCATGGGGGGAGGCCCCGAGGTCCAGGAGCTCAGCTGCTCTGCTACGCACGTTTTGGAACGCAACACGTGCCGTGTCTAAAACGTCCGTGCTCAAAACGTACGTGTTCAGGCTACGTGTTGGGCTCCGTATCAGTACGCTGCGTGTTGCGTGTTGCGCATCGGGGCAGCTAAGTCCAGGATCCGTTGCGGCTGGCGGCGCGCAGGCGGGGATGCGGCGCGAGGGTGGCGGCCCCGCTGAGCAGGCTGGAGCCTGCAAGGCCCGCCAGGGCTCGTCTGGAGGCTGCCTGGAGGCCCCGAGCCCGCTCAGGAGGCTGGGGTCCGCTGGGGTCTGCGGGGCCCTCCAGGGCGCACCTGGAGGCTTCCCCAGAGGCCCCGAACCCCTCCCAAGACGGCGCCCGCCTTCTCCGCGAGACCTTCGCCTTCCCCCGCGCGCGCCCTCCGCCCCTTGCGCCACACCCTCGCGCGCGCCGCGGAGGAGGGCGCCTGCGCCAGCGCCTGCCTCGCGGAGAAGCACTGCGAGGCGGTGTCCTTCTGCCCACCGCAGGACGCCGACTGCGGACCAGGCGGCGCGCTCCCAAGAGGGCCTCGCGTTCCAGTTCCCAGACCCCCTCGAGCCAGGAAAAGTTCGCGACGGGAGGTTCTTTACAATTTTCGGCCTGTGGAGTCTCTCAACGGGCCCCGGGGCCGTCCAAAAACGGCTCGGGATGAAGAATCCGGGCTGAGGGAATGGGTCGAGACCTCTGGGGTCGACTTACAAATCATGACGTCGGGAGCCTGGCGAATCGGCACGCTGACATCTCGCCCCCGTCAAAGCGCGGTGGAAGTGCTCCGCCGGCGGCGGAAGGTCGTCGGAGGCCGGCGGAAACAAACGTTTGACACCCCAGGAGAGGTCAACGCCAGCGCACCCGGGGTTTCTGGAGTCGGCCAGGTTCGGGGGCAACGTTCTGATAGGCGGGAAGCTTCAGGGGTCCATGCATCGGCCCCTTCAATCGCCCATTCTTCGCTGATAGGGGCCAGATAGCCCGCCCCGCCCCAGGAGGGTGCGGATTCGCTGTCGAGGGCCTATCGCCGATCTATCGGGGATGTCTCGCCGATTCCAGCTCGGTGTTTCCCTCTCTGAGGTCGTCCCAGTCACAGGTAGCTGCTCCAGGTACTTTATCGACTGCACGTCCACTGACCTCATCGTGAACAGCTCCTTCGACGTGGCTCACTACACGTCCGTGAAGGTCCTCCCCCTCCTCATCCTCCTCCTCCTTCTCCTCCTCCTCCTCCTCCTCATCCTCATCCTCATTGACCGAATTGACCGCCGACTGACCGCACCCCTCACCATCTTCGAGGTGGCTATCAGGAAGATGTGAAGGCATATCTGGAATGCTTGGTCCGTGAAGTCGACGTCGTTCCGCTTTGCTACGCATGCCAACCTCAAGGTTCTTGTCGCTGGGGTCCAAACCGCTAACGACAATGGGTATGAGCAAGTAGGTCTGTCCAGGGGGGCTCCTTTGTCGCGTGATGCGGTAGCCAGCGCCGTGCTCGAGCCACGTATCTTCGTAGTCTAACCAATCATATGGTCTGCTGACCCACGTAGCCCTTGACCGAAGTCAGGCGGTCTTTGCCGAAGCATGCATGCGACGCAATAATAACTACAGTGTTGACCACACCGAGGTGGTCGTTCACATCCATCAGCCATTCGGGTAAGCTGGTGTTGTTCAGTATGGTCTGGAACTTCTCACAACATGACTGGTCCCGCAGCTTCATGACATCTAAGGGTGGCCTCCTGCGTAGTCTCGGTGGTGCCTTTGAACTGGAATACTGCATCTGTGCATATACTGGGTAGTGATCCTCGCCATCACAGTGCGAGTCAAATGAACAGTCCACCCAGCAACTTGTAGTGGCTTCGTGTAGCATGCCATTCGTGATGATGTGATATATCTCAGACTTAAACTTGGCAATGGAGACGTGTGTGTGTGTGCCCTCCCGCATGTCCGAAGAAGGAGGAGATCAAGGAAAGGTCGTGATCGTCAAGTATCATGCGGAGCATTGCCCCTAGGCCGTCGTCAACGTCTGGAGTGCAATAGAGAGGGTGATGTCCCCCTACCCTTGCGCTGTGAATCTCCCCATCCACTTGAGCACGCCCAATCTTCGCATTAGTCTCCCCCAATATGAGAATTGGGCTCCACTTCGTAAACAGATCTTCAAGTTCATGCCACCAATCGGCATATTGTAGCCGATCATGTCCTGCATGAGGCGCGTGAATCACATAGACGTACTCATCTATTCCAAAGGTGCAGAGCCGCACCACTAAAACTCTTGGATCTGAATGCACAATCCTGGCATTCGATCGCTGGAAGGTCTTGTGACCTTTAGGCCCCTTGCCGTATGACTTGTCCACGTTTACCAACAGAGTGCAATCCTAACACCTCCGAGTCTCCTGAACTCAAGACAAGGTAGCCATCACGTACTGCTGGTGCCGAAGGTGCTGGGGCTTCTTGGAGCCCTGCTAGAACGATGTTGGCCTCGTGTAGCTGAAGCCGCAAAAGTTGACCTCGAAGAGGCCGGCCACGATGGGAGTCGGCTTCACCACAGTGAGCTCGCTGTGCATTGCATGTCGCCACTGCCATCGAGATGGTGTATGCAACTGGCTTGGACGTTGGTATAGTATTGTCTGTGTTGGCGATGACCTGCCGCCGTACAGGGTGGTGCTCAAAGCCGCGCCCTGTGATCAGAGGATACGTCGCACGGTCCTGATGCCTGTCGTCCAGCAGGGGCGCCCATCCCCGGGCTGAGTCAGGGCGCACGAGAGGTATAATACAATCTGGAAGCTGAGCATGCGGGCGATCCCGAGCACGCTTAGCAATCGCGTCCGACATCTCGTTCCACGGGTGCCCTTCATGGCCAAAAGTGTGGGAGAGGGTCACGTCGTGGGTCAGACGAAGAGTGCCGTAGGCATGAGCTGCAAGTTTGGCGAAAGCCTATCGCTGCTGTGTCTCCGACGAAGTCCGCGCCAGTGCAGGTTTTCAGTCACAGACGACCTCAACCTGGGGGTGGGTGTCGAGCTGCATGGCGTATAGTTGAGACCATAGAAGCCCAGCAGTCTCAGTAACGCTGTTGATGTCGCTGTCGGGAAGCGCGCTGTTGATGCTGTTCACGACAGGGGCACTGAAACACCCGGCGAACTTAAAGCCTGTGCCGTCCGAGACCACCACAGTACAAGCCCATGCTGACTTATGAGGAGCGCCGTCCCAGTACGAGCCGTCGGCAAAGATGAAGACGCTGGTCACAGGTGACTCGAGGTCCCTGGCGAAGTTGAGGGCTAGCTGCGTATGCTCGTGGAGCCTGCATCCAGCCAAGCTTCGCTGAAGTCGGATCCTCCACTGGAGCTTTGAAAACACCAAGCTGAGGGGTATCGGTATCTCCATGCGGCGCGCGCGCGGAGCCTGGTCACTTGGCACCTGGCGGTGTGCAAAAGCTGAATCCCGACCTCGCTGAACACGCTGTGCATCATGGCGAGGATCTTGGTCTCTTATGCGTATGTTTTCATGCGAAACTGCGCTCGACTGCACTGGCTGCGGGCGAAGAGGCTGCAGGGGGACAAAATGGCCCCGTCGTCGAAACAGGTGACGAACGATCATAGACGGCAGGTACGCGATGAGCGTGTGCGCTGAGCGAGGGAACCTGCAAGTTGACAGGAGATTCTCGTGCTAGGGCTGCCGTTCCCGATACTGGCGGCAGCCCTTCCCCTGAGGTCAGGGGGCGAAACGCTTGTTGTGGTATCCGCGTCTGCACGAGCTTCTCTGTTGGCAAAAGTTCATATTCCTCTTCATGCAGTGGCCAAGGACTCGATGTCGTAGCAAAGCCTCCAGTGGAACCGTCCATCCGTGTCTGTGATGCCTCTGTCGGTCCTTTGCGCATTGGATGCAGGAACGCTCTGCCGTACTTGCGTGCTGGCGGCTTGTGCTGGAGGCTGCGGTCAGTTTCGTCTTCGACCCCAGAGGATAACATGCCTTCAGCAGCTGCACCCAATACTTCAATACCGTCAGCGTCGGGATCAAGGTCAGCAGGTACAGGTGCCTCGGCTGCATCTGTGAAAGTGCTTGAACCTGTTACCCGTGGAGATTCGACGATAAGTACTGCAACTCCAGCCTGTTGGTTAGGTGGTTGAGCTGAGCTTAGGACGTCGAGGTGCGCTGCCTGACCTGACGCCCTCAGCTCCGCTTGCTTGTCCCACTCTCCAGTGGACAGTTCTGCAGCAGTAGCCTCCAACTCCTCCTCATATCGGTGCAATGCAGCCTTGTGTGCAAGACTGTCAGCATATGCCTCGAGCTGCAATGCGTCGTCAAGTTCCTCGCGTGCACGCTCTTGGGCGATTATGTTCAACTCACCTGCAAATTGTTGTTCAAATGCACCGGCCGGCAAAAGCTGCTGACTCGTGGTGTCTGCCGAGTCGAGCGTCGATGCCCGTGGAACGTCTTCCGCGTGTTGTGTTGGAGGTCCCTCAGCCACTGGTTGATGAAATGTCAACGTAGGTGAAATTCCAATCGATGAGCCTGATGACCAGCCTCCAATGACAGGATCACGTACCAGACCGAGCCAACTGCTCTGATCTTGTAAATCTGGAACTGGAAGGTGAGGAACTGGTACAGGTGGCGGTGGACACTGTGTAATTTGGCGTGGTACTGGTCCAGGTGCAAGCGAATCAGCAACAGCAAAGGCTTCAAATTCTCTTTGCTGGTGGACCAAACCTCGAGCTCCTGAAGCCCCTCTCGGTTTTCAGCCTGTCGACGCGCTCAGCGTGGTCCTCGAAATTTAGCATATCATCCACCGCTCGTGTAAGTGTAGATCTGGAATCAGGCGTCCGAGTGTGAGCTTCTGGGGTATACGGGTGCCGTCCCGCCATGTGTCTGCCATGCTCAACTTGCGCCTGGGCTTCTTGTTCCGCTTGACGGTGCAGTTCCTCTTCAAACTTAGTGTCCTCCCTTGCCAAGCCACTGGAACCTTAGAAACGCATGGCGGAGGCACGTAGGGTTCGTCTGCCGCTGCTTGCCGACCCCGCCGTTGCGGTCCATAACGCACGCTGCTCTCCTTTGTCTTCTCGATTTGCGCCAACTCTTCCTCCAAGAACTGGTTTCTAGCTTCTGCTTCCTGGACCGCCGACACGGGGCGTGCGCGATCTGCTGCAACTTGGGAGCGATGCTCAGCCAGCTCCGTCCATGTCGCTGTGTAGTCGGCATCATGAGCTTGCTTGACTTCTTGAAGATGGCGGAGCATGGCCAGGCGCGTGCACTCGATCTGCCTTGCCTCCGAGTGCTGGTGATATGCCGCCTCGCCAAACATTGTTTTGCATGACAATTCCCAAGAAGCCATCCTCTGTCCCGCTTTGAGTATCCCTTGTTTGTCCGTATCCATCTTCTCAACAAGCCTTTCCCCAGCTCTTGACAACATCGATTCCTTCTGACGAAGTCCCGCGTTAAGCATCTGTTGTGATAGCTCGAATGGTATGTGCTGTTGTCGTAGCTGGTCATCTTGCTGGCGTCGCTGTTGTAGCAGCTCCTGAGACTCCTCTTGATGGGCACGACGTCGTTTGACATACCCTTCCTCATGTTTGCCCCGTGTAGCCGACACTAAGGCCTCCGCACGTTCTGACACATCGAATCGCCAAAAACCATACGCTCCTCCATGCGCTCGTTCTGCTGCTGCATCTCCGTCGCTAACATTTCATCATAGCTGCGGCGCGTTCAGTGTACTGGTTCTGCTCAACACGCATGAGTTCCTTGACCTCCTCAATGTCGTGCTTACCCTTTCCTTTGCCAGGGCTGCTCTGAATCGTCGAAGGTATCTGCTGGGAGCAACCTGCTTCCGGCTTGCATACCTGATCCTGCTTCATGCTGAGGTGGCGCCTGAGACGCTGCCCTTGGCGTCGGGGACAGCGTCATCGCTGGTGGAGCCCGAGGCGGGGAGCTCGCTGGCTGCCGCTGTAGCTGGCCTCCATATCTGTCAAATACTGCCACCGCCATGTCCGCCGCGATCAACGCTGCTGTTGCTACAGAACCCTGCAGATGTGATGATCTTTGCGGTGAAGCTGGTGGTGACTTACGCAGACCTCGAGCTTCATCTTGGTGCGGATTCTGAACTCCAAGCTGCTGTGCGATGCCAGGTCCTGAAATCGGCGACCCTTGAAATGAAGCTTGACGCTGAAGATGCCGTCCATCGACAATCGGTGTCCTATTCTGATATGTTGGTGGCGGTGGCGGCGGTGGTGGTGGTGGCGGCGGCTCCTCGCTGCCGCTGCTCTTTGCTCTTGCCCTCGCTGCCAGGTTAAGCCGCCGATCAGAACCTGAGTCTGCGACCGTCTTCGAGCTGATGTCCTGCTGCTCCTCGGTCGCCTCCCTAAATAAATCCTTGAAGCAGTCATGCAACGTCTTCTGATACAATATGTCATCAGATAACACCTCCACCTTGCGTTCGAGAGCGCTGATGCGCTCCTCTGCCTGTGTCATACCCGCTTTGGCTTCTGCCCTCTGGGCCGCGATGTGCTTGAGCTGCCTGCGCGTCCACTTCAATACGCTCAACTCGTGCTCCTGCGCGCCCATGTAGGTACCCGGCTTTTTCCCGGAAAGGGCTTGGGCCCAGGGTTCTCTTTTAGCTGTTTACCCCCCGGTCCTGACGGGTCAAGCGCCGGCGAAATTATTTGCGATAAATAACGAGGTAAAGTGCTGATTTTTTTAGAAAAAGTGCGTTTTGTGCGTGCCCGCTCGAGGAAAGTTCGCCCCCCATCTCGGATCCTCGATAAATAACGGGGTCCGCAGACCCCCGCTTTCCCTCGTAAAAAAGAGGGTGCGGAGCGTTTTTCGCAGAATCCTCGAAAAATAACGGGGTCTGGAGCCCCGACCGCGACTCGGAAAAGCGCCCCGCGCGCAGGAATTCCGAGGATGTCTCGCGCGTGCCGCGTCCCGCGCGCAGGAATTTCGAGGATGTCTCGACTAATTCGCTTGTTTTGTCAGGATTTCTTAGAACTTTGGCAGGATGTCTCGAGCGAAACGCTTATTTTACATAGTTTGTGGAGGATGTCTCGAGCGAAACGCTGGTTTCCGCAAAATTTGGAGATGTCTCGAGCGGGGGGCCAGAATTCAGAGGATGTCTCAGGCGAAATGCTTGTTTTCGTGTCCCGCTCGCGGGAATTCCAAGGATGTCTCGCGCGGGCCGCGTCCCGCGCGCAGGAATTTCGAGGATGTCTCGACTAATTCGTTTGTTTTGTCAGGATTTCTTAGAATTTTGACCGGATGTCTCGAGCGAAACGCTTGTTTTTCATAATTTGTTGAGGATGTCTCGAGCGAAACGCTGGTTTCTGCAAACTTGGGGATGTCTCGAGCGGGGGCCTCGTGGGGGTCCAGAATTCAGAGGATGTCTCAGGCGAAATGCTTGTTTTCACGTCCCGCTCGCAGGAATTCGGAAGATGTCTCGCGCGTGCCACGTCCCGCGCGCAGGAATTTTGAGGATGTCCCGTAGCGCGTCCCCTTGGCACGGCCTACGGTGCGACCCCATGGCACGTCCCTTGGCACGTCGCCTGGCGCGTCCCTGGGGACGTTCTTTGGCACGTTCCGTGGCACGTTCCGTGGCGCGTCCTGTGGCGAGTCCCCCTGGCACGTCGCGCGGCGCGTCCCCGTGGCACGTCCCGTGGCACGTCCATAATGCATTGGCACGTTCCGTAGCGCGTCCCCTTGGCACGTCCCGCGGTGCGTCCCCATGGCACGTCCCCTGGCACGTCGCCTGGCGCGTCCCTTGGAACTTTCGGCGGCGCGTCTTCCTAGCATGCCCCCCGTGAATTAGCTCTGGGGCAGCTACTATGTGCTCAGGCAGCTCGAGCTTAAGATCCAGATCAGTTCGGTTAGGACTCGGATGCAAAGGAGGACTCGATCCACAACGCTATAGAGCACAATCGTCACGTGGCACATCGCAGTTCAGCACGGCGCAGCACAGCACAGCCCGCGGCACGGTACATCAAGATCGATACACTCACTCAGCATTGCAATTTGGCACGTTCTTTGGCACGTTCCGTGGCGCGTCCTGTGGCGAGTCCCCCTGGCACGTCGCGCGGCGCGTCCCCTGGCACGTCCCGTGGCACGTCCATTGGCACGTTCCGTAGCGCGTCCCCTTGGCACGTCCCGCGGTGCGTCCCCGTGGCACGTCCCCTGACACCTCGCTTGGTGCGTCTCTTGGCACGTCCCGTGGCACGTCCATTGGCACATTCCGTAGCGCGTCCCCTTGGCACGTCCCGCGGTGCGACCCCATGGCACGTCCCCTGGCACGTCGCCTGGCGCGTCCCTTGGGACGTTCTGCGGCGCGTCCTCCTGGCATGTTCCCTTGTCAATCAGCTCTGGGGCAGCTACTAGTTATGTGCTTAGGCAGCTCGAGCTTAAGATCCAGATCAGTTCGGTCAGGACTCGGATGCAAAGGAGGACTCGATCCACAACGCTACAGAGCACACTCGTGGCATGGCACATCGCAATTCAGCACAGCACAGCACAGCACAGCCCTCGGCACGGTACATCAGGGTCGATACACTGAGCATTGCATTTGCCCGTCGCCCAATCAGGTGTCTTTGAAACGTTGCCATGTCTTACATTTCTATATTCCTTTCCGGGTTCGTGGGTCGATCATGTTCCCTTGAGTTAATAATTCTGCAAGCTTCTGCCTGTTGTCTTCCACTGTTGCTTTGAACTGCTTCATCTCTCTTTGTCCAGGCGCTGCTTTATAAGCTGAATGTTTTTTGGTGTACTCTGCCGTGCTCATCATGTGGTTATTTAGCGTCGACTGAACCTCTGACCTGAAAGATGCTCGATCTCGTTCCCGTGTGCGGTCGTCAGCTTGTCGCTGCTGGTGCTTCCTCCATGTCATTGTGCATCCCCTCCATGTGCCTAAAACGTCCATTGTGCTGCCTTTGCAGCTCCACGTGCCTTGTTCTTTCGATGTGTGACACTCGATACAAGTCCACGCTCCTGTAGATCCCCCCGTCATCGTCGAAGCCGATGTCGGACCCGTACTGTGATGCTTTGCAAGCCTAGCCCTCGCTCGATCCAACCGAAGGAGAAGACGTGCCTCTGCTCGCAGTCGTCGCTGTCGCCTGTGCCAAGCGGGAGACCGACGCCGCTTGGGCGTAGCTGCGGGCGACACCGCAGCCTGCAGCACGCCGAGTGCCGCACCTTCTGCAGCCGCGGGCGAGGCCGCCGCGCTGAGCCCCGACCTCGCAGGCCGGCCCGATGGCGCGGCGCGGCGCGCGCCCCCGCCGCGGACGGGCCCCCCCGCGTACGAGAGGTCAGGGCTTCCTCCTCCTCCTCCTCCTCCTCCTCCTCCTCCTCCTCCCCCCTCCTCCACCTCCTCCTCCACCTCCTCCTCCACCTCCTCTTCCTGCTCCTCCTGCTCCTCCTCCTCCTCCTTCTCCACCTCCTCCTAGTTATCCTCCTTCTCCTCCTCCACCTCCTCCTCCTCCTCTTCCACCTCCTCCTCCTCCTTCACCTCCTCCTCCTGTTCCTCCTCCTGCTCCGCCTTCTCCTCCTCCTCCTCCTAGTTCCTCCTCCTTTTCCTCCTCCTCTCCCTCCCTTACATCGGCGCTACGAAAGTTTTGACCCGTTTTGTGTTTTCAGCTAAACAACGCCTGAGCATCACATTGGTTATGAACACCACGACGCCCGTGAGCATCACTCCAAAGCTTGAGAGCACCACTGCACCTATGAGCAGCCGAGCGCCGATAATCACTTTGACGATAGCATCCCCGTGCCGTCGTCGCCGTCGAATTCTGTGTTGGAGGAAGTCCTGGGCGGGAGCGCCATTTCGAGTTCGAACGGAACAAATGCCGAACCTCATTTTGCAGGAAGTCCTGCGCGGGAGCGCCATTTCGAAATCGAGGCAAAAAGGTTCCGACGTCTATTTTTGAGGAAGTCCTGTGCGGGAGCGCCATTTCGAACTCGAAGCAGAAAGGTTTCGAATTCTATGTTTGCGGAAGTCCTAGGCGGGGGCGCCATTTCGAAATCGAACCCGGAAGTTTCCAAATCGTTCAAAATGGTTTTTTCGATGAAGTATCAAGCGAAACCGCCGTTTCGAAATGGCCACACCGTTCCGACTTCTATGTTTGAGGAAGTCCTGTGCGGGAGCGCCATTTCGAACTCGAAGCAGAAAGGTTTCGAATTCTATTTTTGCGGAAGTCCTAGGCGGGGGCGCCATTTCGAAAACGAACCCGGAAGTTTCCAAATCGTTCGAAATCGATTTCCCGAGGAAGTATCAAGCGAAACCGCCGTTTCGAAATGGCCGCACCGTTTGGCATTCAAAATTTTAAAAGCCCTGACCCGATAACTCGAAAATGCAGCTGTCGCTTAGGACTTCCTCCCTCAAACGAGCTCGACTGGATTTCGAAACCCTCGGGCTTACGGGCCCGAGGGTTTGTACTGGGGCCGAACATTGTACTGGGGCCCCGCGGCCGAACGGGCCCACTGCCAACGTTGTACTGGGGCTTCGTCGCCTACCGCGGGGCGTTGACTCTTGGCCGAGCTTTCGCAGCGGCGAGGTATCCTTGGGGTTTAAGTTTCGCGGTTGCAGTTGCGGTGCGATTCGATCATGGTGCCTGCTGATGCGTGAGAGATGTGCTGCCCGCATCGAAGGGGGGAAGGAGGGGAGGAGGAGGAGGGGGAGGACGAGGAGGGGGGAGGAGAACGAGGGGAAGGAGGAGGAGGAGGAGGAGGAGGAGGAGGAGGAGGAGGGGGAGGACGAGGCCGCCCGCCCGCGAAGGTGTGCCGGGGAAGCCCGGCCTGGGGCTCCCAGCCGGTGCAGCACTTCGCCGACGCGGCGCCCGTGTTCGACTCGCGCGGCCTGGCGGTCGGGAGCTGCCCCGAAGTCTCTGCCGAGGCTCCGGGGTCCTTGTCGGTCCGCTCGGCCTGCTTCCCCCGATCCTTTCGAATCGTGGGGACAATCGCGACGCGAGGCTTTCGGCCTGTTTTTGCCTATGGCCAGGGATGGAAACCAGCCCTAGGATCGAGTGTTCCGGGGACCGTGTATGAAACAAGTAAAGGCATCGGAGATCTGGTCATGTCGAGTCGATCCATCTGATTCGATATCGATTCTGGCTGGGCCCGAGCCGACTCGATCCAAGATCTCCGACGATTTTTGTTGTGTTCAATGTGTTTTTCCCGGAAAGGGCTTGGGCCCAGGGTTCTCTTTTAGCCGTTTACCCCCGGATCTGACGGGTCAAGCGCCGGCGAAATTATTTGCGATAAATAACGAGGTAAAGTGCTGATTTTTTTAGAAAAAGTGCGTTTTGTGCGTGCCCGCTCGAGGAAAGTTCGCCCCCCATCTCGGATCCTCGATAAATAACGGGGTCCGCAGACCCCCGCTTTCCCTCGTAAAAAAGAGGGTGCGGAGCGTTTTTCGCAGAATCCTCGAAAAATAACGGGGTCTGGAGCCCCGACCGCGACTCGGAAAAGCGCCCCGCGCGCAGGAATTCCGAGGATGTCTCGCGCGTGCCGCGTCCCGCGCGCAGGAATTTCGAGGATGTCTCGACTAATTCGTTTGTTTTGCCAGGATTTCTTTGGATTTTGACAGGATGTCTCGAGCGAAACGCTTGTTTTTCAGAATTTGTTGAGGATGTCTCGAGCGAAACGCTGGTTTTGCAAAATTGGGGGGATGTCTTGAGCGGGAGCCTCGTGGGTGGCCAGAATTGAGAGGATGTCTCAGGCGAAATGCTTGTTTTCACGTTCCGCTCGCAGGAATTCAGAGGATGTCTCGCGCGTGCCGCGTCTCGCGCGCAGGAATTTTGAGGATGTCTCGACTAATTCGTTTGTTTAGCGAGGATTTCTTTGGATTTTGACAGGATGTCTCGAGCGAAACGCTTGTTTTTCATAATTTGTTGAGGATGTTTCGACTAATTCGCTTGTTTTGCAAGGAATTCTTTGGATTTTGACAGGATGTCTCGAGCGAAACGCTTGTTTTTCAGAATTTGTTGAGGATGTCTCGAGCGAAACGCTGGTTTTGCAAAATTGGGGGGATGTCTCGAGCGGGAGCCTCGTGGGTGGCTAGAATTGAGAGGATGTCTCAAGCGAAATGCTTGTTTTCACGTCCCGCTCGCAGGAATTCCGAGGATGTCTCGCGCGAGCCGCGTCCCGCGCGCAGGAATTTTGAGGATGTCTCGACTAATTCGTTTGTTTAGCGAGGATTTCTTTGGATTTTGACAGGATGTCTCGAGCGAAACGCTTGTTTTTCATAATTTGTTGAGGATGTCTCGACTAATTCGCTTGTTTTGCTAGGAATTCTTTGGATATTGACCGGATGTCTCGAGCGAAACGCTTGTTTTCCAGAATTTGTTGAGGATGTCTCGAGCGGGAGCCTCGTGGGTGGCCAGAACTCAGAGGATGTATCAATCGCGCCATGGCACATCGCAGTTCAGCACGGCACAGCACAGCACAGCCCTCGGCACGGTACATCAAGATCGATACACTCAGCATTGCAATTTGGCACGTTCGCTTGGCACGTTCCGTGGGGCGTCCCTTGGCGAGTCCCCCTGGCACGTTGCGTGGCGCGTCCCCTGGCACATCCCGTGGCACATCCATTGGCACGTTCCGTAGCGCGTCCCCTTGGCACGTCCCGCGGTGCGACCCCATGGCGCGTCCCCTGGCACGTCGCCTGGCGCGTCCCTTGGGACGTTTCGCGGCGCGTCCTCCTGGCATGTCCCCCTGTCCATTAGCTCTGGGGCAGCTACTATGTGTTCAGGCAGCTCGAGCTTAAGATCCAGATCAGTTCGGTCAGGACTCGGATGCAAAGGAGGACTCGATCCACGAGGCTATAGAGCACAATCGCGCCATGGCACATCGCAATTCAGCACGGCGCAGCACAGCACAGCCCTCGGCACGGTACATCAAGATCGATACAATCAGCATTGCAATTTGCAGGACCACCGCATTGTCTCCTGCCGCGCCCCTCTGTATAGCCCAATGCATTAGAGTTACTTGGCACGTTCCGTGGGGCGTCCTTTGGCGAGTCCCCCTGGCACGTTGCGTCGCGCGTCCCCTGGCACATCCCGTGGCACATCCATTGGCACGTTCCGTAGCGCGTCCCCTTGGCACGTCCCGCGGTGCGACCCCATGGCACGTCCCCTGGCACGTCGCCTGGCGCATCCCTTGGGGACGTTTCGCGGCGCGTCCTCCTGGCATGTCCCCCTGTCAATTAGCTCTGGGGCAGCTACTATGTGTTCAGGCAGCTCGAGCTTAAGATCCAGTTCAGTTCGGTCAGGACTCGGATGCAAAGGAGGACTCGATCCACGAGGCTATAGAGCACAATCGCGCCATGGCACATCGCAATTCAGCACGGCGCAACACAGCACAGCCCTCGGCACGGTACATCAAGATCGATACACTCAGCATTGCATTTGCCCGTCACCCAATCAGGTGTCTTTGAAAACGCTGCCATGTGTTACAGTTCTACATTCCTTTCCGGGTTCGTGGGTCGATCATGTTTCTTTGGTTGAGGCCTCTGGGGCCCGCTATCGAGTCCCAGGACCACCAAACAGGTGTGCTGGACGCAAGACTATCCCAGTTAAGGGGTCGGGAGTTCTGGGGGCGCCGATTGAAAAACATATCGGAGGATGTCCAGAAATGTCGATCGGATCGATCTGATGCGAGATCGACTCCGGCCAGGTCCAGTCCGACGCTCTTCCAGTACGACGACGGCCGACCCACGTTCCAAACCCGATTCGAGCTCCCCTGGCGGCACGAGCAGCAACACAGAGGAGTGCGCGGGGGTTTCTAGCAGACAGGGGCCTTCTTGGCAGGGCCTGGGGGCACCGAAGAAGCCTCCTCAGAATCACCCGGGCCCTCTTTGTAAGAACCCAGACATCCGGCTGCTTCCATTTTTTTTCCCGGAAAGGGCCTGGGCCCAGGGTTCTCTTTTAGTTGGTAAACCTAATCCCCCGGTGCCTGCTTGAGGGAGGCCGGCGAATTTTTTCCCTGATAAATAACGAGGTCGAAGGAGGCCGGCGAATTAAAACTTGAGGATGTCTCGAGCGAAACGCTTGTTTTTGAAGTCCCGATCGATAAATCACAGGGTGCGGGCCACTTTTTCGTGTGTTGAGGATGTCTCGAGCGAAACGCTTGCTCCGCAGAGTTTGCCGAGGATGTCTCGAGCGAAACGCTTGTTTTGCAGAGCCGACCGCGACGCGGAAAAGCGCCCCGCGCGAGGAATTTCGATGATGTCTCGACTTTTTAACTTTTCTTTTTATTTTTTTTTTTTTTTGAATTCCTTTGTTTGTGTAGATTCATTTCCTGAATTTGGGCTGCGATGTCTCGAGCGAAATGCACACGGGACCCTCCTTGCACGACCATACACCAGCACGAAATCACCAGCACGACCTGACCCCAGCACGACCCCCACACCGCACGACCCCACCCAGCAACGACCCATACCCCAGCACGACACACCCCCAGCACCGACCGACCCCGAGCACGTCCCATACCCAGCAAGGACCACCCCCCAGCACGCCCCACCACCCAGCACGACCTCCCCACAGCAGGACCACACCCCACGCTCGACCACGCCCAGCACGGACCACGCCCCAGCACGACCACGCCCCAGCACGGCACCCCCAGCAAGACCTCCCCCCAGCACGACCACCACCAGCACGACCCACACCAGCACGACCACACCCCAGCACGACACTCCCCAGCACGACCACACCCCAGCACGACCCCACCCCAGCACCAGCACGACCACACCCCAGCACGACCCGATCGATAAATCACAGGGTGCGGAGCACCCCAGCACGAACCCACCCCAGCACGACCCCACCCCAGCACGACCCCACCCCAGCACGACCACGCCCCAGCACGACCACACCCCAGCACGACCACCCCCCAGCACGACCACTCCCCAGCACGACCCCACCCCAGCACGACCCCACCCTAGCACGACCACACCCCAGCACGACCACCCCCCAGCACGACCCCACCCCAGCACGACCCCACCCCAGCACGACCATACCCCAGCACGACCACACCCCAGCACGACCCGACCCCAGCACGACCCTACCCCAGCAAGACCACACCCCAGCACGACCCGATCGATAAATCACAGGGTGCGGAGCACCCCAGCACGACCCACCCCAGCACGACCACCCCAGCACGACCCCACCCCAGCACGACCACGCCCCAGCACGACCACACCCCAGCACGACCACACCCCAGCACGACCACTCCCCAGCACGACCACACCCCAGCACGACCACACCCAGCACGACCACTCCCCAGCACGACCACACCGCCTTGGTTGAGTGGTTGCCTGTCGTCGTGGAATGTTTCGTGGGGTGTCTCGTGGAATGTTTCGCGGGGTGTCTCGTGAAATGTTTCGTGAGGTGTCTCGTGGAATGTTTCGTGAGGTGTCTCGTGGGCTGTTTCGTGAGGTGTCTCGTGGGATGTTTCGTGAGGTGTTGCCCAGTTGGGTATCATGAAAACGTGTCCATGCTCCACATGTCTATATCCCTTTCCGGGTTCGTGGGTCCATCATGTTGATGCGTGGCCCCCCGAGATCCGGACCAGTTCCAAAGGGCCGGTTTTTCGTCCCGAGTAGTTTTGCCCGGAAAGGGCGTCGGCCAAGGGTTCTCTTTTAGTATGTAAACATGTCCCCGGTGCCCAACTTGAAGGAGGCCGGCGAAATTTTTCCCTGATAAATATCGAGGTCGAAGGAGGCCGGCGAAATTATGTTTGAGGATGTCTCGAGCGAAACGCTTGTTTTTGAAATCCCGATCGATAAATCACAGGGTGCGGGCCACTTTTTCGTGTGTTGAGGATGTCTCGAGCGAAACGCTTGCTCCGCAGAGTTTGCCGAGGATGTCTCGAGCGAAACGCTTGTTTTGCAGAGCCGACCGCGACGCGGAAAAGCGCCCCGCGCGAAGGAATTTCGATGATGTCTCGACTAATTCGTTTGTTTTTGTACGATTTCCTGGAATTTTGGCAGGATGTCTCGAGCGAAATGCACGACCCCACCCTAGCACGACCATACCCCAGCACGACCACACCCCAGCACGACCAGACCCCAGCACGACCCCACCCCAGCACGACCCCACCCCAGCACGACCATACCCCAGCACGACCACACCCCAGCACGACCCGACCCCAGCACGACAAGCCCACCCCAGCACGACCACACCCCAGCACGACCTCACCACAGCACGACCACACCCCAGCACGACCACGCCCCAGCACGACCACGCCCCAGCACGACCACGCCCCAGCACGACCACCCCCCAGCACCCAGCACGACCACCCCCCAGCACGACCACCCCCCAGCACGACCACACCCCAGCACGACCACACCCCAGCACGACCACTCCCCAGCACGACCACACCCCAGCACGACCACACCCCAGCACGACCACACCCAGTCGCACCCCCGTGGAATGTTTCGTGGCGTGTCTGGTTGAGTGGTTGCCTGTTCGTGGGGTGTCTCGTGGAATGTTTCAAAGGGTGTCTCGTGGAATGTTTCGTGAGGTGTCTCGTGGAATGTTTCGTGAGGTGTCTCGTGGGATGTTTCGCGGGGTGTCTCGTGGGATGTTTCGTGAGATGTCGCCCAGTTGGGTATCGTGAAAACGTGACCATGCTGCACATGTCTTTATCCCTTTCCGGGTTAGTGGGTCCATCATGTTCCCATTCATCCTGTGGTGTTGGGTCCACGTTTTGAAGAGACAGCGCCCCGCGTCCCTCCTCCTCTCCTCTCCTCTCCCCTCCCCTCCCCTCCCCTCCCCTCCCCTCCCCTCCCCTCCTCTCCTCTCCCCCTCCTCCCTCCTCCCTCCTCTCATCCGCCTCGTCACCTCCCTGCATTGCACGCGCGCCAGCGCCACCCAGGACAGCGTTTCGTGGCCCCATAGGAAGCTCCACCGAAGGCTCCAGCGTCAGGGTCCGCATGCGTCAACGCCACCCATGACAGCGCTTCGTGGCCCCACAGGGAGCTCCACCGAAGCTCCAGCGGCAGGGTCCGCATGCGTCAACGCCACCCAGGACAGCGTTTCGTGGCCCCATAGGGAGCTCCACCGAAGGCTACAGTGGCAGGGCCCGCATGCGTCAACACTACCCAGAACAGCGCTTCGTGGCCCCATAGGGAGCTCCACCGACGGCTCCAGTGGCAGGGTCCGCATGCGTCAGCGCCACCCATGATAGCGCTTCGTGCCCCATAGGGAGCTCCAGCGAAGGCTCCAGTGTTAGGGTCCGCATGCGTCAACGCCACCCAGGACAGAGCTTCGTGGCCTCATAGGGAGCTCCACCGAAGGCTCCAGCGGCAGGGTCCGCATGCGTCAGCGCCATCCAGGGCAGCGCTTCGTGGCCCCATAGGGAGTTCCACCGACGGCTCCAGTGGCAGGGTCCGCATGCGTCAACGCCACCTAGGACAGCGTTTCGTGGTCCCATAGGGAGCCCCACCGAAGGCTCCAATGGCAGGGTTCGCGTGGGTCAGCGCCACCCATGATAGCGTTTCGTGGCCCCATACGGAGCTCCACCGAAGGCTCCAGCGGCAGGGTCCGCATGCGTCAACGCCACCCATGCTAGCGCTTCGTGGCCCCATAGAGGGCTCCACAGAAGTTTCCAGTGGCAGGGTCCAACGCCACCCAGGAATAGGGAGTTCCACCGAAGGCTCCAATGGCAGGGTCCGCGTGCGTCAACGCCACCCACCACAGCGTGTCGTGGCCCCATAGGGAGCCCCACCGACAGCTTCAGCGGCAGGGTCCGTATGCGTCAACGCTACCCAGGACCGCGCTTCGTGGCTCCATATGGGGGCTCCACACGCTCCACTAGCATGGTTCGCATGCGTCAACGCCATCCAGGACAGCACTTCGTGGCCTCATAGGGAGCTCCACCGAATGCTCCGGTTGCAGGGTCCGCATGCGTCAGCGCCATCCAGGACAGTGCTTCGTGTCCCCACTGGGACCTCCAGGCTCCAGTGGCAGGGTCCGCGTTCGTCAACGCCACCTGTGAATGCTTGGCACAATTTTGTGAATAGGTTTAGCTTTTAGTTTCCTTTACCCTGGCCCAGGGGATTGGGCCCTTTCTGGTACCTGTACGCCATTTTGGCTCAAGTCCAAAACCATTTGCTGCTGCTCCTGCTGCCACAGTTGGTCGCGGAGCCGTGTGAGCTCCAGGGCCAAGGGTGCCCGCCCGCCGCGCGATGGTGCGCGCCGGCGACTGCGCGCAAGGGCTCTAGGAGGACGCACGGTTTCCGACAAGCCGACGTGCGTGTGATCCACGGCATGCCCGCCGACGTCGACGGCGGGGAACCCCAGAGGAACGAGACTTTCGCGACGCTCACTGGGCCCCAGGAGGCGCAAGAGGGCGCCGCGAGCCGGACCGAGAGTGCTGGCTCTGGCGTGGTGCGGCTGGAGGGCGTCCGGGAGATGGTTGCCAGCGTGATCACGGAAGCTGGCCAGCCTGCTCTCGCGGCGTCCCCGCCCGCGCCGCCCGCGGCCGCCGAGGCGGCCGCCTCGTTCCACGGCCAAGACGAGTGGGCGAACGGCCAGGGTCGTGCCGCGGATTGGACTGGACTTCAGCGTGACCAGACGTCCGATGTTCGCCCAGCAGCCTGGGCTTCGTGGGACGCAGCAGGCGCTGGCAGTAGATGGGCCGACCAGTCCAATGGCCAGGACTGGAGCGACGACAAGCAGCGCTGGCGCAGCGCCGACTGGAAGAACGACGACGGCAAGCAGCGCTGGCGCTCCAACGATGAGGACAGGTCATGGTGGTCGTCGGGAGGACACACGAGAAGAGACTACAGCGAACCGCCGGCTTGGCCTGTTTGGCAGCACTACCGGACGTGGAAGAAGGCGATGCAGAGATGGGACCGGTACACGGACGACCTACAAGCGGCACGAGAAGTTCATGAAGCTGTTCACGTGGACGATGCAGACCTCATTCGAGGACCTTTCAGACTGAGAGGGCAAATCCTGGCTAAGTTTCCTGCTCGCCCGCCTCGACAGGATGGCAGGCGAACGAGAGGGCGACGAAGTCGGGCGCATCGGGCGCAGGGCCTTGTTGGAGTGCCAGCGGGAAGCTAAAGAGACGTTGCAGGCCTTCGTCGATCGCCGCGAGAAGCAGTTCCGGGAGGCTGAAGGCGACGACCTATGGATCTCGGACAAGCTCAAGGGCTTCATGATTGAGGAGGGGGCCTCGTTATCATCGCATGGGATGCAAAACATGAGGACCCTCAGTCGCGACGACCTCGAGTACAAGAGGGTTTTCTCTGGGCGATTCGGCCGGCAGCTGGACTTCACCGCGTCTGAGCGGCTGCTGCCTGGCCGTAGTGCTGGCAACTGCGCCGTTGGTCCAGAGGCGACCGGCGGCGGCCCAAATCACTCCTCCTCTTCTTTCCTTCACTCCACACAGGAACGAGGTTGGACCGAGGACGACGGTGCCGGACCTGAGGATGACGATGGACAGGCCGACGAGGATCCCGACGACACCGAAGAGATGTCCCAGGACGAGGTCAACGCAGCGCTGCTGGAGATGCCCGAAAGGAACCTCGACGACCGTGCGCATCATTTCCCTCGAGAAAGCGAAGATAATTCGTGAGATGCAGCCTGGGAGGCTAATCTCGTCTCGCATGGTTCGCCGATGGAAACCTCAGGAGGGGACTTTCGCCGAGGCGACTGCAAAATCTAGGCGGTGCGTCCGCGGCCATCAGGGCCCCGACACCGGTGCCCCAGCAGTCTTCGCGCCGACCCCCCCAGTCTGCATCCCTGGTGATGTTCGTGCAGGTTTTGATGAACCACGGCATGTACGGGGACATGGCCGACGTGAAGAATGCCTTCTGCCAGTCGAATCCGATGAAACGAGATGGTGGCCCCATAACGTCGAGCCCTGCCGCGGAGTTCGGGTCGAAGAGGGAGCTCTTATCGGGCTCCCCGTAAATGTGCACGGCCTGGGCGATGCCCCCGTTGCGCGGAAAAAGATTGTGATCCAGTTTCTGTCCGACCACGGGCGCGCGAGGTTCCTGGTGGAACCCTGCTGGTGGTTGAAGCACTCCGAAGAGAACGGTCGCGAGAGCATGATACTACGTGGAGTCGATTACTCCATCATCGCCTCGTCGACTCCCGATGTCAGGCAGCAAGTGCGAGCGATGTTAGAGTCTAGGTCCCGGTTCGGGAGGTGCCGGGACCTGCGCGCATCGCCAGTGGATTGCACCGGACGTAGGCTTACATGGACTCCCCAGCGCATCGCGGTCGACCAGGAGAAATACATCCTGGGGGATCTCAGGCCCCTCAGCATAGCTCCCGGGAGGCTCGGTAGGAAGGGCACCCAGTTGGATCCAAAGGAGTTCAAGGCCCTGAGGCCCCTCATATACAAGCTGAACTGGGTAACTGGGTGGGTCGGGAGACGCGTCCCGAGGCCTCGGGAGTGGCGAGTACCTTTGCATCGAGGTTGAAGCTGGGGACTTCTTGGGGCGTCTCGCGCGTCAACATGTTAGCGCGTCATCTGAGGAGCACGGCCTCGAGGGGTCTGACAGCGCGGCGCCTCGACCCTAGCAAGATGGCTTCCATCGCATTCTCGGACGCGGGAGGCGCGGGGGGTCAGCGCCGGCGGGGTCGACGCAAAGGGGCTCCCAGGGGATCCAACCCGAGGGGCCTGGATGGTGCTGGCTACCGGTCAGAGTGCGCTGCAGAATCGCTCGGTGAGAGCGTCGATCCCCGGGTGGAGCTCGTCGAAGCTCAGAGGGAGTGCCCCCTCCACCATTTCAGGAGAGGCGCTGGCCCTCGCATCAGCGATGTCAGAAGTCGAGTATTTCTTAGGTGCTGTACAGGGACGCTGTGTTTCAGGATGTAGATTTTCCAGAGTGTTCGAGAGCTGCAGGCCCATTCGCCACTGTCCCTCGACAGAACTGCAGACTCGGACACCGAGAACGACACATTCATGTGGTTGGTGCCAATATAATTTGCGATACGATGGCAAAGGATGGGGCGGCGAGCGCGAAGGGCGGGAGGACGGCCCTGGATTTGGCGAGGGCGCCGCGCTCTAGGATGCCGATCGACCCCCTCGCAAAGGACGACGTTGCCAAAGTGAACGCCGCCTTGTCTGACTCGATGGCGCCCAGCCGGCTACTGTTAGTGGATGGGGAACGAGAGCTGGTCGGCAGGCGCGAGAATCCTTCTCAGAAGGCAAGATCGCAGGCTGCATCCCTCAGGGTGTTCGCTGGACAGCATTCGTGTCCGAGTCCGGTGCTGCGTCCGACGGTTCCGGCCAGGTCCAGTGATCTCCCTTGTCCTTCTCCTCTCCTAAGGTGTGCGCGCGCGCTGGCGTACAGTGCGGGAACACAGGGGTGGGTGACAATCGCCAAGCCCGTGTGCTGATGCGTGTTTTTCAATACGCTTAGGCCAGGTAAACTTGCCAGAAAGGTTGACAAGTGTGAATGCTTGACGCAATTTTGTGAATAGGTTTAGCTTTTAGTTTCCTAGGCCCAGGCCCAGTGGATTGGGCCCTCTCTGGTACTTGTACGCTATATTGGCTCAAGTCCAAAACCACTTGCTGGTGTTCCTGCTGCCACACACCCATGACAGCGTTCCGTGGCCCCATAGATAGCTCCACCGAAGGCTCCAGTGGCAGGGTCCGCATGCGTCAACGCCACCCAGGACAGCGCTTCGTGGCCCAATAGGGAGCTCCACCGAAGTCTCCGGTGGCAGGGTCCGCGCGTCAACGCCACCCATGTAGGCACACCCCTCACACGGTTCGTGGCCCCACAGGGAGCTCCACCGAAGGTCTCAGTGGTAGGGCCCGCATGCGTCACCGCCACCCATGACAGCGTTTCGTGGCCCCATAGGGAGCTCCACCGGAGGCCCCAGCGGCACCGTTCGCATGCGTTTCCCTCACCCATGACAACGTTTCGTGGCCCCATAGGGAGCTCCACCGAAGGCTCCAGTGGCAGGGTCCGCATGCGTCATCGCCACCCAGGGCAGCGTTGCGTGGCCCCACAGGGAGCTAGCTCCACCGAAGGCCCCAATGTCAGGGTCCGCGTGCATATCCCCTGCCAAGCACAGCTTTTCGTGGCCCCATAGGGAGCTCCACCGAAGGCTCCGGTGGCACCATTCGCATGAGTCTCCCCCGCCCAGGACTTTGTCTCGTGGCCCCACTGGGAGCTCCACCGAAGGACCCAGTGGCGCCGTTCGCATGCGTTTCCCCCGCTTCGTGGCCCCATAGGGAGCTCCACCGAAGGCCGCAGTGGCGCAGTTCGCTTGCGTCTCCCCCACCCATGACAGCGTTTCGTGGCCCCACGAGGAGCTCCAACGAAGGTCCCAATTGCGCAGTTCGCATGCGTCTTCCCCACCCAGGACAACGTTTCGTGGCCCCATAGGGAGCTCCACCGAAAACGATACCCACAAAGTGGCACTCGCAGTGGCATATGGTTGGGTCCTTCGTCAGGCTGATTTGACGCTCCCGAGGCCCCCAGAGGCCGAACACGGCCAAAAACCGTCCGTCCTAATTTTTTGGTTTGGAGCTTCGGATCTCCAGGAAGGCTCCCGCCCTCTGAGAGGCCCCTTCCTTCCATGAGTACCCCATCGCCTTCGCGGGCGGCTGCCCCTCCCCCCCTCGCGCCACCCCGTGGGCGCGCACCGCTCAGTCGATCCGCCCTCCTGATGTGTCGCCGACTCACCCAAACCCTCGACGTCGCGATTTTTTCACAACGTGGACACCCCCCAACCCCCTCGACTTGTGACAAAAACACGACGGCTGGTTTTTCCCGGAAAGGGCGCGGGCCCAGGGTTCTCTTTTAGTAGGTTAACCCCCCGGCCCCCCTGCGACTTGGGCCGGCGAAATTATTCTGCGATAAATTACGTGCGGGAAGAGGGCCGGCGAAATTATTTTTGAGGTTGTCTCGAGCGAAACGCTTGTTTTTCAGAATTTGTTGAGGATGTCTCGAGCGAGACGCTGGTTTTGCAGAGTTGGGGATGTCTCGAGCGAAACGCTTGGTTTCAGAATTTGTTGAGGATGTCTCGAGCGACACGCTGGTTTTGCAGAGCCGACCGCGACACGGAAAAGCGCCCCTCGCGCAGGAATTCCAAGGATGTCTCGCGCGTGCCGCGTCCCGCGCGCGGGTATTTGGATTTCTTGGGATTTTGACAGGATGTCTCGAGCGAAACGCTTGTTTTTCATAATTTGTTGAGGATGTCTCGAGCGAAACGCTGGTTTTGCAAAATTGGAGGATGTCTCGAGCGGTGGCCTTGTGGGGGGCCAGAATTCAAAGGATGTCTCAGGCGAAATGCTTGTTTTCACGTCCCGCTCGCAGGAATTCCGAGGATGTCTCGCGCGTGCAGCGTCCCGCGCGTAGGAATTCAGATGATTTTGACAGGATGTCTCTAGCGAAACGCTTGCCCCCAGCACGTTCCGTAGCGCGTCCCCTCGGCACGTCCCGCAGTGCGTCTTCGTGGCACGTCCCCTGGCACGTCGCCTGGCGCGTCCCGTGGGACGTTCCGCGGCGCGTCCTCCTGGCATGTCCCCTTGTCCATTAGCTCTGGGGCAGCTACTATGTGCTGAGGCAGCTCGAGCTTGAGATCCAGATCAGTTCGGTCAGGACTCGGGTGCAAAGGAGGACTCGACCCACAACGCTATAAAGCACAATCGCGGCATGGCACGTCGCAGTTCAGCACGGCGCAGCACAGCACAGGCCTCGGCACGGTACATCAAGATCGATACATTCAGCACTGCAACCTGGCACGTTCCGTGGCGCGTCCTGTGGTGAGTCCCTCTGGCACGTCGCGCGGCGCGTCTCCTGGCACGTCCATTGGCACGTCCATTGGCACTTTCCGTAGCGCGTCCCCTCGGCACTGGCACGTCCCGCGGTGCGTCTTCGTGGCACGTCCCTTGGCACGTCGCCTGGCGCGTCCATTGGGACGTTCCGCGGTGCGTCCTCCTGGCATGTTCCCCTGTCAATTAGCTCTGGGGCAGCTACTATGTGCTGAGGCAGCTCGAGCTTGAGATCCAGATCAGTTCGGTCAGGACTCGGGTGCAAAGGAGGACTCGATCCACAACGCTATAAAGCACATTCGCGGCATGGCACATCGCAGTTCAGCATCAGCACGGCGCAGCACAGCACAGCCCTCGGCACGGTACATCAAAATCGATACATTCAGCATTGCATTTGCCCGCCGCCCAATCAGGTGTCTTTGAAACGTTGCCATGCTTTACATTTCTACATTCCTTTCCGGGTTCGTGGGTCGATCATGTTCCTAATGTTCGGTCTCAGGTGGCCCTTACCATGGTTCGGGGCCGCCGAACAACGACTTGGGACGAGAACCGGTCCCAGGGAAGGGGTCGAGACCCATGGTGGTCGACGTCATGAAAAAAATATCCCGGCAAAGCAACCTAACAGCGATGTGTAGGAGCATATCTGGAAGCATTCCCCTTAAGATTCAGATGAGAATCCTGTTGTAGAATTCTGCTGTTCTCGCAGTCGTAGTCGCATTCGCGATGGCAGTCGCAGTGGCAACGGCAGTCGCAGTCACAGCCTCAGCCTCAGCCTGCCTCAGCCTCAGCCTCAGCCTGCCTCAGCCTCAGCCTGCCTCAGCCTCAGCCTCAGCCTGCTTCAGCCTCAGCCTCAGTCTGCCTTCAGCCTCGGCCTCAGCCTCAGCCTGCCTCAGCCTCAGCCTGCATCAGCCTCAGCCTCAGCCTCAGCCTGCCTCAGCATCAGCCTGCCTCAGCCTCAGCCTCAGCCTGCCTCTGCCTCAGCCTCAGCCTGCTTCAGCCTCAGCCTCAGTCTGCCTTCGGCCTCGGCCTCAGCCTCAGCCTGCCTCAGCCTCAGCCTGCATCAGCCTCAGCCTCAGCCTGCCTCAGCCAGCCTGCCTCAGCCTCAGCCTCAGCCTCAGCCTGCCTCAGCCTCAGCCTCAGCCTGCTCAGCCTCAGCCTCAGCCTCAGTCAGCCTGCAGCCTCGGCCTCGGCCTCAGCCTGCCTCAGCCTCAGCCTGCCTCAGCCTCAGCCTCAGCCTGCCTCAGCCTCAGCCTGCCTCAGCCTCAGCCTGCCTCAGCCTCAGCCTCAGCCTGCATCAGCCTCTCAGCCTCGGCCTCAGCCTCAGCCTCAGCCTGCCTCTGCCTCAGCCTCCTCAGCCTCAGCTTCAGCCTCAGCCTCAGCCTCAGCCTCAGCCTGCCTCAGCCTCAGCCTGCAGCCTCAGCCTCAGCCTGCCTCAGCATCAGCCTGCCTCAGCCTCAGCCTCAGCCTGCCTCAGCCTCAGCCTCAGCCTGCTTCAGCCTCAGCCTCAGTCTGCCTTCAGCCTCGGCCTCAGCCTCAGCCTGCCTCAGCCTCAGCCTGCATCAGCCTCAGCCTCAGCCTCAGCCTGCCTCAGCATCAGCCTGCCTCAGCCTCAGCCTCAGCCTGCCTCAGCCTCAGCCTCAGCCTGCTCAGCCTCAGCCTCAGTCTGCCTTCAGCCTCGGCCTCAGCCTCAGCCTGCCTCAGCCTCAGCCTGCATCAGCCTCAGCCTCAGCCTCAGCCTGCCTCAGCATCAGCTGCCTCAGCCTCAGCCTCAGCCTGCCTCAGCCTCAGCCTCAGCCTGCTTCAGCCTCAGCCTCAGTCTGCCTTCAGCCTCGGCCTCAGCCTCAGCCTGCCTCAGCCTCAGCCTGCATCAGCCTCAGCCTCAGCCTCAGCCTGCCTCAGCATCAGCCTGCCTCAGCCTCAGCCTCAGCCTGCCTCAGCCTCAGCCTCAGCCTGCTTCAGCCTCAGCCTCAGTCTGCCTTCAGCCTCGGCCTCAGCCTCAGCGTGCCTCAGCCTCAGCCTGCATCAGCCTCAGCCTCAGCCTCAGCCTGCCTCAGCATCAGCCTGCCTCAGCCTCAGCCTCAGCCTGCCTCAGCCTCAGCCTCAGCCTGCTTCAGCCTCAGCCTCAGTCTGCCTTCAGCCTCGGCCTCAGCCTCAGCCTGCCTCAGCCTCAGCCTGCCTCAGCCTCAGCATCAGCCTGCCTCAGCATTCAAAATGTGGCCCGGGAATGGAGTTCTGGGAACTCGAAGAACACGAAGTGGCCTACAGTTGGCTCCGGGCATTCAAAATCATGCCCAGGAATGGAGTTCTGGGAACTCGAAGACCACGAAGTGGCCTACAGTTGGCTCCGGGCATTCAAAATCATGCCCAGGAATGGAGTTCTCGGAACTCGAAGACCACGAAGTGGCCTACAGTTGGCTCCGGGCATTCAAAATGTGGCCCAGGCATGGAGTTCTGGGAACTCGAAGACCACGAAGTTGCCTACAGTTGGCTCCGGGCATTCAGAATGTGGCCCGGGAATGGAGTTCTGGGACCTCGAAGACCACGAAGTGTGTAATTGTTGGCTGAAAAAAATCCCCGGTACCCCCCCGGATTGCGCCCAGACCCCCTTGGGGCGTCATGATGCTCTCTTTTGACCCTACTAGAAACCTATCAGTCTTCGCTGTTCGGTAACATGACGTCGGGGGTCTGGGCACCCAAACCCACGACGTCGAGATTTTTTACAGCGTGGACCCCTTGAGTTCTCGACCCCATCTTTCTGGACCAGTTCTTCATCCCTCGTCGTCGTTCGACGATCCTGGGGCCCAGCAAGGGTTCCCTGAAGGAGACAATGTCCAGAAACCTCGCAGTTCGATGTTTTCACGACTCGAAGGGGTCTGGCAACTCGTCCCGATGTCCCGAACTCGATGCGAAGGAGGGATATCCTTGAGGCCTCGCGCGGCGTGCAATAGTCGTATAATCTAGTCCACACGTCCGCCACGCCAGATATGGGACGACGTTTGCACGGAAAAGTTCCGACGTAAATCCGAGGCAAACCCGACGCGAATCCGACGTGAATCCGATGCGACTCCGACGTGGGTCCGACGTAATCTGGGCCTCACGTTGCCGCGTGTGGCCTCCAGGATTTTCGCCATAGTGAACGGTGCTGACTGATCTGCCGAGGGGCCGCTGGCCCAGGGGTACCCTCCGGCGCGGCGCCCGGCGCTGGGCAGTCTCGGCGCGGTCTTCGGCGGTCACCCTGTCAACCTGGCCGAGTGCGGGCTCTCGGAGCGGCTGGGCGGGGCCTTCGCGCTGATGTGTATCGTGAGGATCGGGTCAGACTTGAAGTCGGGAGGGGAAATCAGACCCAGACCTCCTCGAGTCATGAAACGATGATGGCGGGAGGTTTTTCTGTATTTTCGGCTTCGTGGGGCCCTCATCGGGCCTCGGGACAGTCAACAAAAACGCATCAGGATGAAAAACTGGTCCCGGGGAATGGGTCGAGACTGATGGGAGTCGACGTCATGAACAAATCATGACGTCGGTGGTCTAGGGAGGAGGAGGAGGAGGAGGAGGAGGAGGAGGAGGAGGAGGAGGAGGATGTACGGATACCAGTCCCCCCTTTCTCGCTTTCCTCTGTTTGGGCCTCCTGGGAGGCCCTCGTCACCACTGCACGGCATGACCAGCCTCGCAGTTCTTATCAGAACGCACCCCGGGACCCAGGAGAGGTTCGGGGAGGAGCACTACCAGTATCTTCTGGTTCCCCCACCAGTGACAGCCGTGGGGAGCCCGTCCGCGTGTTGCGCCTTCGTGATTGTCCGAGGGCATGGTGGCAGGTCGATGGGGCTCTCACGGCCCCACGGCGGCGTTGATAGATAGTATTGTTGCTCCCCCAGGAAGGGAGGAGGAGGAGGAGGAGGAGGAGGAGGAGGAGGAGGAGGAGGAGGAGGAGGAGGAGGAAGAGGAGTAGGAGGAGGAGGAGGAGGAGGAGGAGGAGGAGGAGGAGGAGGGGGATTTCTCGGAGGAGGGCCAGTCGAGACGACGACGGCCCCTTGCGACGCCGCTGTCTCCTCTGGGCCTCCTCTGAGTTTCGGCGGCGCGCACCACAAGGGGGTGGCTCGAGGGGGCGGCTGTCCAAGAAGGCGGGGGGGCCTATTCGAAGGCAGGGGCAAGGCTTCTTAGAAGCTGGCAGGTCTTCTAAGAAGCTCCCGTCTTCTTAGAACCCCCCCTCTTCTCAGAAGGCGCCCCCCCCACCGCTCTCCCCACGCGCAACCCCCTTGTGCGCGCCGTCAGGTCCATTCGGGTGGTTCTGAGGGGGCATCGGGGGTCCTGGGGGTCCATGGGTGTCTGGCTGTGAAGGGGCTCAGCGGGCAGATCCACGCACTGGTTGTCGTTTTCCATCTCCGCCGACCTAGGGACACGCTGGGATCGGGGACTTCGGCAAAGCGTTGGGCGTAGAGCGTGATACCCCATCAGGGCCGAAACCAGCTGCACGCAGCAGATTTCGTGCTCCCCCCTCCCCCCCACGCGGAGGCCTCCCGCATGGGGTCCGAGTAGATGGTGTCGGAGGATCGCGCCGCGTCGTCGATGCGTCGACGGCGTCGCCGATGCGGCGGGATCCTCCGACCCCACTTGCTCGGACCCCATGTTCGGAAGCTGGGCGAGGGCTGGCAAATCTGTGGCTGCTAGAACAGTCTTCCCGGAAGAAACAACAACTTCCCAGAATAAGCTCAGCGCACTAAGCAGTAAGCAGGCTGCTTCCCAGAAGAAAACAAACAATTTCCCGGAGCTCCGTTTTAGCAGCCACGGGTTTGCCAGCCTTCGCCCGGCTTCTGACATGTGGGTGGCCTACAGGTGGGGTGGGAGGTGGGGGTACGATCTCTGCTGCGTGCAGCCGGTTTCGGCCCCGACGCCGGGCGCTCCCCTCGACACATGGTCGCGCCTGGCGCCAGGGGGCGCTGGGAAGACCAGCTGCGTGAAGCTGGCTCCCAGCCCCCTCCCTTTTTGATGTGCCCTCCGTTCGTCCGCCCCGCGAGGATGGACAGAACGGGCATGTGGTCACGCATCTTCGATTTCAAGGTCCGATTCCACGACGGCGACGTACGCGACCACGATGCCATCTCCGCCGGAAGCGTGGCGAACACGACCGACCTGGAGTTCACAGTGTACCGGGGCACTGTTCGGAAGCGCCTGGTCGTGCGCAACTTCTTCTCGGAGGAGGGCCAGTTGTGACAGCGTCGGCTCCCCCGCCCGGCCCCAACGCGCTCGAAATCGGTCCCCGGACGCATCCCGGGTCCAGCCGTGGCGACGAGAAGGTTCCAGGAGGCCCAGGGATGACGAACAGTGCCAGGGATGGCCGCCGTTGCCGTTGTCTCGACAGGCCCTCCTCCGATCTTCACTTTGGGGCTGGAGGACACCGTGCTGTTCACCGTGGCGGCAAATGGCCACATGAAGGTCACTCGGGCGGGCGAGACCGTCGGCGAGGCGCTGGGGCATCCTCCGCGGTTCGCGCGGCGGACCCAGCTCGATCTGGGCGGCAGCTACCTCGACTCGACGCAGGCCAGCGCCAGGGCAACTGTGGTCGGCCTCCTTTCCATGCCTGTGCTCCTCCAAGCTCTCCTCCTCCCTCCTCCCTCCTCCCTCCTCCCTCCTCCGCCCAGCGGCGTCACCCCAACATACCAATTACGATGTGTGCGTCGCCCCCCGCCCCCACCAGGGGCGACACGCGCGCCGAGAAAGCCTCCAGTGCAGGCTCTCGGTGGCGGGCGCTTTCTTTCCACACGGCTCGGGAAGCGATGCATGCTACAAGATGTTTGCACGGGCGCCTCCACCAGAAACGCATGGTGCCACGGTGGGGGCGTTGGTGAAGGAATGCGCCCAGGAATGCGCCCAGGGTGGCGGTGATATCCACGACCAAGCCTCGATTGGAGTTCCATTGGCCTCCAGACCCTGGATTCCTTATCGAAGGGTTCCTTATCCAATGCCACCACCGTAGTAAACCCATCTCTGTTCCATCCTCCGACCCGCTCGAGTCGAGAACAGCAATCGGGACCGGAGGCTCTCGGCCACCTTCGGCCTCCGAGGGCCCCTGCCAGGCTCCGCGACGGTCGACAGAACGACTCGCGGGACGAACGATGGGTCCTGGGGAAGAGTCGAGTCGGACGAACAGGGGGGACGGCATGGGAAAGGGGGCTTGCGAACTCTGCTGCGTGCAGCTTCCTCCCAGGCCTAGCTGCCTCGGTGCGCCCGTTTTGATGCGCAACACGTGCGGTGCCTAAATCGTCCGTGTCGATACGTTGCGTGTTGGCTCCACGTATTGGCCCACGTTCTGGCGAACGTGTCGCATCAGACCTACGTGTTCAGTCTGCGTGTGGGGCTTCGTATCGATACGCTGCGTGCTGCGTGCTGCGCATCGGGGCAGCTAAGCTCCCAGGGCTTCCTCGGGAGCATCCGCGGCGTCAGGGTCTGGGACCGCGAGGTGCTGTGGGCCCCGCCGAGGCGGCGGGGGCAGGCCTGCGCGGACGCCCGCGGGCGCTTCGTGGACCCTGGCGCGCCCGAGCTCGGGGAGATCACGGTCTCGCAGGAGAGGTGCCAGGCGCCGCGAGCGGCGGGCGTGTGCATGTCCGCCCCTGAGATCCTGGCGTCTCAATTTCCTTTCGAGCTGGGCGCGTTCGTTGACCGGCTGCGGGCCCCCGGGAGCCTCACAGATCGCTCCGGCTCGAAACATGGCGCAGAAGGGTAGGGTCCAGGGTTCTGGTCGTGCTTTTTCTGCGATGTTGATAATTATTTGTTTTGCGGCGTCGGATCTCAGGGTCCGAACTTTGGAGCCTCCTCGGGGTCTGAGGTCTGAGGTGGCCCAGCACTGGTTCTGGCCAGCTGGAAGGGAGGGGGGCAGGAGTTCAGGCTATGGGATCGGTAGGTTTTTCTTTGCTTCTTTTGGCCAGGGGCTGTTTTCCGGCCCCGGGATCAAGTAAAACGGCTTGGGGGGGAACCGTTGCACCAGATGGACCGGGGAGGGGTGCAGGGAGAGATTACGAGGAGACTCGGCTTCGTCCCCCCCTCCTGACAGATTCTTTGCGTCCCCAACCAGTTCAGACCCCCCGGCCCCCTCCAAGGCGAACGTGCCCATGTCCGAGCCCTCGTGGACTGGATCTGGGGCCCGATCCTGTGGATACGCAATCGCAGGGATACGTTCCGCGCGGGGCGTCCGCGAGACAGTGCCCAGAGCCCGCGGGGTCGCAGCCTGGGGGCCTCGCCCGCGAGGCCGCGGATACGGACGCGTTTCTTCTCCACCCACGAAGGCGAGCATCGCCATGTTGGGCTGGCCGAGCCCAGCCTGGCGGCGCGCACCAGGGGGGGGGTCTCAGAGGAGCACTACATACATTCATACCATTGCCCTTTCCTTGCCACCGCAGCCGGGACCGATGGCCAGTGCGCACCCCAGGAGCGGCCCGTGGAGTAGCGGCGTATGGGTGTCCCTTTCTGCTCAAGCAGGGGCGCGAGGGTGGCGGCCTCCGATGGCGGCGTGCTTCTCCGAAGGCAGGGGGGGCTCCGTGGAGGCGCCCAGGTGCTTCCTTCTTGGAGGCCGGCAGGGCCTCTGGGAGGCCACTTGCCTCCCAGGATGCCCACCCCGCCTCTTTCGAAGGCCCTCCCCCTCGCGCCACCCACGGAGGAAAGAACAGCGACACCACCCCCACCACCACCACCACCACCACCACCACCACCACCACCACCACCACCACCACCACCACTACCACCACCACCACCACCACCACCACCACCACCACCACCACCACCACCACCACCACCACCACCAGCGGTGGCACCTCCAGCGAGGAGGTTCTCGATGCCTCCCCCAGCTGGGGATATAGATGATGCCTCGAGCGGTGAGGGGGGACCACACCACCAGAAGAGCCCCCCCCCCGGCTCCCGTGCTGGTGGTGGTGATGGTGGTGTCGCTCTTCCTTGTTCCTAGGTGCCCCCCTCGCCCACCCAGACATCCGTCGATGTGATGTGTTCAATCCACGGCCCCTTAAAGGTTGACCACTTGGTTTTCCGCCCCACATCTATGTTTGATGGCCCTGGGGCCAATGAGGGCCCCCAGAGGCCGAAACGAAGGCACAACGACCGATCGACGAAAGCCGCGCCCTGACGGCGCATCGGCAACAACTGAAAAAATGGCGGAAGCACGCGTGTGGAACCATGTAGGAGAACAGCTAGAACGCTAGAGCAGCAGTGCCTCGGGCGACGTGCGCTCGGAACTTTGCCCAAACGCTGTGCAAGGGCAGGCTGCGCTGCAAATGGAGGGGAGTTTGACCTTCGCCCATTTTCTCGAGTGTCGCGTAGGCAGTGGCAGCGGCAGAGGCGAAGGAAGATCGCCCGGACTGAAAAGATCATGCTGGCGGATGTCTGGGCATGGTTCAAAAGCGACAAGAGGACGCACACGTACATGAATGCAGCACGCTGGTTTCGAGAAGACGTGTTGCGCGAATGCTCGTATCACGCGGCCGGCCTCGCGGATCGAGGGGCCGCGTTCATGTACATAGTTGTGCGCGTACTACAAATCCCTTACTACTCGTTCCCCAGGTCTGGTTTTTGTAAGGCGTCTTTTTTGTAACTGGGGGGTCCGGTCTATTAGGGCGCTTTCTTTGGATCGGAGCTTAGGGGGTCTGGTTAATGAAGGCGCTCCGTCGGAGAGGGGGGTCCGGAATACTAGGTCGCATTTGGAGGGGGGTCCAGTTTTTTAGGGGGCGGGGTTGATCAATAAGGGATTTGGGGCACGTCTTCTGTGGGCTCCCTAATGGCGCGCGCCGCCAGCCAGCCCGCGCGGTCCCTGGAAGTCTCGACCCATTCCCCAGGACCGGTTTTTCATCCTGAGTCGTTTTTTGACGGTCCCAGGGCCCGGCGAGAGCCCCTAGAGGCCGAACATCGAGAAAAACCTCCGTCTTGATTTCTCCCGGAAAGGGTGTAGGCCCAGGGTTCTCTTTTATTAGGTTTACCTCCAGGTCTGACGGGAAGAGGGCCGGCGGATTTCTTCTGCGATAACTAACGAGTGGGAAGAGGGCCGGCGAATTAATATTTGAGGATGTCCCTAGCGAAACGCTTGTTTTTCAGAATTGGTTGAGGATGTCTCGAGCGAAACGCTTATTTTGTGTTATAGATTGTCCTCTCCTGGGGACTAGAATTTAGAGGATCTCTCAAGTGAAATGCTTGGTTTCACGTGCCAAGGTCTTGAGGATGTCTCGAGCGAGACGCTTGGTTTCACGCATCCAGGTTGCCCAGGCAGAGGTCAAGCGCCAGGATTTGTTGAGGATATCTCGAGCGAGACGCTTGGTTTCACGCGTCCTCGTCGCCCAGGCGGATGTCTAGAATGAGGAGGTGTTGAGGAAGTCTCGATCGAGATGCTTGTTTGCACATGTCCAGTTCGCCCAGGCGGATGCCTAGCATGAGGATGTGCTGAGAATGTCTCGAGAGATAAGCTTGTTTTCACGTGTCCAGGTCGCCCAGGCGGATGTCTAACATGAAGATGTGTTGAGGATGTCTCGAGCGAGACGTTTGCTTTCACGTGTACAGGTCGCCCAGGCGGATGCCTAGAATGAGGAGGTGTTGAAAACGTCTCGAGCGAAACGCTTGTTTTCATGTGACCAGGTCACCCAGGCGGACGTCTCACATGAAGATGTGTTGAGGATGTGGATGGCTCTCCCCTGCGTTCTGGAAGCAACGTCCACCAGTGCAGTTCTTGGACAGGGCTTACCACAGCTATACCCAACGGCCACCGCCTGGGGCGCTTCCAGTGGACAAGGTGCTTCATGGTCCTGCGACGCAGGCTCGTCTCCAAGTGATTGAGGCTCGCGCCGCCGCCGACGCATGCGCATCGAAATTCAAGCTCCAGCGTGTCCTTACCTCCTCGCTCCGCGCCTCTCTTTTTCCTGATTCTTTTCACCTCACTGTTGAGAAGAGGCTTCAGACTTGGGAGGTCCCGCATCCGAGGGACCCGTGGCCTCCGCTGAGGTCCCTGCTGGAGCCTTTAGCCCCTTCCTGGCAGTCTGCGGTAGTGAAGACTCTCTGCGGGGGCTGGCTCACATCCGCGAGGCTGCACATCCCGTCGGGTGTCCGTGGCTGTCTTTTCGAGTGTGGTTGCGCTCACCAGCGTGACACTTTTCAGCACTATCTTCGATGCCCTGTTCTCTAGTCGCAGAGCGTTGCTGGCCTCGGTAGTGCGTTGGAGAATGTGGCGTCCAGGATCGGGCTGGATGGGACTCCGACGGCTGTGCAGGTGGAGTCGATTGTTCTGGCATATCATTGTTACAATTCCGTGCGCGTTCGATCTCGCCCAGCTGAGGCAGAGGTGAGCGCGTATCTCTTTCAGATTCGGCGGGCTGCGATGGCGCTCGTCGATGCTTCTCGTGCGCTTTAGGCTCTCGTTGAGACCCTTGTGGCGCCCATTGGTACGAGCGGCGTGTCCACTTCGCCCAGGCGGATGTCTACCATGAGAATGTGTTGAGGATGCGTTGAGCGAAACGTTTGCTTTCACGTGTCCAGGTCGCTCAGGCGGATGTCTAGAATGAGGATTTTGACAGGATGTCTCGAGCGAAACGCTTGTCCCCAGCCAGTTCCGTAGCGCGTCCCCTCGGCACGTCCTACGGTGCGACCCCATGGCACATCCCCTGGCACGTCGCCTGGCGCGTCCCTTGGGACGTTTCGCGGCGCGTCCTCCTGGCATGTCCCCCTGTCAATTAGCTCTGGGGCAGCTACTCTGTGTTCAGGCAGGTCGAGCTTAAGATCCAGATCAGTTCGGTCAGGATTCGGATGCAAAGGAAGACTCGATCCACGACGCTATAGAGCACAACCGCGGCATGGCACATCGCAATTCAGCACGGCGCAGCACAGCACAGCCGTCGACACGGTACATCAGGACCGATACAATCAGCATTGCACTTGCCCGTCACCCATTCAGCTGTCCTTGAAAACGCTGCCATGCGTTACATTTCTATATTCCTTTCCGGGTTCGTGGGTCGGTCACTACTACTACTACTACTACTACTACTACTACTACTACTACTACTACTACTACTACTACTACTATTACTACTACTACTATTACTACTACTACTACTACTACTACTACTACTACTACTACTACTACTACTACTACTACTACTATTACTACTACTACTACTACTACTACTACTACTACTACTACTACTACTACTACTTACTACTACTACTACTACTACTACTACTACTACTACTACTACTACTACTACTACTACTACTACTACGACTACTACTACTTACTACTACGACTACTACGACTACACACTACTACTACTACTGCTGCTGCTAGCTGCTTACACTACTATACTTACTACTACTACCACGACGACGATCGACGACGACGACGACAGACGGACGACGACTACTAATTCTACTACTACACTACTACTACGACTACACTACGACTACTACTACTACTACTACTACTACTACTACCACCACCACTTAACTACTACTAACTACTACTAACTACTACTACACTAACTTACTACTAATTCCACGACGACGACGACGACAACGACTACTACTAATATTACTACTTACTAACTACTACTACTACTGACTACTACTACTACTAACGATTACGCTAATACTACTACTACTACGACTTGATAACTACTTTTTCCTGACTACTACTACACTACTACTACTACTACTATTTACTCTACTACTACTTACTACTACTCTACTACTAATACTACTACTACTATACTTACTAACTACTACTACTTCACTACTACTAGCACTACTTTACTACTAACTACCAGATTTCGAAGTATCGGAAATATAACCCGACGAAACGAACCGACGACTACTATTACTACTACTACTACTACTACTACTACTACTACTACTACTACTACTACTACTACACACGTACACGTACTACTACTACTACTAAGTACCCACCACCACCACCACCACCACCACCACCACCACCACTGCTACTACTACTACTACTACTACTACTACTACTACTACTACTACTACTACTACTACTACTACTACTATTACTACGACTGCTGCTGCTGCTACTATGTTTTTCATTGCGTTTGAGGTCTGGGTTTGTGGGTTCCCTACTGGTGCGCGCCGCCAGCGAGCCCTCGCGCACCTGGCGGGCAGCGTGCTGCGGCTCACGGCGCGCGGGGCCCCGCACGCGGGGCGCACCGGCGCCGGCGACTGCGGCCCCGCTGCCGGCATCGGCCGCCGCCGCTCCCCCGAGGGCGCCGGCAGGCCCAGCGACGAGCAGGCTGCGGCGGCCGCGGTGCCCCTGGACCCTGAGATCTTGATGGGCCTGTGTTCCACCGCCACCACCATAAGTAGGAGGGGGCGACGCCCTTCTCCTCCTCCTCCTCCTCCTCCTCCTCCTCTTCGTCCTCCTCCTCCTCCTCCTCCTCCTCCTCTTCGTCCTCCTCCTCCTCCTCCTCCTCCTCCTCCTCCTCCTCCTCCTCCTCCTCCTTCCCACCCATCACTGAGACCTTGGCGTTGCAATTCGTTCACACTGGACGTTTGCGCCCTGCTTCGGACCGCGGGGCCCTCACAGATAGATCCGGCTCGAAAGGCGGCGTGGAAAGCTAGGGTCTGCGGTTCTGGTCGTGATTGTGCGCGATGCTTCATTCATTCTGCAACGTCGGATCTTATGGGATCGGCGGCGAGCCCCGGGGGGAAGTGAGAGGGGGCAAGCCTTCTCAGAAGGCGGCAGGGCTTCTCAGAGGCTCTCGCGCCTTCTGAGGAGCCGCCTGCGGAGAAGGCCCAGACAATTTCCCAGCAGGCTGGAGGCCTTCCGAGCCTTCTGAGAAGGCCCCCCCCCCTCTGCCTTCCCCCCTGGGCTCTGCCGCCGACCGGAGCTCAGAGGAAGAAGCGTGTTTTGCGTTGCGCCGGCGTTGATCCAGAGATCGAGGAAGGGGTGCGGATGCCGCTATACCCGTCCCTCGTCCTGGCCCCGGCCTTCTGGGCCTCCCGAGTTGACTCCTCGCCGCCGCGGCCGGGCTCTTGAGCAGCGGCGCCGGCCCGTCTCCCCTGCCCCGTCAGGAGCCCTGTGGGGGCCCGACGGCGGTGGTGACCGCGCGGGGCGAGATCGCGTGGCAGGGCCCCGGCTACCACGGCCTCTGGAGCAGGGCGCCGAGGTGACGGCGGCGAGCGCCCGCGGCGGCGGGGCCCCGGCGGGCGCGGTGGGGGCGTCGGTCGAGGAGTGCGCCCGGGAGGCCTCAGACCCTGGAGGGCTCCTCTGGTGTGGGCGGCGGTGACACGACCAGATCCAGGCGTCCCAGTTTTTCCCGGAACGGGCTTAGGCCCAGGGTTCTCTTTTAGTTGGTAGACCTGTCCCTGGTGCCAAGTTCGAGGAGGGCCGGCGAATTTCTTTTGCGATACATGACGAGGTCGAAGAGGGCCGGCAAGTTAAATTTGAGGATGTCCCGAGCGAATCGCTTGCTTGGCAGAACTTGTTGAGGATGTCTCGAGCAAGACGCCTGTTTTGTGTTCTAGATTGTCCTCTCCTGGGGAGCAGAATTCAGAGGATCTCTCAAGTGAAATGCTTGTTTTCACGTGCCCAGGTCTTTGGATGTCTCGAGCGAGACGCTTGGTTTCGCGCGTGCGTCCAGGTTGCCAAGGCAGATGTCTAGCATGAGGATCTGTTGAGGATGTCTCGAGCAGGACGCTTATTTGCACGCGTCCAGGTTGCCCAGGCGGATGTCTAGCGTGAGGACGTGTCGATCATGTCTTGAGCGAAACGCTTGTTTTCACGTGTCCAGGTCGCGCAGGCACAGCACAGCCCTCGGCACGGTACATCAAGATCGATACACTCAGCATTGCAACCTGGCACATTCCCTAGCACGTTCCGTGGGGCGTCCCTTGGCGAGTCCCCCTGGCACGTTGCGTGGCGCGTCCCCTGGCACGTCCCGCGGCACGGCCATTGGCACGTTCCGTAGCGCGTCCCCTTGACACGTCCCGCGGTGCGTCCCCATGGCACGTCCCCTGGCACGTCGCCTGGCGTGTCCCTTGGGACGGTCCGTGGCGCGTCCTCCTGGCATCTCCCCCTGTCAATTAGCCGTGGGGCAGCTACTATGTACCCAGGCAGCTCGAGCTCTCGAGCTTAAGATCCAGATCAGTTCGGTCAGGACTCGGATACAAAAGAGGACTCGATCCACAAGGCTATAAAGCACAACCGCGGCATGGCACATCGCAATTCAGCACGGTGCAGCACAGCACAGCCCTCGGCACGGTACATCAAGATCGATACAATCAGCATTGCACTTGCCCGTCACCCATTCAGGTGTCTTTGAAGCGTTGGTATGCCATACATTACTATATTCCTTTCCGGGTTCATGGGTCGATCATGTTTCGAGCCGGGCGTTTCCGCCGTTTTGCGGGCCCGGGGACCCTCACATATCGATGCGGCTCGAAGAAAGACGCAGAAAGATGGGGCCCGGGGCCCCGGGCGTGATTTTTGACGATGTTGCAATTTTTTGGTCGGATCTCAGGGGATACCCGTGGCCAAAGTGGCGCTCCACCAGCTTGCAGACACTGGGTCCCTTGTCCCACTGGCTACTGATCCAGCGCCCTCACCGTACAGTCAACCCGCACAGCAAGGATGAGCAGCTTTCCAAGGTAACCCTTGCATCTTTTCCCTTCGGCCCATCCGTGGCCGCTTTCGCTGGCCGCGCCCCGCTCGCAAAGTGTCGACATGGCCTTCCAATGCCCTTGTGTCCTTATCGTGCGTCCGTACTATGCGGGGATGATTGTAGGGGGGGCTGGCTCGGGGGGGAATGCGATTCGTCGGCGAGGAACGGGGAACAAGAAACGGCGCAAGCATACACTTCCGGAGCTCCGCACGGATTTCTTGGATCGGCGCCAGGTCCCCCGGCCCGGGCGGCGCCTCCGGCGCCTCCCCTGCGCGCTCCGCGCGCCGTGGAGGGGGGCCCAGCGCCAATCCAAGGAATTCCATGTTTTTCTTTTTCTTCGTCTTCTTCTTCGTCTTCTTCTCCTTCTGCTCCTTCTTGTCTTCTTCTCCGATGAGGGGGAGGCGGAGGAGGAGGAGGAGGGGGAGGAAGAGGAGGAGGAGGAGGAGGAGGAGGAGGAGGAGGAGGAGGAGGAGGAGGAGGAGGGAGGGGGAGGTGAAACCACTGTGCAGGCACCGGGCCGCAGACGGGGCGCGCGCAGCAGTCCTGTGGGGCCGCGGCGCGGGGCCCTCCGGGCCAGAGGGCCCGCGGGGCCGGGGGGCGACCGCGGGGCGCGCGCCCGCAGTGCGGGCGCGCGCCGCGGTTCAGGCGATCGCAAACAGGCCCCGAGCCTACCCCCTCCCTCCCTCCCTCCCCCTCCCTCCCTCCCTCCCTCCCTCCCTTACCCTCCAGCCCAGCCCAGCATGGCAAGACTGGAATGCCACGAGCCTACCCTCTCAGAGCCCCGAATCATCAGGGGTAACTCGGGTCAGGGCTAACTCGGGTTCCTTTCTCGGGAATCCAAACCCGAGTTACCCCGGACCCGAGTTATCCCGGATAACTCGGGCGTCCAGAGCCCCGAATCATCAGGGGTAACTCGGGTCAGGGCTAACTCGGGTTCCTTTCTCGGGAATCCAAACCCGAGTTACCCCGGACCCAGCCCAGCATGGCAAGACTGGAATGCCACGGCGCCGAGGCCGGCTTTGCTCGGTGTCTCAGTGGGGGGGAGCGTTATCGCGAGTCGTCGTAAAGACTCAGGCGATCGCAAACATCGATCAAGGGGGCGTGGATTAGCGATGGGTTCCGGTCCCACGGGAAATCGCGGGCTTCCGCCGCCGAGCGAGGCGGCACCGGCCGCATTTTGGGGAGGGCACCTCCCCCGATGCACGGATTTGGCGGCCGCGCGCCAAATCCGAGGATCGCTAATCCATGTTTGCGCGCCCCCGAGCGGTGCTGGGGGCCCAGGGCCGCCCAGACACCCTCGAGCCGTGGACAAAAGCGCGCGCAGTGGGGTCCCCAGGTGGCTGTCCGCGATGCGATGGCGGCGGCCTGCGCGCTCCAGTTCGACCTCCCCGCGGACCCCGAAAGTGGCGCACCAGAAGTCACCCCTGTCTAGAGTCACTCGTATGCGTGTGGCCGACTCCGGGGGGCGCCGCGGAGAAGGAGAAGGCTTTCTCAGAAGGCGGCGGAAGATCTCAGAAACCCTCCTGCCTTCTGAGCAGTTTTTTTCTGTCTTCGGGGAAGGCGCAGGAAACTTCTTGGGACGTTTTGGATGCTTATTGGGCCTTCGCAGGGTCCTCTTAGGCCATCTTTAGACCCTCGTGGGGGCCTTTTGGATTATCTTAGGGCCATCGTCGAGGCTTCTCGGGCCGTCTTGAGCTGATGGAAGCCCGAAAAGGGGAGAATGCGACAATCAGTCAAAAACCCTGAGGGACAGCATTGAATTTGGCTTCGTCGGGCCCTGTTTGGGACTCTCTTGGGGCCCTCTTGAACATATCTTGGGACGTCTTGATGCCATACTCGGCCGCCATGGGGCCTTTTCGAGGCATCGTGGGCCATCTTGGTTGCCTCGGTTGCCTGCCAAGGCCGTCTTGGAAGCTCGGGGCGCGGACACACAGTTCTTCACGAAGGACCGTGGCCGCTGGAGCATGGACTCATAGTTTTTACTAGGGATCGTGGCTTCGGGGGCAGGGGGTGTGCATGCGACTGTGCCGTGGTAGAGGGGGGAGGGGCTCCCTTATTAGGAAACAAAAGCTCTACAGAGCAGCACCTGGCATTCCAACAAGGATCAGTGCGGCAGGATGCACGTTGGCGGATGGATTCGTTTTCTCACTTTGCCGTCCCAATGGCGTCCCCGGATGATGCTGGGTGGAGACCCAGAAACAGAACCTGAAAATAATATCGCACGTGATTGCACATCCGGTGTCGATTCGTTGAGTTTTTTGGCCGCAGCATGACCCCCCCACACGCACACACTTCGGGGCGGCGTCGTTTGGAGGAAGTATTAAGCGGGAGCCCCGTTTCTGCTTTCAGAAGGCGGTTGATGCAAGCAGAGCCAGTGGGTGCGCCCAGGGAGCTAAGCATGGAGCCGCGACTCCAGACCGGCCCAGACCCTTCGAAGACGATCCACTTACCCTCCAAGGCACCCGGTGGCCTGGCCGGACATGCTGTGCGGTGTTTTGTTCTGCGCCGCTGTGCGATGCCATGCTTTGCGTTGAAATTCTTTGTGATGCAATGCTTCACTACGAAATGCCACACCATGCTATGACATTCTACGCTCTGCCGTGCTCTTCTACGCCATGTCATGCCGTGCTCTACGATGCATCGCGCACCCTCTCGCGATCATTGCCCTGCTCTACATCCGACTGTGCGAATAAAGAGGAGATCTGCGCCACGGTAAGGGATGGGAGGGAGGGGTAGGACGTCGAATATGACGCACGCGCACGCGGAACCGAGTACACATCGCGCGGGCTGTATGCCCACAGATGCGCGTCGGTGGCCCGGTCGCGGGCGTTCCAGGTTGCACGCCACCAATGGCCCAGAATCGGAGTCTGGCACGATCCACGCGGCGTCAGAAGCCAGCGTCTGGGTCGTCACGGCACGAGCCTGTCGTAGTCTTCGCTGGACGCACACGACGCCCATCGGCATGTTGGTTCCCACTGCCGTTGGGCACTTCGATCCGATCGATCCGACTCGATACCAATTTCGGGCTGGCCCGGTCCGATTCGGTTCCGATGTTCCGACGATCCGGCGCGGCCCGATGCTCGCGTGGCCATGTTGTGCATCCTGGCGCAGCCGATCTGATTCGATCTCGACCCCGTGCCAGTGCGGCCCGATCCGAAGCAAGCTCCGATCCGATCCGACTCTCGATCCGATGCTGGCCGATCCCGCCTCCCGCGGCGGGCCCCGGCGGGGCCAGGGCCTGCGCGCCGAGAAGAAGGCGGAGACCGAGGAGGCGAAGAAGAAGGACCCCGGGCCCGGAACAGACTCGGGGCGGACGACCGGGTGGTCGGGGGCAGCGATGGGGGGGGGTGCAGGCAGAGGGGGAACGCATCGACTCCCCAATCGCCCCCGAGAAGAACGCGGAGGTCGAGGAGGCGAAGAAGAAGGACCGGGCCCGGACCAGACTCGGGGCGGACGACCCGGTGGTCGGGGGCAGCGATAGGGGGGGGTGTAGGCAGAGGGGGAACGCATCGATCCCCAATCGCCCATTGATCGCCGATAGGGGCCCGATAGCCCCATCTAGTCCAGGGACGTGAGTATTCACTATCAGGGGCCTATCGCCGATCTATCGGCGATGTATCGCTGACTCCAGGTCGATGTCCCCCCCTATGCCAGTCCCCCCCATATCGTTGCTCTTCAGGTGGGGGGGGCACTGGAAGAGGGGCGGATCCCAGACATCCGGCGCAGCACTGAGCAAGGCGTAGCGGCCAGTCACTCTTGGCATCCGCAGACCAGATTCGGGCCTCGGAGGCGCCAAGAGATTGTTGTTCATCCTCTGGCGCGTAACGGTCGTTACCCAGGCCCTCCCCCCCTTCCCCCCCCCTTCGGTAACGGCAGCGATCGCACGCGGGGGGGGGCCTGGACCCCCCACCCACGCGCTGGTGCTCGCGCGCGCGCCCCGGCGTGCCCTACCCCGCCCAAGCGTTACCGTTACCTGGGCCGCCCAGGTACGATAGATAACTCCAGACCTCTGGCGTCGTGACCTTGTCACAACGTGGAGCCCAACAGGTCTGGACTCAAGCAGCGGCGAAGCGTCCTGGCTTGCTTATAGGTCCACCAAATCATGTTCTAAGAGCCTTGTGTGGTCTGCACGAAACGTTCTTGGAACATTTCTGGCCGAGCCTGTTTACTTTTAATGCATCGGGCTTCTGTTCTAAGAATACGTTGTTCTTGTTGTTGGAACATTTGTTGGTTCTGTGAACATGTCGTGTAGGCCTGTAGGACTGCAGGGACGCACGGACCCTGCTCATTGGACTCCTCCTGGGGACCGGCTCTTCTTCATGTCGAGCCGTTTTTGTCGTCGGCCCCCGGCGCGGCGAGAGCCCCCAGGGGCAGGCAATGGTCGGAAACCTCCCGTCCTGATCTCTGTGACGCTTTGGGGGGGCCTGGGGAGCTGAGTCGCTATACCTCCCCTGTCTCGTCCGACCCGGCAGACACTCACGAGTGGCGAGCATGCCCGTACACGCGCCCTCGCGGTCTGGACTCTGGGCGGATGCGCGGTCGCACGGATACGGTCCGTGCGGGGCATCCGCGACAAAGACGCCGCGTGTCCGCGGGGACGCGGCCCAGGGGCCCAGCTCGCGAGGCCGCGGGTACGGATATTCAATAGGCTTACGCCATTCCGCCGACCCCAGAAGAGGCGTGGAATACACTGTATCGGCGTCGTGGGCTTTTTGGGCGTTATGTGGGGATTCGTGTGGGCGTCTTGGGAGCTGTTTGGGGGCATGGCGGAGCCTCTTGGAAGCAGTTTTGAAGCGTGTTGGGGGCCGCCTTGGGGCCTCTTTTGGGCCCGCGGGTCGACGGATACTGTTTCGCCCGCGAGACACCTCCAGCGCCGCAAGCAAACCCAGCACGGCAACCCGCGTTTGCGCACGGCCTCGGGGGGGTCTTGGGGCCTTGGAGGGGGGGGGTGTCGCTGCGAGAGGGCGGCCCGCGTCGAGCTGGTTGCCACCAGGCCAGGGGGGCGTGGCTTGAGAGCTCCAGTTGGGGGCGTGGAGCGCTCTTGGCCTGAGGCCGTGGGGCCTGCCACCTTTGCGCCTCCTTGGAGCGTTCCTGGGGCGCTCTGAGGGCTCCAGGGCCGCGCCCGGGAGTTCCGGCATCTCTGGCCCGAAACTGCGAGGGACCTGCCAGGACCTTGCCCGGGTACTTTTCGTCCAGGGACCCCCGTCGGGGGCAACGTAGGGGGGGCGGCTCAGGGGGGAGTGCAACTCGTCGGCGAGGAACGAAACATGCCATAAACCTAAACTTTCGGAGCTCCGCGCGGACCTCCGAGAAATCATGTTTAGGAAGTTTGTTGCTCCTCTCGGGGGCAAAAAGCATGCACGTATTCGCGGCCTCGCTGGCCCCCCTGGGCCGCGTTCCGCGGATACGCGGCGTTCTTTCTCGGATGCCCCGCGCTGAACGTACCTGCGCGATCGCGTATGCTCGGGAACGCGAGGGCGTCGATCGGAGGTTGCGGGGTAAGATCGCAGTTGAACGGAGAGCCCCCCACCAGGAAGTTGGTTTCGGTTTCGTGTTCGTGTCGTGCGTGCGGTCGAGACGAAGCTGCGTGGGCGTGCGAGAGGAATGATGCCGCCGTGGCTAGAAGCTGTGGAGCCCGTTGTCCGGTTGTCCGTCTCCCCCCAACGGCGCGCGGTGGCTGGGTGTGTCCCGTCGGTGGCGCGTCGGTGTCCCGTCGGTGGCGCGCGGTGTCCCGACGGTGGCTCCGGGTGTCCCGCCGTGGTGTCTCGATGGTAGCTCGTGAGATCAGTTGTGAGATCGATTGTGCGATCGGTAGTGATATCGATTGCGTGATCGATCGTGATCGTGAGATCAATATCTTGTGCCTCGTTGGTGGCGCGTGCCCCGTCGGTGGCGCGGGGTGCCCTGTCGGTGGCGCGGGGTGTCCCGACGGTGGCTCCGCGTGTCCCGCTTTGTTGTTTTGATGGTAGCTGGTGAGATCAGTTGAGGGATCGATAGCGAGATCGATAGTGATATGGATTGCGTGATCTATTGTGATCGTGGGATCGATCGTGAGATCGAGAGATAGATCGTGAGATTGATCGTGAGATGGATCGTGAGATATCGATCGCAACAGATATTTGGCTGTGGGTGCCCCCCCCCGTGGCTGGGGGTGCCCCATCATGGCGTCCCGATGGTGTCGCGTGAGATCTCTTGTGAGGTCGATTGTGAGATCTCTTATGAGATCGAAATTGAGATCGATAGGTATGTCGATCGTGAGATCGATAGTGCGATCGATATCGAGAGCGATAGTGAGATCGATGATGAGATCGATGGTGAAATTCGTGAGATCGATGATGCCATCTCATCACCATCGCAGTCACCGCAGTTGTTGTCAGTGGATTTCCTTTCCCCCCAAAACCTCCTTATCACCCGAAGGGTGGTCGTATAAGTATGGGTACTTTCCCCGCTCTTGAGCATCGTTCCCCAGTCGCCCATGGATCGCCGATAGGGGCCCGCTCGCCCGCCCCGCCCAGGAACGTGCGGAGCCGCTATCGTGGCCTATCGCCGATCTGATGGCGATGTATTGCCATCATATCCCCCACGACAGCAGGTGCATAAGATAAGAAATCGGCCTGTCAGCAGGTGCCCCACGGAAATTGGTCATGCTTGGCGTATGCCCAGCAGCCCATCCAAAAACAATCGCCAGGCGAGTTGCCTGAATGGGAGATGTTTTGCAGGGGCGGCGACGAGGACGACGCCGAGGACGACAGGAGTAATATATAAAGGCCGTTGCGAGTCTTTCGCTCTGGAGCTTCTTGGAGGCCTTTTGGGTCCATCTTGGAGTCTCCTTAGGGGCAACTTTTGAGGCCTTCGGGATGCCTCTTGGGGCTCTCTTGGGGCCCTGTCTCTTGGGGCCCTCTTGGAGGCCTTGGGGGCCATTCTGGGGCTGTCTCGGGGGCCATCGACCAAATAAGGGAAGGTTCGTGCTGTCAGCCCCCCCCCCCCCCTCGAGGCCCGAAACATCGCCTCTTGGGGGCATCTCAGGCCGCTCTTGGAGCGCTCTGGGGCGCTCACACACACTCGCACACACACGCACACACACACGAACACGCACACGCACACGCACACGCACACGCGCACGCGCACGCGCACGCGCACACACTCACACACACACACACACACGCACGCACGCACGCACGCACGCACGCACGCACGCACGCACGCACGCACGCCCGCCCGCCCGCCCGCCCGCCCGCCCGCCCGCACGCACGCACGCACGCACGCACGCACGCACGCCCCCCCCCCCGCACGCACGCACGCGCACACGCGCACACGCGCACACGCGCACACGCGCACCGCGCACACGCGCACACGCGCACACGCGCACACGCGCACGCGCACGCACACGCACACGCACACACGCACAAGCACACAAACACACAAACACACACACACACACACACACACACACACGCGCACACGCACACGCACACGCACACGCACACGCACACGCACACGCACACGCCCACGCACAAACACACGCACACACACATACACACGCACACGCACGCACAGGCTTTTCCTCTCCCACGCACAACACACACAACACACGCGCACGGACGCATGCACGCACGCACGCACGCGCGGACACACACCCGCACACACACACCGCACACACACACACCGCACACACACTCACCCGCACACACACCCGCACACCACACCCACACACACACAAACACACGCGCACGCACACCCGCACGCACACACGCACGCACCACGCACGCACACCCACCACGCACACCCACACGCACACCCACACGCACCCCCCCCCCCCCCCCCCCCACACAACACACACACACCACACACACACACCACACGCACACACCACACACACACAACACACACACACACACGCACACAGACACAACACCCACACACACACACGCACACAACACACACACACACACACGGCACACACACCACGCATACAACACACCACACACACGCGCACACACACACACGCGCACACACACACACACACACACACACACACACGCACGAACACCCGCACGAACACCCGCACGCACACCCGCACGCACACCCGCACGCACACCCGCACGCACATCCGCACGCACATCCACACCCACACCCACACCCACACCCACACCCACACGCACACCCACACGCACATGCACACGCACACGCACGCACACACGCACAGACTTACACACGCACGCACACACACGCACACACGCACACACGCACACACACACCCACGCACCCACGCACACACGCACGCACGCACACACGCACGCACGCACACACGCACACACGCACACACACACACATACACACGCACAACGCACCAGCGCACGCACACAGCACACACACACGCACACACACATCCGCACAAACACGCGCACACACACACGCACACACACACCCACCCATACGCACACACCACACACCACGCACCCACACACACACGCACACACACACACACGCACACACACACACACGCACACACACGCTTACACACACACGCACGCTTGCACTCACGCACACACGCACACACCCACGCACACACACACAACACACAAGCCCACACACACACCACGCACACACACACACACACACCCACGCACCACACCACACGCAGACCCACACCCACACCCACACCCACCCACCAAACACACCCCACCAACCCACACCCACACCCACCCCACCCACCCTCCCCCCCCCACCCCCCCCCACCCCCCCTCCCCCCGCCCCCCATCCCCCCCCCCACCCCCAACCTTCCCACCCCCCCCCCCCCCCTCAGCACCCACTTACCCACGCTTCCACCCTTCCCCCCCCACCCACGCACCACGCACCCACCCCCCCACCCCCACACCCACACACCCACGCACCCACGCACCACGCACCCACACGCACACACGCACGCACACGCACACACAGACAGACAGACAGACAGACTGACAGGCAGACAGACTGACAGACAGACAGGCAGACAGGCAGACAGACAGACAGACAGGCAGACAGACAGACAGACGCACACACACACAGACGCACGCACACGCACACGCACACGCGCACGCGCACGCGCACGCGCACGCGCACGCGCACACACACATACACATACAATACAAACATACACACATACACACACACGCGCACGCACGCACGCACGCACGCACGCACGCACGCACGCACGCACGCACGCACGCACGCACGCACGCGCGCACACACACACACACCGCAGGCACACACACGCCAACGCCCCCCGCCCACGCCCCCCGCCCACGCCCACGCCCACGCCACCACGCCCGCACGCTCGCACGCCCGCACGCCCGCACGCCCGCTGGCTCGCACGCGCACACACACGCTCACGCACGCGCACACACACGCTCACGCACGCACGCACTCACGCGCACACGCACGCACGCAAACGCAAACGCACACGCACACGCACACGCACACGCACACGCACACGCACACTCACACACCACATACACACCACAAACCCAGACACACACACACACACATTCACACACACACACACACACACTTGCCAGGTCAAGAGACCATCTGCGACCCTGAAGCCTTTATGAGGCAAGTAGCTAGGAATGCTGTAGTATTCGATGCTGTCGCTGCCGAATGTGTACCTGGTTCTGGCGACGTGGATGACGCCCACGGTGCCCGAGCTGTGCAACAGGAGCGCATCAACAAAGCGCTAAGCGCTCGCGCTGTACAGCAGAGGTATGTTTTCACATTTGCATACGTGGGTCTTCGTTGGCCAGCGCAACATATGCCAATCCCTGGGCCCCCCCCGCGGTTGCAGCACTACGAATCTCGTTTTTGGAGAGCTGTGCGCGAACGCCCCCCGACTGAAGAATTGAATGCGCCGCCTTTCTGCCGCACCAACCGCGAGAGGAAAGGGCGATTTGTGTGCATGCGCGTCAAGCTCAAAGCGCAGCGGAGGGACGGGAGGGGGCAGAGACGTAGTGCAGAGAGACCGATGCAGCGGCTGACAACTATGCGCTTGCCGCCATGCCTGTGCATTTTGAGATTCTTGTGGGATTGAGCTCGGAGTTTGATTTCGAAGAAGTAGTGGTCGCCGGTGTCGCCTATGTCCGCAGAGACCCTTGCGGGCCTGGAAAAAACTCTGAGGTACCAAAGGAGTGAGAAGGGAGAAGGAAAGAGCGGGGGAAAAGGAGCGACGGAGGGGCGACGGAAACGCAGAAAGAGGGGCGGAGCGAGAAGAGGTAGAGGAAACAAGGGGAGAGACGCAAGTGGGACGACCCACGACAAACTAAGATGTGACACGCACTACGACAATCACTGCGCCAAAACATAATCTAAAGCCTGAACATAGCCAAAGGAAAACACATCTAGAAAGGTCAAGCCTGAACCCTCGAACAGCGTATCTGGCGGCACAGCCATGACGACTTCAGAAGACCTTTGAGCGGACCAGTGTAACAATGGGCAACGAGTGTCGAGGCCTAGTTGCAGAACCAGGGGAGGCGAAGTGGAGCGCCTCAAGCCAGGGAGGCCTCAGCCTGCGACCGACACAGACATGATTAATACGAAGGCTTATGCAACGAGCGGCGCACTTGAGTCTGACCCGACATTCGCAGGGCCGAATAACCCATGAGGCGAAACGCGTAGCAATGGGTTTGGCACAAGCTGTCTCGCTGGAGACACAACTGCGCTCGGGAAGGAGACGGCGAGTGGATATATTGAAAGTTATGGTTGCACGGCCGAGGGAACACACTATTTCATGTGCGAGCGATAAGCCCAACCCGGGCTGGGTCATGGCATCCTCCATTGAAGAGGCGGAACACGGAAACGCCATGTGGCGGTGTACAAGCGGCGACGACGACGATGGGGGTACCAAGCGAGAGGAAAGGAGGGAGGGGAAAGGGGACGGGGACGACGAGCACGACCGAGACCGAAACGACGACCCGACCTTTAAGCAGAAACACGCGGAACGCCCAAACCATCCCCGAGGCTCCATATTGCGCGGCGCGCGCGGTGATACCAGAAGCGGCATGGAAGAAACGACGACGACAGCGACGACGACAACGACAATGATAAAACGGCAAGACCCAGCCAGGAGAGAGGACTGGGAGGAGGGAGGTGAGGACAAATATTGCTCCCCTTGGCGCACCGCCTACGCGGAGGAATGCTGAGCCAGGGAAGACGCGCGGGCGGTGTCGGCAAGCTTAGACGGAACGTCTCGGACTTCTGCAGTGTGCCACTGTACAAACGAAGATTGTTGCGCGATTGGTGTGAAGCCGTTGTAAGACTGGGGCATTGGTTGGGGCGGAGAAAACATGGGGGAGCAGGGACAAGAAGAGAGGGGGGCAAAAGCAGAGGGAGTATGGGCGCGGAGCAAAATCAGCAGGTTGCCGCACAAACGAATTGTAAAGATTCTTTGAAGTGGCCGCAAAGCGATTCATGGACATGCACTGTAGTACCGACGGAATGCCCTGGAACACGGTGAAGCGCGTCCGACGCATTTGCCAGGTCAAGAGACCATTCGTGACCCTGAGACCTTTATTCAGCAACTTGTTAGGATTGGTCTACGATTCGATGTTGTAGCTGCCGGGTGTGTACTTGGCGCTGGCGACGTGGATGAAGCCGACGGTGGCCGAGACGCGCAACAGGAGTGCATCAAAGAAGTGCTCGCGCTGTACAGCAGAGGTACGTTTTCACGCTGGCATATGTGGGTCTTCGTTGGCCATCGCCCCATGTGCCAATCGCTGGCCCTCTCCGCGGTTGCAAACTACGAATCTCGCTTCCAGCGAGATGTGCGTGAACGCCCCTGGACACATGCACACATTATCCGTAAGGGCTTCGCCCCCTGCCGCCGGCCCCCTCTCTCGGAGAATGGGCCATGGAAGAGCTAAGTCATGAGGCTTTGGCGCTGTCGTGCAGCAGTATCGGAACTTCATGCGAGGCCGATTCGCAATCGGCAAAACCAACTGATCACAAGAGGGGTTACCACACAGGGCGATTGGTAAGACGTGTATGGTTTACGAGCTTGGTTACCACACCTTGGGATTAAAGGGCCGAGGGAGTACTCGCAGTTTGGGTTACCACGCCTTGCGATGGATGTGCGTGAGGGGTGGCACCGAATTTCAGAAATGTGGCAAATCCCCTGTGTTTTTGGACCCTGACCCCGCGGATCTGCGTCAGGGGTGGCACCGAATTTCAGAAATGTGGCAAATCCCCTGTGTTTTTGGACCCTGACCCCGCGGATCTGCGTGAGGGGTGGCACCGAATTTCAGAAATGTGCACATCCCGTGTGTTTTTGGACCCTGACCCCGCGGATCTGCGTGAGGGGTGGCACCGAATTTCAGAAATGTGGCACATCCCGTGTGTTTTTGGACCCTGACCCCGCGGATCTGCGTGAGGGGTGTTCGAGCCCCCCCAGCAATTCAGACAACGCGCCCAGGGGGTGCTAAAAATCCCGTTTGGGCCTCCCCCCCCCTCGCGCGGTCAATCAACTAGTTACAGTAACCAGCAAGAAACAGAATTGTAACACTGGAAACTACAAGCTACAACTGGTACTGGAAACTGCGAGCCCGTGCCTCGCAGCCTGGTGGCCCCACAAGGGGGCCGGCGGACATGTGCATGTGTATTTGTATGTGTGGCACATACAAATACACATGCACATGCACAGACACATACACATACACATACACATGTACATACACATACACATGCACATACACACTGGTCTACCGCGATATAGCCCGCGTGACACTTGGGTACCCCGAGTGCCAGCAAGCGCCGCGAGTAGTACGCCTCGGAGCTGGCGTAGAAACGCCATGCTTGCCTGAGTTGCCGCGGGAAGAACGGCGAGGGGAAGTCCCGCTCGCTCTTCCACTCCGCCGCCTGCCCTGAGATATGTCCAGAAGAGGAGGAGTACGCGTCAATGAAGTCGTCGCTATCGTCACCATTGCCGCGTTTGTCGTCTACGCGGGCTTGCTCTTACACTCAGATGCTCATAGACAGGGCTCCTCAGCGATTAATGAGAGGATTATGATATGCACATGCGGGGATCTCTGCGTCGAGTATTATGGGGGTAACAGAATTGCACAGAGCAAACGATGTTCTGGCACCCCTGCCGTCCCTGCCGGAAATCCATGCAAAGTGATTGTGGGGCGTCCGCGCATGACCCAGATTTTGATATACTCTGCGCTTCGTTTTTCTTTTGCAGGGAATGGTGGAGGGATGCCCGAGGAGCCCCGTTAACCTTTTCCCCAAGTGGAAGAAGCAACAGACGGAAGAGGAATTGTATAAACCGCTCAGGCCCAGGGGGCTGGTGGGATTAGCATTGCCCTGCGTCCTTTTTCCTCCTCCATGTTGTCCCTCATCTCCTTCCTTGCCTTTGCCCTCCACCGATGTCGGCATACCTGTCATGCATTTCGTGCCCCCAGATGGCGTTCCACCGAAGGCCCCAGTGGCTGCGTCCCTATGCGCCCCTGCCTTCCATGTCGGCACAGCCGTCCCACGGTTCGTGGCCCCGCTCCAACGAATGCCCCAGTGGCTGCGTCCCTATGCGTCCCCGCTTTTCATGTCGGCGCACCCTTCACGCGCTTCGTGACCCACAAACTCCACCGAAAGCCTCAGTGGCTGCCTCCCTGCGCGCCCCCGTGTTTCGTGCCGGCACACCCTTCGCACGCTCCGTGGCCCCACAGGGGGCTCCACCGAAGGCCCCAGTGGATGCGTCCCTGTGCGCTCCCGCCTTTCATGTCGGCACACCCCTTACACGTGTCGTGGCCCAACAGGGAGCTCCACCGAAGGCTCCAATGGTTGCGTCCCCACGCGTCCCCGCTTTTCTTATTCCAGCATGTCTCTCACACTTTTTTGTGGCCCGAGAAGGAGCGCCACCGGAGGCCCCAGTGGTTGCGTCCCTTTGAGTCCCCGCTTTTCATGCCGGCACACCCTTCATACGGTTTGTGTTGTGGCCTCACAGGGAGCTCCACCGACGGCGCCAGCGGCTGCGTCCTTGTGCGCCCCCGCATGTGATTTCATCATGCACCTCACACGCTTCGTGGGCCCATAGGGAACTCCATCGAAGGCCTCAGTGGCTGCGTCCATGTGCGCCCCCGCTTGTCATGTTGGCACACCCCTCACACTTTTCTGTGGCCCCATCAGGAGCTGCGCGCTCCTGCGTCCCACCTACCTTGCGGTACTCGTACTTGCATGTGGTTGGGCCCTTCGCCCGACTAAGTTCCTAGCAAGGGGTTCGGTCAAGAGTTTTCTTTTAGGGTGCGGGCCTTTGGCCTTGTACCTAATGGTGTCGTGCGGGTGGCGTCAAGATTTGGGCACGTGAAGGTAAGTGTGCGGAAGGGGGGAGTCTCCAGCATGCGTCTCGTCGCGCATCCGTTTGGCATGTGTGTTTCGCGCGTTCCTGGCGACAACGGGGCCTCCAAAGGGGCATCAAACGTAGAGGCGGCAGATTGTCCACACGTAAAGATACATGCGCCGAGGGGTGAAGGGGGGCAACATGCGCCTGGCGCGTGCGCACGGAGCACGTGTCTTCGCGTGTCCACAGGCCGTCCACAGGGACGCCGGATATCCAACATGGTGTGGGGGAGCGTTTCGCCTAAGACACCTTCACAACATGGGGATGCTGTTTTTTGCTGACAACGCTGATTCTCAAAAGAAGAAGCTTTCGCTTGGGTTATCTTCCGGAAGTGAGGTGTTGGAGAGCAGACTCCGGATATCAAACGTGGTGCGGGGGGTGCGTTGCGCCTGATACATCCTCACACATTGGGGAGGGGATGTCGGTGAAGCTGTTCGTTGACGTTGGTTTCAAACTTGAATGTTTTGCATGAGATCCTCAGGGCATTGCGAAGTTCGAGATCTCGCGTCGGATACTCAACATGGCGTGGGGGGCGTGGGGGGGGCGGGGGGCGTTTCGCTTGAGACTTCATCCCGAAACAGGGATGCTTGAGGAGTTGTGTTACGACGCTGGTATTCAACAATGAAGCTTTCGTCTGGGACATCCTCTGAACATGATATGTTGGAGATCGGGTGTCGGATACCCAACATGGTATTGGCAGACGTTTCGCCTGAGACTTCCTCACACAATGGGGACGTTGCCGGGTTGTGTATCGACGTTGGTTCTCAAATATGGGGCTTTCGCCTGAGACATCCTCAGAAAAGCGCTTCGCCTGCGGCATCCTCACAAAACGGGGATGCCGGAGGAGTCGGTTTACGACTTTGGAGCCTAAGAGGTCTTCAGACCCTTTGAGAGTTCGAGATCGGGCGTCGGATATCCAACACGGTGTGTGTGTGTGTGTGTGTGCGTCTGTGTGTGTGTGTGTGTCTCTGTGTGTGCGTCTCTGTGTGTACGCGTGCGTGCGTGCGTGCGTGTGTGTGTGTGTGTGTGAGTGTGTGTGTGTGTGTGAATGTGTGTGTGTGGTATGTGTATGTGCATGCGTGTGTGGGTGGGGGGCGTTCCGCTTGAGACATTCTCACAACATGGGGATGCTGCAGGAGTTGTGTTACCACGCTGGTTCTCAGAAGCGAGGCTTTCGCTGTATACCTTCTGAAACCAACGATGTGCCGTAGATCGGGCATCAGATCTTCAGCATCTTGTGGGGGGAGGGCGTTCCGCCTGAGACATCCTTCCACAACGGGAATGTAGGAGAGGTTGTTTCACGACGTTAGTTCTCAAAAGTGAGTCTGTCGCATGAGGCATCCTGAAGACATTTGAAGTGATGAGTTCGGGCGTCCGATGTCGAACTTGGTGTGGCGGGGCGTTCCGCTACAGATTTTTTTAGAAAACAGGAGATGATCACTGAGCTCCCGAATTCGACGTACATTCAAGAGTTTCGCTCTCGTCTGAGACAGCCTCACGCATATAGGCTTCACCCGAGAAGTTGGACAGCAGAGAATTCGACTTGACTTCCTTACCGGGTTCCTGGGTCCCTCAAGCTTTTCGGGGGGATCGACGGTTGCCGGAGGGCGGCGCTAAGGGGACCCAGGAAGGTGAGCGACTGGTGTATCTTTCTTCCTCTCCGCATTTTGATTGCCCCACCATGAAGCAACGCCCGACATTGGCGCCCTGCCGAAGGAGAAGGAAAAGGAGCTGCAGATGGAGGCGGCGCGCGCGGGGGGTGGGCAGGGGGAGGGGGAGGAGCCGGGCGGAATGGAGGGGAGGGAAGGAGGGGGAGGAGGAGGGGGACAAGGGGAGGGGGGAGGGGAGGGGAGGGGGAGGAGGTGGAAGGAGGGGGAGGGGATGGGTGGAGAGGGAGAGGAGGAGGAGGAGGAGAAGGAGGAGGAGGAGAAGGAGGAGGAGGACGAGGAGGAGGAGGCGGAGAGGAGGGGCATGAGGGGAGGGGGAATGGGGAGGGAGGGAGGAGGGGGGGAGGGAGGGAGAGGGGGCGGGGCGGGAGGGAAAAGGGAGAGGAAAGAGAGAGGGGGTTGATGGAGCACCAGCGGTCTCTAGGTGGGCCAGTGCCCGCAGGTGGCGCTGCGCACTCCTACGGCTCACCCTCGCAGCGCCGGCGGCACCCGCAGAGGGGGTGGCCAGGGAGGAGGAGGGGGGCGAGAGACGGCTGCAGGCGCAGGCGGCCGCCACCGACCAGTGCAGCGGCGATGCGGTGCGATGCGCCGACCCCATCTGCTCGGACCCCCAGCTGAGAGGCCTCTACACTGCGCGGACGACATCTGTGCACCGTACCGCGCCGGCGCCGCTCGAGGCGTCGTCGATCCCCGACTCGGGGATGCTACGGTGCATAGTTTTTCGGCCCTCAGAGCAAGAACGGTATGCACCGTACCGCGCTGGGGCCGGGCCCGAAGGGAGTCCAGACATGGTGCGGTGCATGCGCGCCGTCCTCGTATGCACTTGTGCGCACACCACCGTTTGGAAGTCGTACAGGCCGCACAGGTCCCACGAGTCCCACAGGCCCGGGAGGCCCCACAGGTCCCACATACCCCACAGGCCCCACAGGCCCCAGCAGGCGCCTGCGGCACCGCTCGCGGTCGACCATGGCACGTCCTTGGCCTGAGCGTTCCCGCCGGCTCTCCATTGGGTGCTGGTTGAACTCCCGATTCTGCTGGTGCCGCTGAGGGAGCAGCAGGCAGGCGACCATGTCCCGCAGCTGATCCATATCGCTCTCGAGCGTTGCGCCCTGCATTGTGACCTCACAGTGCCAAGGCTACCTTCATGACGATCTTTGGAACGCGTGATGGTTCATCGAAGGGCGAGGTAGGTAGACGACAGTCAGGGCGCCGAAATAAGGACCACTCGCGGCGCACGCGGGGCTCTGGTCTGGTTTTCCGGCCGCGCTGGAACTATGCGTGGCCGAGGCTCGCCGTGGCCAGAAACGCCTCTCCGTTCCTCATATAGTGCTCCTCACGGTTTGCCGGATGGTCGCACAGCGACGGGCGTTGTAGCACACCGGATCCGGAGTCGTGAACTCTTGGCCGCCAAGGTTGCACGGGCAACTGCTGACCCCCGCTCCGCGCCAGAGCCTGACATGGGCATGGAGTTCAGGAGAGAGCCCCTTGAGTCAGTGAAGCTGTGGAGGAGGAGGGGAGGAAGAGGACGGGGAGGAGGAGGAGGAGGGAGGAGGAGGAGAAGGAGGAGGAGGAGGAGGAGGAGGCGGAGAGACAGGTGGTGACCAAGTCTCGCCCGCCTCCTCTCCAGGATCCTGACCCGCCCCTTGAAGTGCCCGTTCGGGCATTGACAGAACGCCGCCCAGACAAGTCGACTGAGGAAGTCTGCACCAGTTCACTCGACCTTGGCATTCGAGTGTGCTGGTGCAGTCCCCAGTCGGTTCCTCAAATTGACGCGCGCTTCGCCAGATATTTTCGGTTGTTTTTGGACGTCGATGAGCTGCCCCGCTGGGATGCACTCGGAATGGGGTGCCGTGCGCACGTGGAGTGCCCCAGGCAGCTTTCACTAACAGGCGTTTGGTTAAAGGGGGCTCTATCCACCCCTGACCCGCACAGATCCCCTGAGGCCTCTGGAAGCCCCCGCCCTGAGAGGAGCCAACGTAAAACAGATTTCTTTGTTCCTCGCGTGCGCAAGCGAAAGCGCAGGCGCCGTGGTGAAAAGTCCGGGCCGCGGGCCGATCTAATTACCGCGCGGGCGAGGCGGCCTAGGGCGGCTGCCTAGGCGGCCAGCGCAGACGGCGTGAGGGGAGGTGCTACGCGCGAGCCTAAATGCACAGCGACCGAGCGCAGGATCTGAACCTACCGCCGTGGAGGCAGCTGGCTAAGGCTGAGCTGGCTGAGCTGACTGCAAACGACCAGGGTAGCGGCTGCACACGTGCGAGACCCAGAAAGACAACCGGGTGAATTGGACCCTGCACGCCAGGAGACGTCGTGACCTGTTCTGTATCTACAGACCATAAAATAGATTTCGGAAAGCGTTCAAACACCTCCCGTATGTTGGCGCTTGTCTGTGCCGAGTTTACAAAGTCATTTTGACCACCAGCCTGTCTGGACCACTCAGGCATCTAAGGTCGTTTCGAGACTTCTGTTGCAGCCACTGGTAAGCCTGTCGCGCGCAAGCCCAGACCAAATAATATTCCAGACGCTTCAACGATGCCCAGGCGAGTTGCGCTGATCAGGGGTGTGGGACCTCTTGAGGCCTCTTGGGGGCCGCTTGGGAGCCTCTTGGTGGAGTCTTGGGAGGGCCGCTTGGGCGCTTCTTGGGGCCATCCTGGGGCCCTCTTGGGGACTCTTGGGGCTCTCTTGGTGGCCTTGGATGTCTTCTTGGGACCATCTTCAAGGTTATCGAGCAAAGAGGGGATACACTCAATTAGCGTCCCCCCTTCTGGAGACCCCAGAATCGCCTCTTGGGGCCATCCTGGGACGCTCTTGGGACTGTCTTGAGCGCTCTTGGGGCCCGTCTTGGGGCCATCTTGGGTCTCTCTTGAGGCCCTCTCGGACTATCTTGGAGCCACTTTGAGGCCTCGGGAGCCCATCGGAAGCGAAAGGGCGATAGGGCAAATGACATTGCTTCTTTTTAGGTGTCGAGCGGATTTTGGCCTCTTTGGGGAAGGGGTCTCCGTGGCCACTTACTTGGAGCCATCTTGGGGCCATCATGGGGCCTCTTGGAGGTATCGTGGAAGCTCTCGTGGGCCAACATGGACCACATTGCGGCATCTTGGAGGCCCCATGGGCCACAAGCCTCCAAAGGATACCCCAGGCAAGCCGAAATCTTTCAAAACCCTGGATCTACAACAAGTGCTTGCACTTATGGGTTCTGGACTTCTCCTCTCTCAGGAACTGGTCCTGTCTGCCAGTCGGGTGGCTATGTTGCCGCCGTCGCCGCCCGTCGCTGCCTCCTCGCCGCCCGTCGTCTGGGCCTGTCCTTAGTGGGCCCTGGAAACGACAGGGCCGTTTTTTTACCGGTTCCGTTTTGCCGTTTTTTTGTTAGTTCCGACGCCGTTTTTTTACCGGTTCCGTCGCCGTTGTTTGACCGGTTCCGGCTCCGGTTCCAATCCTGGAGCCGTTTTTTTGCCGTTTCCGGTCGTTGTTTTTTTTGCCGTTTCCATTTTCAAGTGATATTTGTTTGGAAACGGTGACAAAAACGGCCCCGCCGTTTCCGGGGCCCACAAAGGGCCTGTCTGCCGGTCTGGCGGCATGCTGCCGCCGTCGCCGCTCCGTCGCCGCCTCGTCGCCGCCCGTCGCCTGGGCCTATTTGGTGGCCTGGCGGCCATGTTGTCGCCGTCGGCGCTTGGACTCCCATCCCTGTCGCGCTGAGCGCGCCAGGGCGCCAGAGGCGCCGCCGGGATGGCCCGGCGCCGATCCAAGAGATTCGCGTGGATCTCCGACAGTTCATGGTCAGGCAGTTGTTTGTTCGTCCGTCATCGCGAAGAAGAGAGAATTGGCCTGAGGAGTTCCTCGAGGTCCTCGAGGGTCGAGGGCACAGCCTGGCGATGATGAGGGGCACCGATGAGGGGAGGGTCAGGCTCAGGGGTGGAACGCATCGACCCCCAAACGCCCATGGATCGCCGATAGGGCCCGATAGCCCCACCCCGCCCAGGAGCGTTCGGATTCGCCATCGGGGGCCTATCGCCGATCTAGCGGCGATGTGTCGCCGAATTCCAGGCCGATGTTCCTCCCCCCACCCCCCTATGTAGGTTCGTGTCGTGTCGACAGGCGGCGACCCCGCCAGCGGCGTTCAACTTTGAATGCAGCGGGCGACCCCGAATCGTTCGATGTGGATCGATGTGGACGTTTCAGAAACGGCCGATCGTTCAAGGTTGAACGGTCCCCGCGGCGTCAGAAACCAACGCCGAAGTCGGCACGACACGAACCTGACGTAAGCTGGTTTCCCCCTCAGCGTTGCCCCTCAACTCCTTGAGGTCCTCGAGGGTCGAGGGGAAAGCCTGGCGGGGAGCAGGGGCGAGGGGGGGGCGCCTGCCGCGGCCTCGCAGGGGCCGCCGCCCCTCCGGTCCGCGCGCATAATTACAGCGCGCACGGCAGGCCGAGCAGCGTGACGCGAAGGCGCTGGAGGACGCGCTGCCGATGGTGCTTGACGTCGTCTCGAAGGCCTCCCGGCCTCCCTTTGGGATGCAATCAGAGGCAACGACAGGGGGGGGGGGAAGGGCTCAGGAGAGGGAAAGAGGGGTCGGAGGAAAGGGGTTGCGATTCCAGGTTTTCTCACGTTTTCGGAGGTTCCCGGCGGTCTTCTCGCCTCGAGAGGCGCTCCAGCAGTTGCGCCTCGGCGAGGGCGTTCCGGGGGTGCACAGATCGTCCCGAACGGCCGCCGGATGCCCGAGCTATCACGCGAAAGCCAGACGATAAGGATCACCCGGGTCGGACGAGAAAGGAGGATATAGGGAAAGGAGGGGGCACGACAGGGGGGGTGGATAGGCTCACGGGGGGATGCATCGACCCTCAATCGCCCATGGATCGCCGATGGGGGCTTGATAGTCCCACCCCACCCCAGAACGTGCGGATGCGCCATCGGAGGCCTATCGCCGATCTATCGGCGGTGTATATCCGATTCCAGGTCGACGCCCCCCCCCTAAGCCAGTCCCCACTTCTCGTTGCCCCTCATGCGACTCCTGGGAGGTCGAACTCAGAATCGGCGCTGGTATATCCCTGGTCGGAAGCTGGCCTCACCTGGCCCAATCCTCTTTCATCCGGCTTCATCCCACCTAATCCGGCTAAACCCCGCTGCTTAATTCAGCTTAACCTCAGACTTAATCCGGCCTGATCCGGCTCAGTGGCTTCTAAATCGGGCTGAATGGCCAGTGGTAGTTCTGACGACTAATTCGTCCCAGGAGTTGCCTCCTCACCCACGCCTCCCCCAGTTCAGAAGAGGCAAAGGTGCCGATGCCAGGACCGCTACCCTTCCTTCGTTTTAGCCTTTCCCGGCCGTCTCTGGAGCCCTGGTTGGTCGCCCTGGCAGAGGTCTGGTGAGCATCGGTATCGGTATCGTTTGCTTTTCCCAGCCCCCCACACCAGACGCGGCGGACGCCTTCCCTCCGAGGCCCCTGGGGTTTTGGAAAAAGCACGGCGTCGGATGTCTAGACCCAGCGGACGCGGCGGCCGCCTCCTCTGCGAGGCTCAGAAGAAGATATAACTACTGACACCGCTGCCCTACCCCCGTCGCCACGGCTTGATCCGCCTGGGGATGTTGGTCGGAGCGCACCTCTGGAGAGGTTTGGGGAGTAGAGGCATCGGAACCTTGTTGCCCCCCCCAAGGGCTGGGATTTACACATGGCCGGCTCTAGAAACCCTGAACCCAGCGAGATGGAATACCTGGACGTTCCCACAATGATGGGGCTTGTCGGGGGCATCGAAGGGGGGTGAGAATACGTCTGCGGGTGTTTGGACATCATGGCTAGGGCAATGGAACCATCCAGATTTCATGGCCGCCTCTTCTTCTTATGTTCTTATTCTTCTTCTTATTCTTCTTATTATTCTTATTATTATTCTTATTCCTCTTCTTCTTGCAGCCCATTTTGGCGCGTACGTGCGCCCTGGGGGCAAGCGTGGAACAGTTTCTGTTATACTGGTCGTCGTCCGCTAAGAGGGAGGAGGAGGAGGAGGAGGAGGAGGAGGAGGAGGAGGAGGAGGAGGAGGAAGGAGGAGGAGGAGGAGGAGGAGGAGGAGGAGGAAGAGGAGGAGGAGGAGGAGGACGAGGAGCAGAAGGAGGAGGAGGAGGAGGAGGAGGATGAGGAGGAGTTGGAGGAAGAGGAGGAAGAGGAGGAGAGGAGGACGAGGAGCAGGACGAGGACGAGGAGGAGGAGGAGCAGCAGGAGGAGGAGGGAGAAGACCACATGCGGGAACTATCCCCGCACTCGGGGCCCCAGCGCCGCGGGGCCGTCCTCAGCCCGCACGGCCTGCCGCCGCGCGTTGGCTGAGCGTGGCCGCGGACGCCACCAATCTGTGACGAGAAGGGCTACGAGACCATACCCGGCCGCTGGCGGACAGGCAACTACACCAGTCAGAAGGAGGTGTGCTTGGCGATGAAGCGCACCAACCCATACGACGTCAACGAGTACATCGTCGTTGAGATACTGGTGAAACACGTCTACGCCGCCTTCGACGATTACGACTCCGACGCTTACAACGGCTACGGCTTCGACGAATAGACCATTTACGGCTTCTTTACTGTGCCACCAGTGTTACGAGGGCCACAAGCAGAGCTACGAGATCCACCAGACGAGCTACCAGGGCAACCTGCTACGCGACGAGGGCCACTAGCAGAGCTACGAGGGCAAGAACCAGAGCTACGAGAACCACCAGCAACGCTACCAGGGCAACCTGCTACGCGACGAGGGCCACCGGCAGAGCTACGAGGGCAAGAAGCAGAGCTTCCAGAACCCCCCGCTGAGCTACGGGGGCCACCAGCAGATCTTCGAGAACCACCAGCCGTGCTACGAGGGCCACCCGCAGAGCTTCAATGTCCACAAGAAGAGCGTCGAGGGCCACCAGTTGTGGTACCAGGGCCACCTCCCGAGGTACAAGGACCACCCGCTTAGCTACGAAGGCCGTTGGTTGAGCTACGAGAACCACAGGCTGAACTACGATGGCCGCAAGCAGAGCATCAAGATCGACACGCAGAGCCACAAGGGCCACCTGCGGAGCTGTGACGGGCACCATTGCAGCTCCGAGGGCCTCCAGCTGAGCTGTAGTGGCCACAAGCAGAACTTAAAAGGGTAACGCGCAGAGCCACGAGGGCCACGTGTGGAGCTAAAAGGGCCACCAATAGAGCTACGAGGGCCACGAGCAGGCGTGCCTTCTGGAAAACTGAATACGTCAAGATGACAGCCGACGATTCCGATTCGGACCACGGGGACGAGCTACCAGCACAGCTGCGAGGGCCACCTGCAGAGCTACGAGGGCTGCAAGCAAAGCGCTGAGAGCCACCAGCCGAGCTATGAGAGCTGCCAGCGGAGCTCCGATGGCCACCAGCTGAGCTACGTGAGCCACCAGCTGAGCTGCGAGAGCCACCAGCGGCAGCTACCAGGACCACCTCCTGGGCTACGAAAGCCGCCAGTGGAGCCACTATGGCCACAGGCTGACTTACGAGAACCTCCACTTGAGCTGCGAGGGCCACCGGCTGAACAACGAGGACCACAAGCTGGGCTACAAGGGCCACACGCAGGGCTACGAGGGCCACCGGTTGAGCGACACGGGCCACAAGTTGAGCAGCGGGAGCCGTGAGCAGAGCCACGAGTGCCACCAGCTGAACTACAAGAGCCACGGGCAGAGCCTCGAGAGCCTTCAGCAGAGCTTTGAGGACCACCTTCTGAGCTTCGATGGCAACAAACTGAGCTCCGAGGGCCGCGAGCAGAATTTCGAGAGCAACCAGGTGCGCTACTCGTGCTACAAGCGGAGCTGCGAGGGCCACGAGAGTCACCAGCGGAGCCACCAGGACCACCTCCTGAGCTACGAGAGCCACCAGCGGAGCTATTGGGGCAACCAGGGGGAACTTCCATCACAGCTGCAGGGGCCACCAGCTGAACAACGAGGACCACAAGCTGGGCTACCAGGGCCTCGCACAGAGCTTCGTGGACCTCCTGCTGGGCTACGGGGACCTCCTGCTGAGCTCGAGCGGGTCGTCCACGATTTGATCTACAGCCGGAACCACAGGCCTTTCCTCAAGAACTACACCTTGCAGGGAGAGCGCCGGGAACACGCATCTCCAGAAGCTATTGGAGCAGCAGTGGCAAACCGTGAGAAGTAACGTAAACACAGGCCCACTCCAGAACATAAGCGAAGTGATGTGAGACATGGCTGTTGAGAAGCGTGGCAAAGACGAGGCTGAAGGGTACCGCCGCAGGCGGGAGCCCAAAGGAGACCAAACGACCCATCACCATAGTTGATATTGCCGAGGCGACTCTCGGCAAGAAGTACGTTAATAGCGTAGTAGTTCAGGCCGACGCCCTGCGGACTACGGTCCGATGGGGGGGCGGCCGAGAGTCCACGGAAGCAGAGCTGCAATCCGGCGGAGGCCGCAGAGGTGGAACCATTTGTGCAACATGCTGTTCGCATCAGGGGCCGGCACAGCGTTACGGACAAGGGTATTACAAGTACTACTATACTGGCAATATACCACGTCTACATCAAACGCGCCGTAGGGACGATGAGTGGACTTCTCCCTTTTCCTTCCCCCTCCCCCTCCCTTGGGGGGCCCTGCGTCATCTGCCCGCGGCGCGCCCGGCGCGCGAGGCAGACCGGCGACGCGGACAGGGGACGCCCGAAGGCGATGCGAGATAGAGAGGGAGAGAGAGAGAGAGAGACAGAGACAGAGACAGCGACAGAAAGAGAGAGAGATATATATAGAGAGAGAGAGAGAGAGAGAGTGATAGAGAGCGAAAGGAGGGCCAGGAGGAGGGCCAGGAGGAGGGCCAGAAAGAGGAGGACCATGAGGACCAGGAAAAGGAATCCTCGTGGCTACGGGCCTCGATCCTGGACCCTTGATTCGACCCTGCGCCCTCGGTCCCCAGAGCTCAGGACCACTTCCCGTGGACTTCTTTTTCGTACCAGATTGTGTTGGCTACAGCCCTGGATTCCGGCGAGGGCACCCCGAGGCCGAACGCGATCAAACACATTCGTGGGTTGCAGGTGTGTGCCTCGAGCCTCAACCTGCGATGAGGGATACGGAGGGATACTAATAGGAGGAGGGGAAGGAGGAGGTTCAGGAAAAGGGAAGAGGACAGGGAGGAGGAGGATGAGGAGGAGGGAGGAGGAGGAGGAGCGCGGAGGAACGCGGAGGAGCGGAGGAGGAGAGGAGGCGGAGGGGGGGGAGGGGCGGAGAAGGCGGGGGGGGCGGAGGAGGACGGAGGAGGAGGAGGAGGAGGAGAGGAGGAGGAGGAGGAGAAGCAAGAAAGGAGGAGAAGGGGGAAAAGAGGAAAGGAGGAAAAGGAGGAGGAGGAGGCACAAGAGAAGGTAACAGGAGGAGGAGAAGGAGGAGGAGGAGGAGGAGGAGGAGAGGGAGGAGGGGGAGGGGAGGAGGAGGGAGGAGGAGGAGGAGGAGGAGGAGGAAGAGGAGGAGGAGGAGGACGAGGAACCCTCGTGGCTACGTGCCTCGATCCTCGCCCCTCGATTCCCTACAGGTCTGCCCAGACATCCGGCGATGCTGTGTTTTCCCCAATGCGCGGCCCCAGAGGTTCCTCCCCCTCCCCCAGGCCAAGTTGTTTGTTCGCCATGGATCCGTTTTGAAGGTCCTGCGGCCGGGCGAGAGGGGCCCCAGAGGCCGAAGGCGACCAAACAAACCCGCTCGTGTTGCAGGTCTGGGCTTCAATCCTCGTTCCCCCAGGAGGAAGAACAGGAGAAGGAGAAGGAAGAGGAGGAAGGATGAGGACGACGAGGACGAGGACGAGGAGGAAGACGAGGAGGAGGAGGAGGAGCCCCTCGCATGGAGCATGCCAAAACATGGATCTCGGGTTTCCAGCGCCACGGGTCAACCTGACTGTTGCGTCTTGACGATCCAGAATGGTGCTGGAACGCCATTTTCAGGGGTTCAGCACAGAGAGTCCACGTACCAGTTGCGCCCGCGTAGTCTTGAATCCGTCCAAAACGTTCTTTCTGGTACGGTGATCATGGAAATCCGTGAAACAGCTCTTGAACGTGTTGTAAACGAAAGTGCGCGGCGCTAAGGCGAGAGCCACATTTTGAAAAGGAACCGCCTTCAATCCTCCGTGAACCTCTGGCAAATGTTTAAAACGAATGTGCGTCGCGATAAGGCGAGAGCCACATTTTGAAAACGACCCGCCCTCAATCCGTGAACCTCTTGCAATTTCTTAAACCGAATGTGCGCCGCGCCAAGGCGAGAGCCACATTTTGAAGTCAACTCGCCCTCAATCCGTGCAACTCTTGCGAATGTTTGAAACGAATGTGCACCGCGCTAAGGCGAGAGTCACATGTTGAAAACCACCCGCCCTCCATCTGTGAAATTGTTGCCAATTGTTCGAAGTTCCATAGTCATAAATGGTGAGGACGTCTCATGCGAAACGCCCAGCCCGCCCTAAAAGCTGGCCTCGGGATGCAACAGGGATAAGTTATGTATTGAGAAGGAATGGAGAAGGAGGAGGCGGAGGAGGCGGAGGAGGCGGAGGAGGGAGGAACAATGATGATGATGATGATGATGATGATGATGATGATGATGATGATGATGATGATGATGATGATGATGATGATGATGATGATGATGATGATGATGATGATTGGTGGTGGTGGTGGTGGTGTGGTGTGGTGGTGGTGTTGGTGGTGACGAGGAGGAGGAGGAGGGAGGAGGAAGAGAGGAGGAGAGGGAGGATGAGAGGGAGGAGGAGAGGAGGAGGGGGAGGGGGAGGAGGGAGGAGGGAGGAGGGAGGAGAGGGAGGAGAGAGGAGGAGGGGGAGGGAGGAGGGAGGGAGGAGGGGGAGGAGGAGGTAAGAAGGAGGAGGTAGGGAGGAGGGAGGAGGGAGGAGGAGGAGGAGGAGGAGGAGGAGGAGGAGGAGGAGGAGGAGGAGGAGGAGGAGGGGGCCCTGCATCCTCGACCGCTGCGCGCGCCTGGCCGCGGGCCACGCCGGCGAGGCGGAGGGCCTGCTGGACACGGCCGCGGCCGCGGCCGCCCCGCTCAGCGAGGCGCCCGCCTCCGAAGGGGGCGCCGCGGCGGAGCCGGCGCTGAAGGAGGCGGAGGCGCCGGCGCCGCCCCGCTCGAGGTCGGACGATGGAGGTTCGAGGGTATAGAGCATCGACATTTTTTTATAGCGGTGTCATCTGCACCCACATTGGCGCGTAAGCTGCCCGCGTAAGGTCACGCGTAGGCGCCCTCGTCTCCAATGCAGCGTGCCGCGCCGACGGCCTGCGTAAGCCTCAGCGTAAGGTCGCCATGTCATCTCGCGGAAGACTCATTTTTTGGGTCGTCGCTCAAATGGGGTCCGAGCAGAGGTGGTCGAAGGATCGCTCCGCATCGGCGAAGGGGCGCGATGTGGAGCTGAGCTTTCTCCACGCGGGTAGCGCCCATGCCTCGCCTACGTCGCCGATGCAGCGCCGATGCGTGGCGATCGTTCGGCCCCATCTACTCGGACCCCGTCTAGGAGGCCTCTGTGTTTCGCCCTGGACGAGGATCGTGGAGGACGAAGGAGCTTCCAGGACCGAAGATCACCTGGGCCTACTCGTGTCTCTGGGAGGGCTCTCGTCGCCACGGCTGGGTTCCTCGCTCGCCTTCCAGGGGGGGCGCCCCCGCGAAGCCAGCGCTGAAGGAGGCGGAGGCGCCAGCGCTGCCCTGCTCGAGAGGCGGACGATCGATCGAGTTGCGAGGATAGAGGATCCAAGGTCTTCAAAGTTTCTCACCCCATCCGGGCCTCTGGGAGGCTTCTCGTCGCCACGGCTGCCTTCCCTTCGAAACTCAGGCCGGAACGCGCCTCAGGAGAGGTCTGGGGCCCGACTTTGAAGGATGACGAGGGGGGGGGGGGAAGGGGGAAAGGGGGGTCGGAGGAAAGGGTTTGAGACTCCGGGCTTTCACACGGTTTCACGGGTTCCTGGCAGTGGTCTCGCCTCGGGATTCTCTCCAGCAGCTGCGCCTCGGCGACGGCTTTCCAGGGGTGCACGGACCGCCCCGGACGGGCCGCCGCATGCCCGAGCTCGCACCCGAAAGCCTGACGATAAGGACCATCCGGGCCGGACGAAAGGGAAGGATCGGGAAAGGGGGACGACAGGGGGGAGATAGGCTCATGGGAGGATGCATCGACCCCCAATCGCCCACTGATCGCCGATGGAGGCCCGATAGCCCACTCCCGCCCAGGAGCGACCGGATTCGCTATCGGGGGCCTATCGCCGATCTATCGGCGATGTATCTCCGATTCTTGGTCGATGCTTCCCCCCTGACCAGGTCCTCCCCCAACGTTCCCCCTCACTCCTGTCCCCCTGGAATCGGACGAAAGCCGGGGGGGATAAGGAAGTGGGGAAGTACGACGGGCCCAAGGCGGCTCTGGCGAAGGCCGAGGCGGCCGTCAAGGAGGCGAGGCAGGTCGTCTCCAAGCAGGTGATCATGGCGAAGAAGTTCGCCCCGGAGGACCGACAGGGCAGGGGCGGTGAGTCGCTCTGCCTCCACGCTGCCGTGGTGGCGCAGGAGGGCAGGCCTTGGGCGGAGCAAAGCCGTCGCTGCGTGCGTGGAGCCCCCTTCGAGCCTCCTCCTCATCCTGCTCCTCCCCTTCCGCCTCCTCAGCCTCCTCCTTTCCATTCCTCCTCCTCCCGGCGTCTGCGCAGGCCTCCGGGGATGTCCAGAGGTCTCCAATAGGCCCCAGGAGGCACGAGTGCCCCAGAAGCCGACGACATGCTACAAGCAGGTGGGACGTCGATCAGATTCTTCTCCTCGTCCTCCTCCTCGTTCCGTTCCTCCCTCCTCCTGCTCCTCCTCCTCCTGCTCCTCCTCCTGCTCCTCCTCCTGCTCCTCCTCCTCCTCCTCCTCCTCCTCCTCTTCCTCCCCCTCCCCCTCCCCCTCCCCCTCCTCTCCCTCCTTATACAACCCCTCCCCTCGCTGTAGCGTGCCCAGCAGCTAGATTACAGATGTCCTTTTGTACGGTTCTGGCGAGGACTCCTAACGATCACAGGCTGTCTTCCTCCCCAGTGTGCTGCCAGGCCAATCCTTGGCCGAGGCCGGGGCGCCGAGCATCGCTGGCTGAAGCCAGCCTGGCACTGGCGCTCCCCCCTGCCTAACCTTAAGTCGGGCGTGTCTCCCTACAGGGGGATTTTCGACGAGCCATAAAGATACTCCCAAAATTTTTGGGGTATTTCCTATACTTCGTCGAAGATCCCCCTGTAGGGGGACACGCCCGACGTAACACTGGCGCTCCCCCTGCCTAACCCGCGGACTTCCAGGATGTGGTCCGCTGTGGGCCAGCCACCGGGTTCTGACCGTAGAGGCGCTCACGGTGTGTTAGCTACCGGCGAAGTAGGCGACTCAGTTGTAGGAAGGCGTGGTTCGTGGCCAAGCCAATTGTGGGAACGCGTGGGCGTGTTTTTCTACATCTCGCTGTGTCGTTTTCAATCGATCTGTTCGCACATTTGAAATGTAGGGAACGGTGCTTCCTGATTTCCTACATGTTGTTTTGCGAGAGCTCGGTGTCACAAAAACAATATTCCCAATCGCACCGTCAACCAAGCACGCCGTCAACGCGGCCTTGGTCTGACCGTCTTGCAGTTGCACGGTCTCCAGCACTTCTCTGACCGTCGCTTATCCCCTCATGAACGATTTGGCTATCCCTCAAGCCTTCAGCAGCAGGATCTTGGGGGAGTGGGATCAGAGGAGTGTGTAGCATGCCGCAGTTGCGGATAAGAGTGAGGGGGCGGGCGCGGGGTGGGTCGCGGGTGGGTCGCGGGCGGGTCGCGGGGTGTTCGCGGGGTGGGTCGCGGGCGGGTCGCGGGTGGGTCATTGTGGGTTGCGGGTGGGTCGCGGGTGGGTCGCGGGTGGGTCGCGGGGTGGGTCGCGGGGTGGGTCGCGGGTTGTGTCGCGGGTTGTGTCGCGGGTGGGTCGCGGGTTGGGTCGCGGGAGGGACGACGATAATAAAGTAAAACAACACAACAAAAATCCGCACTGCGTGAACCCACTTCAGCCTCCGGCGAGTTCACGTGTGCAATTGGCCTCGATAGGCCGTCAGGGTGAGTGGGGCCGTTTTTGTTGAACCCCCCACTAAATTGAATCTCCCCGCTTCGCCTCCAGTCCCATTGTCGATGATGCTCGTTCGATGCTGCATCGTAGTAGGCAATCTGGCCCCAAGGGCGCACACTGAAACGGAGAGAGGGGTCAGCCGCCCGCCCTGCCACTGACTCACCTCTCTCCAGATGTTTGTTTCTGTGTAGTCGAGGGTCTCCCGCGGGACGACGCGAAGGCATGTGCTAGGCAGGCCCTCAGTGGGCTCTGGGAGCCACAGGGCCGTGTCTCCACCGTTTTAGTTTTTCTGTGATTTTGCCGTATCTGGCGCCATGTTTTGAAGTTTCCGGCGCCGTCGTTCGACCGTGTTCGTTTCCCTCGGCGGGGGGCCAGGTCCAGATCACCCCTTTCTAACCGGAGCCGCATCGTTGTCGAACCGGTTCCGAACATCTTTCGGCTTCTAAGGTTGCCGAGGCCATTTTCGTGAACAGTTCTACCGCCCTTTCGGTGGAATCATTGGTGCTGTGTGCAGGATTCAGAGACAGGATGTCTGAAAACGGTCGCAGACTGGCCTTGCCGTTTCCAGGCTGTGCACACTGAGGGCAGGCCCAGGTCGAGGAGGAGTCGCTCCAGAGCGTTCCCGAGCGCTCTCGGAACGCCCCGCAGCGCTCTGAAACGGCCACGGCGCCCGATGGATCCTCCAGGCCCGCTGGCTCTCAGGGATGTCCGATCCATAAGTCGTGTTCCTGTTAAGCGAGCTCTTCTTGTGCCAGGCGAGCCTTTGCTGGCCCACGCCTTCGCATCAGCCTCCTCGCCGTTATCCCCCTCACCGCCCTTGTCGTCATCCTCGTCTCTGTGGGCGCGCTCGTTGTCGTCGTCGTCGGCGCCCCGCCCATTGCTGCGACGTCGACTTATTCAATCGCTTCGCTCATTCCGCCGGCCCATGTTGCATGATCGCTACTGCTTCGACGTGGGCCCGGGGCCATTGTGGCGCCGCCGAGGAGGAGGAAGATGAGGATTGGGAAGGGGAGGGGAGGAGGAGGAGAGGATGAGAAGGATAAGTAGGAGGAGGAGGAGGAGGAGGAGGAGGAGGAGGAAGGGGCAGAGGAGGAAGAGGAAGGGGCAGAGGAGGAAGCCTCTCGTTGGCATCTTGTGTTGCTCTTGGGGCCAAACAGGGTCGTCGTCAAGATGCTTCTTTGGGAGGCCTCTTGGGGTCTTTTGAGAAGCCGTTCGGGGGCGCCTGGGAGGCATTTTTGAAGCCTTCTGGGGCCTCTTGGGGCCTCTTTTGGGCCTCCTGGGGGCCTCCTGGGGCCTCTTGGGGGCCTCTTGGCGGCATCTTGGGGCCTCTTGGGGGCCTCTCGGGGCCTCTCGGGGCCTCCTGGGGCTCTCTTGGGGCGGAAGGCTCGAGTTTTCGGTTCGTGGTCCCCCTCTTGGGCCCCTCTTGGGGCCGTCTTGGGGCCGTCTTGGGCCGTCTTGGGCGCCTCTTGAGCCGTCTTGGGGCCCTCTTGGGCCCTCTTGGGGCCCTCTTGGAAGCCTCTTGGCCCGTCTTGGGGCGCTCTTGGGAGCCTCTTGGGCCGTCTTGGAGCATCGGATGGCCGAAAAGGCGACAAGGCCAAAATCCTTGTCAAATCATTTTGAAATTTATGATTTTGGCCTCTCGGGGCCCTCTTGTGAGGCCTCTTGGAGGCCACTTGGAGGCCTCTTGGGCCGTCTTGGGGTCATCATCGGCGTCTTGGAGCGCTCTTTGGGCGTCTCGGGGGCCTCTTGGGCAGTCTTGGGGGCCTCTTGAGGCCCTCTTGGCGCGCTCTGGGGGCCTGAGAGGCCGCGCCCAGGAGGAAAACCATTTCTGAGTCGGACCACCTGGGACCTTGCCGGGACCTTGCCGAGGTACTTTTCGTCCGGGGACCCACAGGGGCCACCCCACGCGCGCGAACTAGAAATATTGTTAACCAGTTGCCGGAGATCTTGGCACGGTCTGGCCCGTTGGGCCGGCGCATTCTCATCCGGCCTTCGTCGTCATGTGTGGCTAATTCCTTAGCTCTTAGTTTCAGTGGAGAGGCGCGAATTGAGCAGGAGTCAGCCATGAAGGCCCTCGTCTCTGGGGACCCTCATGGGGCCCTCTTGGGGCCCTCATGGCGCTAAAGGGAGGCCTGTGGGGCTCTAGTGGGCCGCTCTTGGGGCCATCTTAGTGGACAGTGATCGACATTGGGGAGGTAGTCCATCGGATTGCGGTGGACTCCGCTGGGCTCCAATGGAAAATCCATGCGACCCCAGTGAACTCCATTGGAATACCCACACGACTGCAGCGGGGTCCATGGTCCCCGTTGGAACCATTGGATTCCATCGAGCTCCATAGGACACCATTGGGCACCATTGGACTCAATTAGGTAACCAGTGCGACTCCATTAGCCTTCTCAAGAAGGACATGGTAGGACTCCATTGCGATCCATTTGAACACCTCAGTGATTCCATATGTCTCCATTGGCCTCTGTTTGAACTATCGGACCCCGCTGAACGAAGTCATGGCCACACCAAAAGAATCCATTAACAGACCCAAGGGGCCCACTGCCATACCGCAGGATTCCATTGCCATACCCACGGAGCCCCTTGCCATACCCAATACATCGATTGGAACGCCGATGATGAAAGACCCAAGATCGTGCAAGGGCAGATGTTATCCATACCAGTTCTAGAAGTTGAGCGAGAACTCGCTAGGCAAGCCTGCCTGGAGACAACTGTCACTCTAAACCACTTGCGCCTTGAGGGCTTGTAGGACATCCACCGGCGAGTGTTGGTTCGTCGGGGCTATGCGCCGCGTTTCTGTATGACTCTCAGGCCTCGGATGAGGACATCTCTCAGGACACACAGACACAATTAATCCTCGATTCCCCCCAAAAAAATGCGAAAATATGGGAAGTGGGGGGGAAGACAGAAACCCAGAAAATATGGGAAAATATGGGGAACAATTTTTTTTGTGTGTATTTATTTGTGTGTCCTGGGGCCCCTTCAATCTCGTTCCGCAGCGCTCGGGAACGCTCTCAGAGCAGTCCCCACCGCTCTGGGGCGGCCGCGGCGCCCGATGTATCCCTCAGACCCGCCGGCTCTCACAGATTTCATCGTCATCCGAAAATGCCCTCCTTCTGCCTCCTTTCGTTTGTAAGCTCAACACGGCATCGATCTGTTCGGAGGCCACTGTGATGGGCCAGTGCCGACGCCAGGCCCACCCTGGGCTCGTCATCCCAGCGAGGTCCCAGGCATTGGAAAGGAGTGGTGCTGCCACCGGTGAATCCCACTTGCAACATGTTGATGGCGGTGGCCTGTTCAGCTTGATGGCGCCGACGTGCACCTTTTGATCAGCATCCCACCCTTGCAGCGCGTTCGAGTGGAGGCCGAGGCGCGCCGATCGGTTGGACATCGTTGGTAAACGATTCGTTTCCAATAGCTGGATGTCAAAGGGGCTTCGGTTCTCGCAAGGTGGCCAGGATGGTGCCAGTACGAATCAGAAAATTGGTTTCAGCCTCACTCTCGAAGGCGATGCGTTCGACAAGTTTTAGTTGAACGCCGTTACTTGACATACGTACGCAGTGTGGCCATCATTACTTTATTCTTATAGGGGCACGCAGGGTTTGTTGTTGGAGGCCTGTTGGGGAAGAAACATGTGTTCCGAGACATGCGACAAGGCTTTCAGACTTTAGAAACGAAGCGGAGATGCGCACGCACGGCTAGACCCTGCCAGTCGGAGTCACAAGCCTCACACGACCGCTGTGTTAAGATAGTGTGGTCACAGACGCTGCCTTCTCAAGCTATGCGTACATGTGGTCAGCATGGATACGCACCTCGTCGTCTTCTGCAGCGAAGTCATAACGCTGTGGCAGAGGAGGAGGGGGGAAGGCTGGAGGACATGGATGAACAGCTGGATGAGGAATCGGACGGAATGTGGAGGAGGAGGAGGAGGCGGAAGAGGAGGACACTGAGAATGAGGACGACGACGACCATTCAGAGTTTGCTTCGCCCCCCGTTTGCTATGACTGACCGCACGGTGGGGCATCGCTCGATGTAGGACCTGCGTCGGTGCGCAGTGCGGGAGCCAGAGGGCGGGGCGAGAAGGCTGGTCGTGCCGCTCCGACGAGGCAGCGGGCCGCACCCCGAGCCGGTTCCTTTCTTCCCCTCTCCGCCTTTGGGCCGCTCCAAAGAGGGCCTCGAGCCCCCAAAGGGGTGGACAGGTTGACCGACTACTCCCCCGAGAAGAGCCGGCGGAAGGCCGGCGGAAGGTGGCGGAGGTACAGCGGGGGCGGCTCCGTCGGCGGAGGCCGGCGGAAGCTCGGTGGAAGGCGCGGGAGCGTGATGCGTCAACAGTTGTGGATCCAGCTCGAAATCGGCCCCCGGACCCCTCGCAGGGTCCCTCTGGTCTCAGATCGGGCGTGTCCCCCCACAGGCGGAGTTGGGAGGGAAAATCAAACATACCTCAAACAATATTCAAAAGAGGCAAACACTACTCACACAATCGTTCCCAGACTATTTCTTGATAATGTTTGAATTTCCCTCCTGTAGAGGGACACGCCAAGGGCTGGCGCATGGCTTTTGTATTACTGTACTACTAGAGGGGCACGCCCGATCTAAATCTTGTGCAGCGTTTTCACCCTGGATCAGTTTTTGACGGGCCTGGGCCCAGGGACCCGAAAAAGTCCCTCAGGGACCGAGAAGGGCAAAAACCCTTCTCGAACCCAGGGGCCCTTGAGCTGCCCATTTGTCCCTTGTATGATCGCTGACATCCGGTGCGGGGAGGCGAAGCGGCTGGCGCTGACGGAGTTTTCGGCGGTGCAGGACAAGCTGAAGCAGGTCAACCAGAGACTTGGTCCTTACAGGATCGGCCAGGCACAAAAGAGGGGCCGATGTCGTCGTCGTCGTCGTCGTCGTCGTCGTCGTCGTCGTCGTCGTCGTCGTTCCCCTCCTCCTACTCCTCCTCCTCCTCCTCCTCCTCCTCCTCCTCCTCCTACCGCTCTGTATGCCAGTAGGGCGCGGCACCACATCAGTCTGGTACAGGAGGTCCATGCACACTTTTCTCTGGACGAGGAAGGTTCGCCTGAGGTTGAGATGTCGTTCGTCTGAGGAGGAGGAGGAGGAGGAGGAGGAGGAGGAGGAGGAGTAGGAGGAGGAGGAGGAGTAGGAGGAGGAGGAGGAGGAGGAGGAGTAGGAGGAGGAGGAGGAGGAGGGGGACGACGACGACGACGACGACGACGACGACGACGGCGACGACGACGGCGACGACGACGGCGCTCGCTGGCCCTCGCGGGGGCTCTCGTGAGGGCCCCCCCGTGGGCCGGGGACCGCCCCCAGCGATCCCCTCCCGGGGCCGCTTTCTCCCTGGCTGCGAAGGGATCGAGGGATCCTCCTCCCTCTCTCCTCCCTCTCTCCTCCTCCCTCCTCCCTCTCTCCTCTCCTCCCTCTCTCTCTCCTCCCTCTCTCCTCCTCCCTCTCTCCTCTCCTCCTCCTCCCTCTCTCCTCCTCCCTCCCTCCCTGGCTTTCTCCCTGGCTGCGAAGGGATCGAGGGCCGTCCCTTCGACTCGATGGGTGGTTTACCCTCTTGCGGCTCTGTGGGGCTTCCTTGGGCGGTCCTGGTCGGAGAAAGGGGGGCAACGACCCCCAGGATCCCTCCAGGGGGGGGGGGGGGCGAGGGGGGGGGGGGCACCCCCCCAGACTCCCCCCCTCCCCTAGGCGCTGGGAAGGGATCAAAGGGAAGAGGCTTCCCTTTGACTCGATTGCGATGTTGTTCGAGTTTCGTCTGGCTGGGTCGCTTCTAGGCGCTGGGAAGGGATCAAAGGGAAGAGGCTTCCCTTTGACTCGATTGCGATGTTGTTCGAGTTTCGTCTGGCTGGGTCGCTTGAGGAAGCGGGCCCAGGAAAAGGGGGAGAGTGGCGACGGCGACTCGAACGGACGTCTCACTCACGCTAGCAGGGTCGGCGGATTCTGCAGAGGGAATTTCCAGGCGGATCAAGCGGCCGTGGCGGATTGGCGGGTTGAGCGTTGCAGTCTCCTGCCGCCTCCAACGCCCGAGTGCGACCTCGTTGGCGCAGCAGGCCAAGAGTTGCTCGTCACCTTGTGTAGTGGCACCGCGTTCTCCGCCCGTCCCTCTCCTGTTGTGCCCAATTCGGCCCCGTGGTGCCCCTCTGCTGCCTCCGACCGCGGCGTGGCTCCGCGCCGCTGCGACCAAAAAATGCAGGGCGACACCTGTAGACTGCTTCGCACAGGGAGGAGCAGGGCCGGCATGCCGTGACAGCATACCCGAGCTCAGTGAGGGATGCTCCTTGGCCACATCCAACTCCGCCTGGCCACTATGAATCTGCACCTTCGCGCCCTGGCCAACACCTGACGCGAGCTCTATGCTCCCTCGCCGCGTGCAGTCGGCAAGCTGCGGCGGCAGCCGCCGGAGTGAGAGTCGTGGCCGCCCCGGAGCGCGTGGAGGGCAGGTGGGTGTGCCCCAGCTGCTGGTCAAGGCGCGGCAAGGAAAGCGGGGTGGGGTGGTTGAGCACGGAGAGCTGCAATCTCTGGATGCCCACGCGCGATTCATGGCGCTGGCCAGGGATACGCAATGCCAGTACACATGTAAGAGATGGCCCAGGCCCCCATGCAGATACCATCCGCACCGCGTGGCATCGCCTGGTGCCAGTTCTTTCCAGTGCTGGTGGTGTGCGGCAAACGACTCCGTTGAACGGAGAGAAACCAGGACGCGGCCCTGCACCGATGGTGAAGCATTGCCGCGAATTGGCCACGCCGGCTGGCAACGTGACGCGAAGCGACTAAACCACGAGCTGCGCCTCTGACGACACGGGGCCTCCAGGGGGAGACCGCCCACGGCCACAGCCAAGGCGTTGAGACACGGGCCACTTTGGGAGAGGAGCGGCTCCGGTTTTCTTGGCCGCCCTCGTCGCCTGAGCTCGCCGTGGCCGGGAACCGAGAAGCCCTCCGCTCCTGATCCGGCGCTCCCCACGGCAGCACGGTGATTGTCCTGATTCCAATACACCCGAGCCACGGGCTGCCGCCGAACATGGGCTCGGGCAGCCCCAACGACACGGTGCCTCCAGGCGGAGGCCGCCGGGCCACCAATGCAAAGGGGGCTTCTCTTGGCCACGGCGAGTTTCGGCCACGCAGGGCTTCCCCGACCTGGGCCTGAGGGTCGAGTAATGAAACAAGCGCCACAAGCATAAACTTTCGGAGTTCCGCGCGGATTTCTTGGATCGGCGCCAGAGCCTCTTGGCGGCGCTTCTGGCGCCGCCACTGGCGCGTTCCGCGCACCAGGAGGGGGTCCCGGGTCCAGCGCTGATCTAAGAAGTTCGGACGAGCCTCCAACAAATTATGTTTGTATAGTTCCACCTCCTCCATAGGAGGCGCCCGAAAGCCAGAGCCCCTCCTGAAGCCAGAAGTGGCCCTTATTCCAGCGTCCAGTTCTGATCCTCTCGTTGACAGCTGTGTGAGCAAGATGTTTGGCCAACACCGGGTCGTGAGTGAAAAACGACCGCGCAGAATTGAACCTCCGAGCCAGATCGCCGCCCCTAGGATCCTTCCCACTCACGAGGCTGTGGTGACACCGCGGACAGTCTTGGCCCTGCGGACTTCTCGGGGAATCATTCGGGCGTCGCGCTCCTGTGCGCGCTCTCAACATATCATCGCGCGCGGATGGTCTTTTTGTTCGCACCCACCGGTATTCTGACTTGGGCCTTGTGCAATTCACTGACGTGTATCATAGTGCCGCCTGCGCGTAAGTTTATATTGAGATTCGTATATACGGCCTTCGGCCTTGCATTATCTCCTCCGGGGTGGGCGGTTTTATGATGTGATCGTCGTGAACAGATGGAGCTTGGGACTCTCCTGTCGCTGTCTGCTGCTGCTGCTGCTGCTGCTGCTGCTGCTGCTGCCAGTGTGGCGCACCCAGGTGGGGCGCGTTGTGGCCGATACCCTGGGCACGGGGCAGACGCCAAGTGGTCCCAAGTAGGGCTCTGGCAGCGGGGCACATGCCCGGTGCCTGTGCACGCTTTCTGGGTGGCATAGTTTCGCTCCTGCTAGACAATTTTAGGGCCCTCCTGTGAGCCTGGGGAGGCAGCGGCTACAAACCACCCCTCACCGTGCAAATTCGTAAGTAATTCGTGCCTTCGCGGAGCCGACATGCAGCCATGTCCCCTGGGCCCTGAAATGCTGTCTCTTCGCATGAGCGATCAGCTCGCTCGAATGTGCGACGAGCTTGAGCTTCGGTGCACCAATGTTTCGCGCGCGACAGTCTGTGCTCGCGCAGCCAGCGGGCGCTTCAACACTACCGCGCAGCAAATCAGTGCGAGCACGCTTGTTTGAACGAGAACTACGTGTATGACCTCGAGAACGCCCTCCCGCCCAGTCGCCCCGCGGGCCCCATGTCCTCTCCGAGGCAAGCGCCTCCCCGTGAGAGAGTCAGCCGGTTGATGGGTGCCCAGTGTGAGGGAGGATTTGTTCGCACTGTGTCGCCCATCAGTTACCTTTGCATCGCATCCATGGCTCTCCCGCCTGCCCGTTTGATATCCAGTTTGCCATCGGTCCTCCATTCTCATATCCATCTTTACCGCAACGCAGCAGTTCGAAATTCTGCGCGAGCCGTCGGCTCGGCTGCCAGTTTTTTGTCGCACTCTTGGAACGGTGTGCGCGAGCCTCCGAGGTTCTGGCTGCATTCGTTCCTCTTCCAGCTCTGTCCCTGCCCTTCGGATTGACCACCTAACCTCGCCATCGTTCTAATGTATTCGTCGCCCCTCGTAGTCTTCACGTCATCGATTTTTCGGCTTCGCTCTTCCGAGTCTCCCCGTCCACACTCCTCGTCCTGACGTCCCCCCCCGTCCTCCGATGTTTCGTCCTGGTCTAAGTTTCCCAGGCGGTGCATGCGCTTTGGTGTCCTTGCTTGCGTTTCTAGCGAGTCGGATGGGTGTCCTGAGGATTCACCACGCTCCTGCGCGTTGCCGCCCCGATGCCGCCGGTTGCCGCTGGTGGGTGTGTCCTGGGGATTCGCCACGCTCCAGCTCGTTGCGGCCCCTGGCCGCCCGTGGCCAGCTGTTTTGCAAGCCGTGGAGGCGTCCAGAGGCTTCTCCGCGTTCTGGCCCGTCGCCGCCCGCTGCTGTTTGTGGGGACGCCCCGAGGGTTCGCCATGGTTCAGTTGACTGCACGTCAGGGTGACCTCTCGCTGAAATGACCTCCAGTGCGGGCCCACAGGGCTCCCCCGATCGCCGCTTGGGTTGCGATGCGACAGTTGCGTCTTGCGCGCTTGGGTTCGGCCCCGCCCCCCCCCCCCCCCTGCGGCTCCCCGAGAGCAGCGCACCAAAGGCCACTCTTGCCTAGCGTCACTCTTGCGTGCAGCCGAACCGGACTGTTGCCGCCCGTGGGGATGTCCCGAGGATTCCCAAGGTGTTGGCCCGCTGCCGCCCGCTGCCGCCTGTGGGGGTGTCCCGAGGATGCGCACCTGCTGTCGAAAAACGACCGCAAAGACGCTTGTGCATCACAGCTTACACCTCCGTTGTGCCGTGAATTATTGTTTGGGCCCCCCACGGGGAAACATGCTACCTGGTGTCAGTGTCGCGCAGCCGCAGGCGTTCGAGCTATCCTGGTCGTTGCAGCAATTCCTCGAGGATTATGGCTAAGCCCTCGAAAAATTGGGCTCTTGATTTTGCTCCGGCGGTCCTGGTGCGAGCTGTCCCAGGGTCTGGACCTCCTGGAGCTGTCCAGGGTCTCGGGGTTGTCTCGCGGGGTCCGTCCGGCTTTTTCCTGGCTGTCCCAGGGCTGTCCCGGGGTTGTCAGGGGGTTGTCAGGGGGCTGTCCCGAGCTTCCCGAGGTCCCTCCAGCGTTTTTGGGGGGCCTTCCCACGTGTCGCTCCGGTCATTCTTCAAGCAGGCGCGCAACTATTTCGTGTTGCATTGTTCCCGTATCATCGGGCCCAATCCTACCGTGCCCAGTCACATCTTGCGGCACGGCCATCATTTTTCTGGTCAGTGAGTGCCCTCGCCGTCACGGTATCACATTTACGGTGAGGCGGTTCAGACTCGAAACGTTGGGTTGCGGCGGGATGCTCACGAGGCGGTGGCGGGGCGGCCATGCCAGACGACAACAATTTTGCCCCGCTCCCGCCGGCGCCGGGTGCCGCTGGTGCTTGACTTTATTTTTGGCGAGGGACGAGCTTACCAGATCAGGCAACGTGTCATGGGCGCGATGATCAGCACTTTGCTTCGGCTAGGCGCTTCTTCCTGGGCGCTCTGTTCGCCAAGAACCGCAGCGAGGTCCCTAACGCCGTGGTCCAGTCGCTTGTTGTGAATGTTGGAAACGTGGGCTTGTCAATTCATTGCAGCATTGCTTGGGTCAGCTTTCCAGTATCCGGATTGGTGGGAACCCGTGCAGCTGCCTTCGCTCATTCCGAACATGGGCGCTTTGGCAGTCGCGCGGGCTTTCGCCTCCTGTGGTACTGCCCAGACTTTCGCGCCCAGGTTTGCAGGACCTGCTCGGCGCAGGGCCAGACAATCAGATTTTTTGTTTCCTGGAAGACTTGCTTGCCACCACGCTGGGCTCCTCGCTGGTGCGCCGGACTGCGAACGCCGCTTGCCGGGCGTTCCTGACGGAAGCAGCCCCTGAGGCGCGCGTGGCCGGGGCAGCTGGTGTTCGCCAGGATGTTTCCAGTTCCCCATGCGGACACCAGCTGCTGCCCCGCTGCCCACCTCTAACAGTCATCGGGGATTATGGCCGCGTTCCACGATTGCCATTTGCGCGCGCCCCTTTTCGTTTATTCACCAGCTTTCAAGGCTATTGAAGAACTTGCGATTCTATGACATTGGATGGGCGTCCCGAGGATTCGCCACGTTCTGGCTTGTTGCCGCCCCGATGCAGCCCGTTGCTGCCTGTGGGTGTGTCCTGGGGATTCGCCGCGTTCTGGCCCGTTGCCTCCCATTGCCGGCCGTTGCCACCTGTAGGGGTGTCTCGAGGACTCGGCGCGTTCTGGCCAGCCAGCCCGTCGCCGCCCGTTGCCGCACGTGGTGGTGGTGGGGGGGTCCCGAGGATTCGCCGTGTTCTCGCCCGTTGCCGCCTGAGGGGATGCCCTGAGGATGCACAGTTGCTTTTCGAGCCCTGAGGATGCCCTGAGGGGATGCCCTGAGGATGCCCTGAGGGATGCCCTGAGGAGCTGTCCCAGGGCTGTCCCTGGGCTGCGCTGGGGGCCACTTTCTCCGCGGGGGGGGGGGGGTCGCCTCGACAGGCGCGAGCCGCGGTTTCTTCATGTGAGCCCCCACCCTCCTCACCCTCGTCCTCTTCTCTCCTCTCCCTCTCTTCCTCTTACTCCTCCTCCTGTCCCATTCCCTCCTCTTGCTGCTGGTCCGCATCCTCCCCTCCTGTTCCCTTCTCCTGGGGAGCTAGCCTGACTGCACATGGGAGCCCCCCTACCCGACCACGGACACAAGCGGACTCATAACCCTTCCAGCAAGCCGTGAGTGCCGAATGATAAACAAAAAAGGAGAAGGGAAGCATAATATATCCAGTTGTGCTGTTGCGCAGGTCTGCCACCGCGCTTAGGCGGGCGCCAGGGCTGCCGTCCAGCTATAAGTTGCCCCGCATTCACGAAGTAGAAGAAAATTAAGGTTAGCAAGCGTGGGCCCCAAGCCGTGTGAATTTAGCAAAATATGTTGTGCAATACATGCGGTTTAACCTACGTGGTGCAATCTATGTTGTGCAATCCACTTGGTGCAACCCATGCGGTGCAATGTGTATATATATATATATGTCCGTAGCCATTTTGGCTCAAGCCACATGTTGCTAGGCCGGAGCCCCGCACGCGCTCCACTCACAGCATGCAATGGTGTGCGCCGCTGCCCTCCAGTGTGGCGTCTGCTCGTCTTCATCGTCTCCACGCTCGCGGTGATGCCGCATCGCCGCTCTGCTGCACGCCGTGAAGCCCGCCGCGAACGTGGCCGTGCTCGCGGCTATCTCCGGGAGGTCCCCTGCAGCTTTAAGCATGTCTTGGTCCCAGCTGCTCTGGCCCCTCATGTTCGCGACGTTGTGCATGGCATGCGCGTTCACGCTCACCTTCAATTCGAGAGCGGAGTTCAATCGCACACTCTTCGTGATGCAGTCGCTCTCGCTGCCCCGCGGGTGGGTGGCGCCGCTGTTCACCAGCTCCACCAAGTCAACACACGTGCAGGCCGCGCCAAACACCGCCTCCCGAGGGTCAAGGACGCCCGCGTGCAGGAGGCGATCCATCAAGCCGACGTGGGTCAACATGCTGTAAATGAGGTACTCCCTCCCATTGATGCTGTCCCATCGGGCAAGCGCGTGTTGCAGCTGGACCCGCTATTGCCAAAAGGTGCGAACCCGACTTCTCTTTCATCCCTTCTGCCGCAGGTGCTCGACATAATCTCTATGGCTGTTGGCATGGCTACGCACATCGTGCACATCATCCACGCTCAGAGGCCGCCCACGCTGTTGCCCGTGGTCGTGGGCTACTGCGACGGCTCGGACCTGCCGAAGGTGTCCGAATTCATGGCCAATCTTCGTTCTTCAACTTCACCGCCGAGTGGGTGCTCTACTACTCCTTCCCCGCAGCCGCCAGCTGGAGTGGCTAGTCACGAGTCCTACCTGTACGACATCAATTTCGAGCGGGAGCTGCGCAACTTCGAAGACGGTCAGGCCACAGCTGGTGCTGCGCACGCTGCCGCGCGTGATCCTGCTGGTGTCCGTGCGCCTCAGGCTTGCCAGACTCGTCCTGAGAATCGAGATCATCTCGCTGATGTTCTCTCTGAAGATGCTGATCGTGACGGCCCTCATGATCCCGACGCCGCTCTGAGCGGCGACCTTCCCGACCAAGATCGTCCTGACACCGATTGCGGAGCCACTGATTCTGCTCGCCCTGATTGGGGTGTTCCTGGCGCCCAGTACCTGCGCCGCTCGGACCTCGTTCAGCTCCGACGCTGCAGCTCGTCACTCGAGAGTCTTGCAGACGAGTTGGTATGCGCCGCCGCTGTGCGTCAACATGATGATCGTGCAGTCTCGCCGCTTGGAGTGGCGTCTGAGCCCCCGTCCGTCAATGTTGCCTTGTGCCCCCCGACTTGCACGACCCATCCTGCGCTCCTCTGTCTTCTGTGCTTCCTCCCATCCCTGCTTTTCCGCTTCCCACATGCACGAATCACCATCACGATGACAGTGCTTTTTCATCCGTGGCGGCATTGCTCGCAGCTACAGAGACGACAGAATCAGAGCGATTGACAGACTTAAAGAGTAATTCGAAGCCGCCCCGCGCGCGGCCACGGCAACCAGATGCACACGGCATCGTCTGGATGACTTCAGAGGAAACCGACGAGCTGGAGGCCTCATCGAGCTGTGCCGTGTGAACGTTGAACCCTGCTGAGCCACGAGGGATATATATATATATATATATATACACTGGGGAACGAGACCTGGGGCCGCCAGATTGGTGCCTCGGACCCCCGTAGGGGGCCACGGGGCTGACTTTCCCTGTGTTTTTTTACGGGGTTTCCGCGTCCTGGGCCTCGGAGGCCGCCGCCTCCGACCCCCCGTGGGGGGACGGGGCGGCCGGGGAGGTCCAAAATAGTCCAGGAGGGCCTCCAGAGGCTCCCAAGACGGCCCAAGCGGGCCCCGAGTCGCCGAATGACCGCTCCAGGACGCCCAAGATAGGCCCAAGACGGCCCGAGAGGCCCCCCAAGGCACTCCACGACGCTTCAAGACGCCTCTCCAGAGCGCTTCAAGAGGCCGAAATCGTCAATTCTACAAAAGGTTTTCGAACGATTTTGGCCTTCCAGCCTTTTCAGCTGTCCGACGTTCCAAGACGGCTCACTAGGCCCCCAAGAGCGCCCCAAGAAGGCCCAACAGGGCCCCAAGACGGCCCTAGAGTCGCCCGAGACAGCCCAACAGAGCCCCAAGACGGCCCCAAGATGCGCCCAAGAGGGGGACCACGACTCCAAAATTCTACCCTCCCGCTTGAAGAGTGCCCCAGGAGGCCCCAAGGAGCCCCCCAAAGGCCCCAGGAGGCCCCCCAAAGGCACCCAGGAGGCCCAAACGAGGCCTAAATCACAAAACAGCCCCGAGGAGGCCCCACAACGGTCCCAAAACGGCTGCCGAGAAGCTGCCAAACTGCCTTCACGACGTCCCCGACAGGCCAACCACGATATCCAAACCAACACCCATGAGGCCTCTGACCCACCACCCAGGGCACGGTGGCGGGAGCAGTGACAGCACTTGTGCACAGCATGTTCCGGCGGGAGCCTTCCGGAACACGCTGCAGGAGGAGGAGGAGGAAGATCAGGAGGAGAGAGAGAGAGGAGTGGGAGGAGGAGGAGGGGGGACGAGGAGGAGGAAGAGGCCTCCCAGACAGCTCCAAGATAGCCGAAGAGGCTTCCAAGAGGGCCCTGGGCGGCCCACGAGGGCCCCAAGGCGGTGCCTGAGGCGCCCAAGACGGCCCTAGAGGGCCCCAAGACGGCCCCAAGAGAGGCCCAAGAAGGGAACGACGAACCGAGAATCCGAGCTTTCTACCCGAGAGGTTCTCGGGAAGTCTCAAGAGGCCCCCAATCGGATCCAAGATGCTCCCAAGAAGCTCCCAAGAGGGCCGACGAGGTTCCAAGAGATCTCTCAAGGTGGCCCCAAGAGGCACAACTCATTGTTTTACGATTGGGCTTTGACGGGTTTAAATATTTTCTGCTTTTGGCATCCCGATGCTGCAAGACGGCCCAAGAGATTTCCAATACCGCTCCCACATAGAGGAAGAGGCCTCCAAGAGGGCCCCAAGACGGCCCGCGAGGGCCCCAAGACGGTGCTTGAGGCGCCCAAGACGGCCCGAGAGGGCCCCAAGAGCCCCAAGAGATGCCCAAGAAGGGGAACGCGACCCAACAGCAGAGCGGTCCCCCCACAAGGCCCACAGGAGGCTGCAAGAGGCCCCCAAGTGGTCCGACGAGGACCCCAAAAGCTTCCCGAGGGCCTAAAAGGCCCCTAGGAGACGTCCAAGAGGCTTTAAAATAGCCCAAGACTGCCCTCGATGCGTCAAAACTGCTTCCAGGAGGCCCCCGGGAGGCTTCCGGATTGCCTCAATCTGGCCGCAGGTGGCCTCAAGTCGGGCCTCCACGCAGCCAAGGCGGCCAATGACGGCTTCAGATTGCAGAACCGATGCCCCCAAGGGACCCCCAGACGCCCCCCCAAGGAGCACCCGAGAGGTGCCTCCAACAGCCAGTTGACGAAGCATGCGGAACACCCCAGAAGCTCCTCAGATGCCGTCGCGCGCCTGTGCTTGATAGCGTTGTCCAAGATCGTCCAGTGCCCCCCCCGGCCTGGGCTAGAACCTGAGCGCGCGCGAAGCGCGCGCGATGATTCTAGTATATATATATATATACACACATGTATCTATATGTATGTGTATATATGTAAATGAAGGGGATCCCGGGGCCCTGCAGTTCACTAAGTCGATACCTGGCCATTTTGGACCCGTCGGGGAGCGCCAGAACGCGTCAAAGGAGGGGAAGAGGGGCGACGAGAGGACCCGAGAGACGTCCAAGAGGGCGCCAGGATGGCCCAAGAGCGCTCCAAGAGAGCCCAAGACCGCACAACAACGTTTCAATATTGGTCCAACATGGCTTGAGGGCACCCCAAGAGGGCGTCAAGACGGCCAACGTACCTTCAAATGGGTTCCCACGGTGCCCTCAGGAGGCGGAACAAGCAGTTTTGTTCGACAGGTGTTCGATGACAAGTTTTCGCGTTCTCTTTTTTTCGTGCTTCCGACGGTCCAAGACGGCCCATGAGGCCCCAGAGTTCAGTTCAAGACTGTCCAAGAGGCATCCAAAGAGGGCGGCAGGACGGCGCAAGAGAGTTCCAAGACGGCCCAAGAGTGCCCCAAGACGGCCCAAGAGGCGCCCAAGATCGCCCAAGAAGGCCCCAAGATGGCCCCAAGATGGGCCCAAGAGGGGGAACACGAACCGACAATTCAAGCGTTCTGCCCCAAGAGGCTCCCAGGAGCCCCAAGAACCCCCCAAGAGAGCCCAAGAGTCCCGATAGAGGCCCCGGGGAGGCCCAAAAGAGGCCCCCCGAGAGGCCCCCAAAAAAGCTCCAAGAGAACCCCACAGGCCCGCACGAGGCTTCCGAAACTGCCTTCAAGAGGCGCTCCATGAGGCCTCCCACGAATTCCAAGCAAACTTCCAAGAGGCCTCTAACCCACAACCCAGGCACGGTGGCGGGATGGGCCGAAGGCCACTAGGTGGTCCAACACGCCAAAGACGGCCTCCAGGCGGCCTAAGGGACCTCCAAGATACCCAAGAGTCTTCCAAGAGGTCTCCCAACAGAGCTCGAAGAGGCCAAGAAACATGTATTTTCCGTAGGTGTTTGAGCAATTTTGGCGTTTCCTCCTGTTCCGATTCCCGACGCTGCACAACGCCCCAAGAGGCTCCGAGGATCGCCCCAAGACAGCCCAATAGGCTTCAAAAGCGCCCCAAGGTTGCCCATTGGGCTTCAAACGCGCCGAAGACACGTCCAAGACGGCCCGAGAGGGCCCAAACCGCGGCACAGGATCGGGGACGTGAACCGAAAACCCGAGATCTTTGCCCCAGGAGACTCCTAGGAGGCTTCAAGAGGTCCCCAAGAAGCCCCAAGGAGGTCCCAAAGAGAGAAGCCCAGAGGGCACTTGAGAAAAACAGGAATTTCAAAATTTCTGTGTTCAAAGTTCGCCTGGCAGCTTCGCTACCCTTAAGAAAATAACATATGTCCTCCGGTTCCTCCTCCTCCATGTCCTCCTCCTTTGTGGCCTCCTCTACCCTCTCCAAGTTCTCTTCGTGATCCTTCTCCTTCTCCCTCACGGAACCCCTTCACCTCCCCTTCTCCTCCTCCTTCCTCCGGCTACGTCCAGCCGCGGCGAATAAAAGAGCTCCCGAAGTGCCCTTTGAGCATGTCTTAAGCCGTCGTGGGTGGACCGTAGAAAGTCTTGGAAGCCACTTGGGCCGTATTCGTTGTTCTTGGAAGCCCCAGAGAAGAAGTGCCATTGAAATCCCCAAGAGTTCGACCATCCAGCCTAGCTAGAGTTTGAGCGCGCGCGAAGCGCGCCCAATGATATACGTATTTCTATATATGTGTATATAATATAAAATTCGCAACATATATATATATATATATATATATATATTTGCATATATCCCAGGCAACGGGGTCCAGGGCCCTGGCCCAGAGACCCCGACTGCGCATAGCCGCCCCGGGGCCCGCTGAGCCAGCCAAGACCGCCCCATGACAGCCTCAAAACACGACACGAGGGTCCCAAGAGTTCTCAATACGGTCCAAGAGAGTTGTCCGTAACCATTTCATTCAGGCCGTTTTGCCTCAAGCAATTTGGCTGGAAACGTCGTTTCACCGCGTGCCCCGACCACGATTCGCTCTGGTTCAACATGCTGACAGTATCGAGTTCGATCCAAAGCGTCGTGGAAGCATATGTCTCCAGCGTCGCTCCAAGCATGTCGGCCTTTGGCTTCTTGACCCTGGTGCCATGGAGCTCGCAGGAAAAGCCAGCCAACGTGCTGGCCACTGGGGAAAATCGTGGAGAGGTGAGTTCGGCAAGCATCAAATGGATGGTGGAGCAGCACGAGGTCGTGTTCATCGTGTCCGTATACAGGACGATGTGGGAGAAAAGGCGCGCTCTAATTGTCTTGGACTATCTGGGGACGGCGCACCCCGACGCGCTCGTCTTCTTCTTGCAGGTTCCAGACAGGTTGGATCCCGAGCTGACCAGGGACTACGTCAATACACTGATGGCGCGACAGGACGAGCTCTATAGCTTTGGGGCGGCGGGCGTGCTGACGGAGCTGGAAAATGACCCGGAGGGGCTGCAAAAGAGGTTAAGTTTGAAGCTCATAGAGAACGACGTCATCGGGCAGCGCATGCGGGCATATGAAAACGATTTGAACCATGGGGAATTCCTGACAACAAGCGAGTGCCAGTTCATTGAGGACGAGTTCCGCGGCCTCGTTTGGAAGACCATCCCGAATCTGCTGATGCCCGGTTTCCCGCCTGAGAACAAGAGCTTGCTGGAATCTGGGAATCGGGTCGGGGATTTCCAGCGCGTGCGCCCGTATCCGAATCACCGGCACGTGTTTTTGGCGGTGAACGGGCAGCATGAGAACGTAGTGATCAAGGTGCACGACAAGCGCAGCATTACTGATGCCAAGGAGGTGGAGAACATATACAAAGAGTTCTGTTTCTTAACTCACACCCTTGACCACCCACACATCATCCGTTGCGTAAGCATGTTGCACAGCAAGTGTAATGTTTATATGGTTCTCCAGTATGGTGGCGACGTCTGTATGGAGCAAGTGTTGTCGACTCAACCAGGCTACCGCTTGTCCAGGGACGACGCCTTGAACTGCAGTGCCCAGGTCGCGAGTGCTCTTTCCTACTGCCACGCCCAGGACGTCGTCCATGGGCAATTGTCTTTGAGGCACGTGGCGGTAGAGATAGCATGGAGTCAGCACATTTGCCGCCTTGTGGACTTCAGCATGGCAGCCCACGTTCCAAATTCCAGCACAAGGGATACGCTGAGCGGATCTCTGCCGTGCGTCGCTCCAGAGACGGCGCTGGAGCAGCCGTACTTGCCCAAGCAAGCAGATTGTTGGAGTCTAGGGGTGCTGTTCCTGGAGACCGCTTGCGGGCATGGTTCGCTCGAGTTGTCGGTCCAGTGGCGCCGTGGAGAGACCATCGCATATGCCGCACGGCGGATACTCGAGTTCTTCTCCCAGGCCGGTTGCCACCAGGAGGCGATGACGAGTATGGGTAACGTTCACGACGACACAACATTGGCATGCTTGGAGTCGGTGTTGAAGCCCGAGCCGGTTCGCAGAGCGAAGGCGTCCCACATGGTAGACATGATATCTGCAGGAAATAAACGGTGAAATCGCACAGAGGAGGCCGAGATGCAGCTCACAGTTTCACACCTGCTGAAGCTCCTGTGTCTGCGCGACGCCAATCTAGAATAGCAATTTCTCGTGCGGTCAGTGTCCACGAAGCCAGGCAACCACTCAGGAGAGAGTCTGAATATTAGTGAGGGGGCCCTCAGCCACGCCAGCAGCCCAGTGCTCATAAGCGGCTCCAGGCGTCCCTTCCCCCTCCTCCCCCTCCCCCTCCTCCCCCTCCTCCTTTGGCTTCCGAGAGCGGGGGTCCACTGCAAGGTTGGCGGCCGACCGAGCTCGGCCGCTCACAAGTCACGCTGTGCGAATTTTTTATTTTAAGGCATCGCGATGGCTTAGAGCAGACGCTCGAACTCCACGAGCCCGATCCCGATCTCAACCCTTCTTTGGCGCTGGTCAGCCCCGCTTGCACCCCGCAGCCTAACGACTGCGGGGCCGAACCAGCGCCGTGGAGCCCTCCTTTTACTAGATGGAAAGCTGGAAAGCTCTTTCCCCGCGGAGGCGGAGATGCTTTCTCACAGGCGTAGGTAGTCGAGTGGTGCTCCGTCAGTGCTGCCGATGGTCGGCTCGTTCCCATGCGGAGAGTGTTACTCGGCGGGGCAGCTCAAGCGAGGAGTAGACGGGAGAGAGGGGGATGGACGCTGTTGGAGGAGAGTCCACTACGGGACGACTGCAGGTCTCGGACCGGCGGAGCCCATCTGAGGCGGAGTGGACGGGGGTCCGCCTGTAGATATGTGTTGCAAGGAGGAGCGACGTTGACGAGAGCAGCTCGTGTGGACAATGTGATTGTGGCAGGCCCCTGCGCTGCTGCCGCTAACTTTCTGTAGTGTTTGGGCGACCCAGATTCCTCCCGAGGCTCCCAGCACACGGGACAATGCCCGCGCTGAAAGTTTTTATTTCCTGGCATCTCGCTCGAAGAATTTACACATTCTTCCCCAACCATCCTTTTGTCCTGGGTCTTGGTTTTGAAGAGACGGCGCCCCGCGCCTCCTCCTTCCTTCTCGCCCTCCTCCCTCCTCCCGTCCCTGCCTCTGCCCTCCACATGTTCTCGTCGTTGTCGTCGTCGTCGTCGTCGTCATCATCATCATCATCATCATCATCATCATCATCATCATCATCATCATCATCACCATCACCATCATCATCATCACCATCATCACCATCATCATCATCACCCAGCTTTGCATGTGGGGCCGCATGCTCCCGCGGCACCGGGCAAAACGGCGGCATCCGCCCCTCGCGACCTCCTTGCGGGCGCACGAGGAGTGCTGCTGCCCGCTCGTGCGGCCGCGATCGCGGGCCGCAGGCGCAGGGCACCCGGGAGTGGTGCCCGCCCACGGCGAATATTGTGCTGACCCGGCGGGGCAGCTCCGGCGAGGAGCAGACGGGAGAGAGGGTCTGGACGCCCGACATGGGCACGGAAAGAGTGGGTACAATGCCCAACAGCAGTTCTTGTTCATTTTGAACAGGGTTCGCTGTCCACGCCGCCGCGGCCTGTGTTCATCTGAGACAGAAGGCCGCCTGCCCAACAGCGGCCGCTGTTGGTTGGGGACAACATTTGCTGTTGGGCATTGTGCCCATTCTTTCCGTGCCCATTTCGGGCGTCCAAAGAGGGGGCGACGGACGAGGAGGAGGAGGAGGAGGAGGAGGAGGAGGAGGAGGCACGCCAGCATGGCTGCAGGCCTCCCCCCGTGCCTGGCCAGCGCTCCGCGTGCTCTCGGCCCCCTCGCTTCCTGCCCCCGGACCTCTCTGCCACGGCACCGGTCCCCCTCGGCGAGGGGCGGGTGGGCCGCCAGCGAGACTGGTTTCTCTCTCTCTCTCTCTCTTTGTGTCTCTCGCTCGCTCTCTCTCTCTCTCTCTCTCCCTCTTTTTTTGTTTCTCTCTCTCTCTCTCGCTCTCCTTCGCTCCTGGCCAAATTTTGTACACCCCTACAGTTGAGGGTAGCGCTGTTGCCAGGTGCTCGATATTTGGTTTCAGCTTCGTATACAGCACCTATCAGATGCAGCCAGCCGGGACGAACGTGTGGCTGAAAAAGTGGTCCGAGAGAGCTGAGGGTTGCCGAAATATCGTTCCAAGACGCCCAAGATGGCCTCCAGACGGCCCAAAAGGCCTCCAACACGGCTCAAGGGACTTCCACGAGCACTCCCCAAAGGGCCCCGAGAGGCACATTCCAGATTTTCCTTAGGTTTTTGATGGGTTTTGGCGTTCCTGCCTTTTCGGCTTCCCGACGCCCCAACACGGCCTCAGAGGCCCCTAAGAGGGCGCCGAGATGGCCCAAGAGGTCCCCAAAGGCCTCCAATGCAGCCCAAGAGGGCCCCAAGATCAAGAGAGATCCCAGAGGGGGAACACGAACCGACATTTCGAGCTCTCTGCACCTTGAGGCCCCTAAGAGTCCCCAAGCGGCTCCCAAGAGGCCCCCAAGAGGCCTCAATATGTCCCCAAGACGACCTCAGGAGCTCCTCCCCAGACGCCCTCAGGCACTCTTGACGACCCTCGACGCCGTCCCGTCGCCGAGTGCCAGTTGCATCCCATGTCCCTCCAGCCCGCCCGACTCTGCTCTCGTGCGTCGTCGTCGTCAGTGGTGAATATTCTAGACGCCTCGCGCAATCCCGCCAGCCCATCCAGAAACGAGGCCCAGATGTGTTGCCCTGATCAGGGATGTGGAGGATAATGCTGTGGTGGAAGAAAGGGCTGGGTAAGACTTCGTACCCTACATTTCGTCATCTGCCGGCTCGCAATGTATCGTGTCTGGATGTTTAGACAGAAACCTGCGCAGATGGAGGAGCGGCGCAGACGAGGTGGCACGACGGCGTGGATGTCGTTCGCCGCCCACTGTGTGGGTTTCGCGATGATCTGAATGAGCCTGACTTATCCAGAAGATCGCGTGAGCAGTATGGAGTGTCGCGAGTCCGCTCCATCTCAACTCAATCGGTTCCGAATGCAACGTCGAAAAACACGCCCCAAACATTGCATTTTCAGCAGGCGTCTAAGAGGCTTGAAGACTATGGACGGCTGGAGGTGGCGCGGCAGCTCTTCAATAATACCCCCGAGAAGCCAGAGTCATCGAATTGGAGGCCTTGCCCGTGCGACGTTGGGTTTTCTTGACTTTGTTGCACTTTGGCTCGGCCCCAGATGCGTGGCCAGGAAGGACCAGGGTGGCTTTCGATATTCCATGGTGTGGCTCTGGCGGCGTGCAATTTTGAGAGTCGGGCACAGTTCTTCGGTGCTAAGCCCGCCCAACGCCGGCCCCCATGCCCCCGTCCCCACGCCCCTCTGTTTGTATTTCTAGTATGTATATATATATATATATATATATATATATATATATGTATCGGAGTAGGCCGGGGGGGACCGCTGCCTGTACCCCGCATGGGCGCCCCCAGGGGTTTCTGGGTGGGTCCCAGAGCTCCCGAGACGGTCCGGGCCCGCCCCGAAACAGGCCACGACAGGCTAAGTGGGCCCCAAGAGGGCCCAAGACGGTCCCAAGACCCCCAAGACGCCCAAGATGCCCTCAAGAAGGTCGACGCGGACCCCAACGCGCTCCAGAACGGACTCAAAGAGCCTCCCCAAGAGGGCCATGGTAGGCAAAATTAATGTATTTTCTTAGGGTTTTTGGAAGGATTTGGGCGTTCTCGCTTTTCCCGCTTCCAAGCGCTCCCTCACGGCCTCGGAGGCCCTTCAGATCGCTCCAAGACGGCCCACGAGGCCCCGAAGAGGGCTCCAAGACAGCCCAGGAGGCTCCCCAGATAACCCAAGTGTGTCCCAGGAGCGCCCCAAGAGGGGCCTAGAGGGGGAACGCGAATAGATATTTCGACGTCTCTGGCCCTAGAGGCCCCCAGTAGGCTCCCGGCGGCCACCAAGAGGCTCCCACGAAGCCCCGTGAGGCCCCCAAGAGGCCCCGGAAGCCCCAAGATGCCCCCAAGGGGCCCCCAGGGAACGCCCAAGAGGCCCCCCCAACACACCCCAACAAATCATGTCCCCAGAAAGCCTTCCTGGGACATGGTTCACCATGTGCCCGAGAGTCTCCAGAGGCTTCGAAATACCATCGTGCTACCAGCGAGCTGTCTGGGAAGTTGACTGGGAACATGACTGATCGCCTTCTCGCTGCCCTCCGCGGATCGTTTCTCACAAAGTTGCCCCAAGTTCCCTCTTGAGCCGACGACGACGACGACGAAGACGACGAAACGACGAATACGAGGGGGGCGACGACGACGACGGCGCGCTCCAAGAGGCGACGACGACATTACGACGACGACGACGACGGCACGCTCCAACAGGCTCCCCAAGACGCCCCTGAATCCCATGTTCCCAGAAGGCCTTCTGGAAACCCGATTATCAGGCCTCCGCCCCCCTACACAACAATCTTCCCCGAACGCCTTCCAGAATTCGGATTGACATGCGTGGTCTTGTCACTGCCCATCATGCGTTCAGCGTTATGGGCACTTCTTCACTTCCCGTTCAAACCATCTGTGGTCCACTACTTCAGTGGAGCAGTGAACTCGTCAAGGCCTGGGGCCTGCTAGAACCTGAGGGCGCGCGAAGCGAGAGTCGTCGTCGCCGCCGTCGTCGTCGTCGTCGGCGTCGTTGTCGCGGCGGGAATTATGTTGCCTCTATTGCTTGGCGGGCTGGATCATGTTGGGGGCCTATTCTCCCAGGGAGTCATTCATTGTGGGCTACCCTACACGCGAGATGATCGGTGAACATTCTGTCATGGGGATTGCAATATGAGTCAATAGTTGTGGTTGTCATCGAAAGTCTAGTCGTGGTTGACATCGTGAGTATAGTCGTGATTGTAGTCGCGATTGTAGTTGTAATCGTAGTCTCGGCTGTAGTCGTAGTCGTAGTCGTAGTCGTAGTCGTAGTCGTAGTCGTAGTCGTAGTCGTAGTCGTAATCGTCGTCGTCGTCGCGGCGGAGACTATTGTCCTTCTATTGCTGGGCAGGCTGGATCATGTTAAGGGCATTTTTCTCAGAGTGATGAATGCTCCCTGGGATACTGTGTGCGACAGAGGAGTTTTGAGCACGTTCATACTTGGATTGCAGTCTAGATCGACATATTCTTCGCCGAAGGCGTTGCTAACAATCTCCTTTTTCATCGCGTCGTCGTCGTCGTCGTTGTTGTGCGGCGGGCGCCGCGGGAAAATCTTCAATTTCCATTATTGGTGGGGCCCCAGTCCTTCAAGAAGGCCGCCGGCAAATAATTTGTTCTTTATTGAGGGTATCCATGTTGAGCAAGACCTGTGCTGCCACATAGGTTGTGCACTCTATTTGGTGCACTTGATTTTTACAGACGAGTTGGCACATTCCATGCTCTTGCAAACATCCCACCCACCCACCCGCAACTTGGTTTGCAAAACCCATGCGGCGGCGATTGGATGAATGCTTGGCCTTGGCTGGTGCATCTCTGCAGCCGCGCCAACCCAAGCACGCGCGCACAGCATCCAGCTTGTTTGGCGCTGACTGGTAGGCACATCCCAGCGGGCACTTCAGTGCGAGTCGGCGAGTTGGGGGGGTGCGGTATCATGACAACGTCGACAGCGGTAGACATGATGATATTAGCGATGCTGGTGACGACGTTGACAACGACGACGGCGCAGCCAGTGACGGCGCCGATATTGTTTGCGCCGACGACGATGACGGCGTCCTCGCGTCGGTGATGAAGGTTTCGGAAAAGTCGACCTGCGCGCGCGGCCGGCGCGCGAGAATGGCCCGCATGGTTTCATTCGACGCAGGTCGTGCCCCCCAGCACGCGCGCAACGGCGTGCGAATGATGTCGGCATACGGCGCGAGAGGCTCGTTTTACAGAATTCCACGACCGTGTTGGAAAAAACAAGGGTTTTCTAAAGAATTCGCAAGAACGCGAACGCGGATTCTTATGTAAAGGAAGATATAAGAAACTGATGTTGTGATATATATATATATATATACACGATGTGTATTGGACATTCGGTTTTGAAGTCGTTAGGAACCGGAGGTTTTTGACGGATTTTGGCGTTCGCGCGCGACGGCGCGCGCGTGTGCACTTCGTTTAGACTTTTGCAAAGGGTTTTCGCCACAGCACGCGCGCAACGGCGTTCGAACGATGTCGACACGTGCGCACGCGAGCCCTTTTGGTAGCACTTCATGGAAATATTGAATAACTGTGGTTTTCTTGACAATTCGCACGAGCGCGCGCAAGTTTTTTTTGAACACCGCTGTTGCGAAACCATATGTTGTTTATTTGTTTTTGGGAACATTCGGTTTTGAAACCCCTGCGAAACCTACTAAGGTTTTGTTGACGGGGTTCGGCATGCGAGGGCGACGACTCGCGCGTGCGCACTTCGTTTCATTAGTTGCAAGGGATAATTGAACATTGATGGTTTTTGATCGGAGAGTGCGCGCGCATAGTATATGTTGCAGAGGACTGCGGGGGGGGGGGGATACCGGCTCGCCTGGGATGGTGTGAATTCATAGGGACAGTGGGCAAGGAGGCGTAATCATTTGTAAATTACTATACGCGAGACCGACTAGATAACCTCGGGGGGGTGTTGGGGGCAGAATCTAATTTATGAAAAGAGGAGAATCTATGCTGTGCAACTTGCGTGGAGCGAAACAACTGGTGCAATCTTCTTGGTGCAGTATATTTTGTGCCATGTATGTGTGGTAACCTATGTGGTGCAACGTCTGTGGTGCAATCTATGTGGTGAAATTGGCTTTGTTCGCAGTGAGTTGTCAAATTCACTGCTCGCGCACTCATCCCACCCCCCCACCCGCAACTCGGCTCGCAAAGCGCATGCGGTGGCGATTGCGATGAGTTCTTGGTGTTGGTTGGTGCATCTCTGCGCCCGCGCCAACCCAAGCACGCGCGCGCAGCGGCCCGCTAGCTTGGCGCGACTGACGCGGCCGCGGTGGCGCTGACCGCTGGGCACATCCCAGCGGGCACTTCAGGCGAATCGGCGAGTTGGGCGGGCGCGGTATCACGGCAACGTCGACTTCGATAGAAACGGTGATAACAGTAGCGATGCCGGTGACGAGGTGACGATCTTGACAACGACAACGGCGTGGCCAGTGCGGGCGCCGATGTTGATCACGCCGGCGACGATGACGGCGTCCTCGCGTCGGTGATGAAAGTTTTGGAAAGAGTTCGGCGTGCGCGCGGCCGACGCACGAGCGTGGCCCGCATGGTATGATTTGACACTGATCGTGCCCCCCCCCCCCAGCACTCTCGCAAGGGCGCGCGAATGATTTCGGCATGCGGCGCCAAAGGCCCGCCTGGCAGAATTCCATGAACATGTTGAGAAACCAGTGGTTCTCTTAAGAATTCGCAAGAGCGCGGGCGCAGACATGTTTTAAAGCTGATGTTGCGAAGCCATGTGGGGTTATATGTGTTTGGACACTCGGTTTTGACATCGCTACGAAACCGAAGGTTCTTGAAGGATTATGGCATGCGCGCGCGTCGACGCGCGCGCGCACTTCATCTCATAGTTTGCAAAGGTTTCTCGTAACGGCACGCGCGCAAGGGCAGTCGAACGATTTTGACATGCGCGCGGGAAGCCCGTTTGGTATGATCTTCCGGGGAAACACAGTCTCTTGTAAATAATCCGGAAAAACGCGCGCATTTTTTGTCAAAGAAGAAGTGTTGCGAAACCAAGTGTTGGTCGATGTTTTTTTGGACGCCCGATTGTGGAATCCTTATGTCAAGGGCATAAATAACGCCCTTACCCTGGTTTACGAGGCGTTGTGCGCTGAAACTCCTGTGGGTTGACAGGGTAATCCCTGCGTGGTGTGCCGCGTCCTGGCGGCTCTAGGCTTTGGAGGTTCCCATGAGGTTTACACACCACGCGCTCGTAACCCAGGGTAGGGTCGTTATTTCATCCCGCAATTATGAAACCGAAGGTGTTTGAAGCATTTCGGCACGCGCGCGCGACAAGGCGCGCGTGTGCATTTTTGTTTTAACAAAAAAACATGTTTTTTGCAAAGAGGTTCGTGCAAACTCGCGCTTTTTGATCGCATCGTTTTTGTGCAGAGGATGGCGGGGGTGGCCGATACCAGCCCCCTGGGATGGTGTGAACTAGTACTTGTGATGGGCGATGAGGCAGAATCATACGTAACTTGCAATACGAAAAATTATCCCGGCAAAGCAACCTAACATCGATGTGTAGGAGCATATCTGGAAGCATTCCCCTTAAGATTCGGATGAGAATCCAGTTGTAGAATTCTGCTGTTCTCGCAGTCGTAGTCGCATTCGCGATGACAGTCGCAGTGGCAACGGCAGTCGCAGTCACAGCCTCAGCCTCAGCCTGCCTCAGCCTCAGCCTCAGCCTGCCTCAGCCTGCAGCCTCAGCCTCAGCCTGCCAGCCTCAGCCTCAGCCTGCCTCGCCTCAGCCTCAGCCTCAGCCTCAGCCTCAGCCTCAGCCTTCAGCCTCAGCCTCAGAGCCTCTCAGCCTCGGCCTCAGCCTCAGCCTCAGCCTCAGCCTGCCTCAGCCTCAGCCTCAGCCTGCCTCAGCATTCAAAATGTGGCCCGGGAATGGAATTCTGGAAACTCGAAGAACACGAAGTGGCCTACAGTTGGCTCCGGGCATTCAAAATCATGCCCAGGAATGGAGTTCTGGGAACTCGAAGACACGAAGTGGCCTACAGTTGGCTCCGGGCATTCAAAATGTGGCCCGGGAATGGAGTTCTGGGAACTCGAAGAGCACGAAGTGGCCTACAGTTGGCTCCGGGCATCCAAAATGTGGCCCGGGAATGGAGTTCTGGGAAATCGAAGAGCACGAAGTGGCCTACAGTTGGCTCCGGGCATCCAAAATGTGGCCCGGGAATGGAGTTCTGGGAACTCGAAGAGCACGAAGTGGCCTACAGTTGGCTCCGGGCATCCAAAATGTGGCCCGGGAATGGAGTTCTGGGAAATCGAAGAGCACGAAGTGGCCTACAGTTGGCTCCGGGCATCCAAAATGTGGCCCGGGAATGGAGTTCTGGGAAATCGAAGAGCACGAAGTGTGTGACTGTTGCATCCGGTTATTCAGAATGTGGCCTGGGAATGCGGTTCTGAGAGGTCGACGAGCACGAAGTGTGTGACTGTTGGTGAAAAACGAGCCCGACACAGGCCCGGCACCCTGCCGGCCGGCAACTCCCAACGCCTGCCCGGACCCCCCTTGTGGAGTGATCTGTGAGCTCTTTTGAGTCAACTAGAAACCTATCAGTCTACGCTGTTAGGTAATGAATGGGATAATCCTGGGGTGGGTAAAGTCCATTGTCTTATTAGAAAATGGAATTCACCTTGCCGGACTTGAAGGTGTTAACTCCACTGCTCGCGCAATCATCCCACCCACCTACCTTTGACTTGGTTTGCAAAACCCGTGCGACGGCGATTGCGATGACTGCTCGGCGCTGGATGGCGCATCGCCGTGGCTGCGCCAGAGCGCGCGCTCGCGTGCAAAGCGGCCAGCTAGTTTCGGTGGTGGACAGAACCCCCAACAGTGACACGTCGATTCGTGAATTGTCCGTTTTCGGTTCTCGAAAGGGCGCCGTGGCTGTTATTTTCCAGGCTTGCGCCCGCCAGGTTTGGGCCTCAGGTCGTTTTCACTAAACCACGTTTTACTAAAGGGGGGTCTGTCCATCCCCGATAGTTTGGCGTGGCCGACGCGGCCGCGGTGGCGCTGACCGCTGGGCACCTACCACCGGGCAGTTCCGTGCGAGTCGGCGGCTCGGGCGGGCGCGGTATCATGGCAACGTCGACAACGGTAGACACGTTGATGCTGGTAACGATGATGGGAACGATGATGACCGATGACGGCACGGCCAGTGACGGTGCCGATGCTCGTCACGCCGCAGGCGATTGGTATTCGGAGATCTGTCGCGGTTCGCGCGCGGGCGGCCAGCTCGCGAGATTGGCCCGCTTGGTATTCGTCGACCTGTCCCCCCCAGCACGCGCGCAAAGGCGTTCGAATGATTTCGACATGCGGCGCGGGAGGCCTGTCTGGCAGAATTGACTGACAATGCTCAAAAACGATGTTTTTATTTAATTTAAAGAATTTGAAAAACCGCGAGCGCAAATTTTTTCTCCAAATATTATTATTATTATTAGTATTATTATTGTTATTATTATTAGTAGTAGTAGTAGGTAGTAGTAGTAGTAGTAGTAGTAGTAGTAGTAGTAGTAGTCGTAGTAGTAGTATTATTATATCTGATGTTGCAAAGCCATGTGGTGAACAAAAATGTTCCCGGACTCTCGATTTTGAAACCCTCAAAGGCAAATTTTTGAAGGGTTCCGGCATGCGCGCGCGGCGATGCGCGCGTGTGCATTTCGTTTATTTTCTGTTGAAATAATGGGTCTTGCGACAACACGCGTGCAAGGGCTTTATATCAATCGACCCCAACACGCGCGCGATATATCCGTTTTGTGCCCTTGATGAAAATGTGGGAACACCGCCAGTTTTCTTAAATAACCAACAACAGCCAAAGCGGAACATGTTTTGAACATTTGTGTTGGGGATGTTTTATTTGATATGTTTTCGGGACATTCGATTTTGAAATTCTTCACGCTTCGCGTATCCCCACCAGCCCATCTCAAAACAGCAACTCTAGCGAAGCATGCCGACAGTCGTGTTTTTCAGGCGTGTTTCCGCCTGCCCCCGCATATCTCCCCTGTTCCTCCTTCCTCCCGTCTCCTTGTACATCCTCCTTGTGGTGGGAGCGGGAGAAGGACGAGGCGGAGGAGGAGGGAGAGAAAGCGCTCCTCGTGGTTTGAGTCGTTCGGGTTTCTCGTCCTGGTGTGAGTCGTTCGGGCCCTTCTTCCTGGTGTGAGTCGTTCGGGCTCTTCGTGGTGTGAGTCGTTCGGGCTCTTCGTCCTGGTGTGAGTCGTTCGGGCTTCTCGTGGTGTGAGTTGTTCGGGCCCCTCGTCCTGGTGTGAGTCGTTCGGGCCCCTCCTCCTGCCCGTCCAGAAACGACGCCCAGGCGAGTAGAGGGTCGTCCTGATGGGCTTTTCGGCGTCTTGGGTGCCTCGGGGGGGCCTCTTTGGGCCGTTTGGGATCCTCTTGGGGGCCTCCTGGGGGCCTCTTGGGGCCATCTTGGGGCCTCTTGGTGCCTCCTGGGCGCTTCTTGGGGCCATCTTGGAGGAAATCGATCAAAGAAGAGGGGAGCTTTAATTAGCGCTGCCCCCTCAGAAGGCTAAAATGGGGCCAAAACCTTAGTAAAATCAATGATTTCGGCTTGAAAGAAGAGGGGAGCTTTAATTAGCGCTGCCCCCTCAGAAGGCCAACATGGGGCCAAAACCGTAGTAAAATCAATGATATTGGCTTCAAAGAAGAGGGGAGCACTTTTCTGCCCCCCCCCGTCGGGGCCAGAATCCTCGTGAGGGGTGTCGTTTTTTAGCCCTCCCAGGAGTCGAGAAAGACCCCTCCAACGACCCGCGGGGCGCCCTCTCCAGGCCCAGGGGGAGGGGGTAGGGGGAGGGGTAAACCCCTCCCCGAAGGGGAAGAAGGGGGTTGAGAACAGAGCGGGCTCTCTAAACCACTCACGCCCAAAGGGCTGGTGGGATTCATTTGTTTCCCTGACAGTCCTACGAAATCATTTGATTATATATATATATATATACATAACAACAACATGATTCTGGCATGCGCGCGCGACGACGCGCGCGTGTGCACGTCGTCCCGTTTTTAGCAAGGGATTTTGACGAGTGTGCCCGCACAGTATTCGGTGCAGAGGATGAGGGTGGGCTCGATACCGGCCTGGCTGGGATGGTGCGAGTTCAAATTTAGGATGGACGATGGGGCAGCATCAAATGCAAATCGCAATACGAAAAGGGGGGCGTTAACTCCGGGGGGGGGGGATTCGGTAGAGTTTATATTTCTCTTCGAAAGGAGAATCTATGTTGTGCAGTGTGCGTTGTGCAATATATATATATAGATGTATATATATATATATGTGTACATATATACATATATACATACACAAGCGGCACGTGTGTGCCCAGGCTCATACAAAGCAGCTGAGAGGGCGTTTGAAGCAGGAAGACACCATGACTGCAGGATCGGAGATGGAGAAGGGGAAGCTGGCACGGCGCCGCCAGGGCGTGCCTAAGAGAAGGGGAAGAGGCAGGAGGTGAACGCAGAAGAATATAAGATCGAGGTCGCACTCGAGCGCAAGTGGGGTTGCCACATCTTGCGATGTGTGTACCAGTGCCCCCCAGGAAACCTCAGGAGGCCCGACTTGGATACTGGAAGAGGCTCCAGGAGGCCCCAGTATTGTGAGTGTTGTGTGTGTGTGTGATGTGTGCTCTGTGTTGTGCGTGTTTTCTGTGCGTTGTAGGTGTTGTGCGTGTGTGTGTGTGTGTGTGTGTGTGTGTGTGTATGTGTGTGTGTGTGTGTGTTATGTTTGTCTAGCGTGTGATGTGTTGGGTGTGATTTGTGTCTCTGTATGTGCATGTAGTTCTGAGGCCCCAGGAGGCCCCAGGAGGCCCCAGGCGGCCTCAGGAGGCCCCAGAAGACCCCAGGAGGCTCCAGGAGGCCCCAAGAGGCTCCAGGAGGCCGCAGGAGGCCCCAGGAGGTTCCAGGAGAACCCCAGGAGGCTCCGAGGCGGGGTCTGGGGTACCAGAAGGTACAGAAAGCCCCAGGAGGCCCCAGGAGGTTCCAGGAGGTTCCCAAGAGGCTCCGAGGCGGGGTCTGGGGTACCAGAAGGTACGTCGGGGCTTGATTTTGGGAGGATGTCTCAGGCGAAATCGCCATTCTCTGAGAATCGGGGTACAAATCATTGACATTACCATGTGTTTTGAAGGTGTCGTTAGAATGTTGAAATTCCCATGTGTTTTTTGACCCTGACGTCACCATCTGCGTGAGGGGTGCCACCGATTTTCAGAATTTCGAGGACGTCCCTAGCGAAACGGCCAGAAAAATCGCGGACGCGGCGCCCTGCGTACGCACTAATCGCCTCTGAGCTCTACTCCCTCGGAGAGGTGCGTATGATAATACATATGTGTGTATATACATACACACATACATATGTACATACATATAGGTGTATATATATTATATATATACATATATATATATATGGTACAATCGCGACCCACCCGCGACCCACCCGCGAGCCAGCCGCGACCCACCCCCCCGACCCACCCGCGACCCGCCCGCGACCCACCCGCGACCCACCCCGCGCCCGACCCCTCACTCTTATCCGCAGCTGCGGCGTGTTACATATACACGTATCTACACACACGTACACACCTGTGATTGCGAGGCGGAGTTGGTGCTCTGCGCTGTCCCCATCGGCTGTGCCTAATCATCTCCCCTCTCGTACCTTCCCTTCCCAGTCCCCCCTTCCCCCTCCCAGGGTCCATGTCGATCCGGTCGATTCGATTCGATGTCGACTTCGGCCAGTCCGATCCGATTCGATTCCATTATCCCGCCGAGCCGATGCTGCTTGCATGCCGTTGGTGTGCATCCTGGCGCAGCCGACCCGATCCGGTTTCGACTCCGTGCCGATGCAGTCCGATCCGACGCACGTGTCGATTCCATCCGATCCTCGGATTCGATGCCGACTGATGCTGCCTCCTCCCCCAGCCTCTCCTCGCTCCCACGTCTTCGCGGCCAGCCTCCGCAGGAACCTCCGCGCCAGCTTCGCGGAGAAGCTGAGGGCCAAGGACGCGGTGGCCGCGGCGTCGCGAGGGCTGACGGAGGTGGAGGCTGGCCACGTCCCGCGCCTATCTCCGCGTCCATAGCTCCGGCGGTTCGAGGCACACGCACTCATGCACACGCGCGCGCGCACGCTTTTCCCCGAGCCCAGCGGTGTAAAGGCACGCGCGGGAGCAGGCACACACGCACCCACCCGCTTGCCCGCCGGCCCGCCCGCCCGCCCGCCCGCCCGCGCGCCCGCCCCCCCCCCCCCCACACACACACACACAAACAAACATACACACACACACACGCACACACACACACACGCACACACACAGACACACGCGCACGCACCCACGCGCACGCACCCACGCGCACGCACCCACGCGCACGCACCCACGCGCACGCACCCACGCTCACGCACCCACTCGCACGCTCGCACACGCGCACGCTCACACGCACGCACGCGCACGCACGCGCACGCACGCGCACGCTCGCACACGCGCACGCACGCACGCACGCACGCACGCACGCACGCACGCACGCACGCACGCACGCACGCACGCACGCACGCACGCACGCACGCACGCACGCATGCACACACACAAACACACACACACACCCCACACCCACACCCACACCCACACCCACACCCACACCCACACCCACCCACACACACACACCCACGCACACACACACACACACACACGCACACACACGCACACACACACACACACACGCACACACAGACGCATGCATACACGCGCACACACCCACACCCACACCCACACACACACACACCCACACCCACACCACACACACCACACGCACACGCACACGCACACGCACACGCACACGACCACGACCACGACCACGACCACGACCACGACCACGACCACGACCACGACCACGACCACGACCACGGCCACACACACACACACACGCACTTCCCCTCTTGCGCGGCGGTGCCAGCACTCACCAGGTCCATGGCTGCGGGTCACGTTAGCAAGTTCGCACACACACCACACACAATTGTTGCAATGGAAGCAGTCACTCTCTCAGACGAGTCGACACACATACACATAGACACATTTTCATGATTTGCAGTCGGAGCGGTCACTCTTTCAGACCGCGTGCCAACCCAGACTCACACACGCACACAAACACTGCTTCCTTTCCCGCAGCGATGGATCCACACATGATATTACACTGAGCGCACCGCACACACGCGCAAACTGCAGAGCCAGCTTTTGCTGCGCGCTCTTGGCGCCCCGCGGCTGTTTGCAGTCTCCAGGACACTTGCACAGGGACCCCTTGGCATCGCTCGGACGTGTGCCTTTTTCCGCGGCGAGAGCCACCGAGGAGCGCCTTGGACCCTGGCAAAGACAGCACGCTCGAAACCAACACATGCACGGGGAGTGGACGTCCGAGCGACGGCCAGACCCGCGACGACAAGCCAGTCCGGAGCTTTTTTGAGGAGGGGGAGGGGGAGGAGGAGGAGGAGGAGGAGAGGAGGAGGAGGAGGAGGAGGAGGAGGAGGAAGAGGAGGAGGAGGAGGAGGAGGAGGAGGAGGAGGAGGAGCAGGAAGAGGAGGAGGAGGAGGAGGAGGAGGACGCGGAGGGGACGGAGGAGGGAGGGGCGGAGGAGGAGGAGGAGGAGGAGGAGGAGGAGGAGGAGGAGGAGGAGGAGGAGGAACGTTTGCTCAGCGCGTCCGCGACCCAGGGATGTGGCCTGGAGCTTCCGGGCCCACGCTGCCAAGGCATCACGACGGCGGGAGGCCCGAGCAGCGGCGGCCACCTCAAAGGTGACCTTCAGGGGCCGAGCGACGGCCAGACCCGCGACGACGAGCCAGTCCCAGGGATGTGGCCTGGAGCTTCCGGGCCCACGCTGCCAAGGCACCACGACGGCGGGCGGCCCGAGCGAGCGGCGGCCACCTCAAAGGGGGACCTCCGGGGGGCCCTCCCCGGGCCTGCCCGCGCGGGCTCGGCGCTGCCAGGAGGGAGCATTCTCCTCCTCCTCCTCCTCCTCCTCCTTCTCCTCCTCCGCCTCCTCCTCCTCCTCCTCCTCCTCCTCCTCCTCCTCCTCCTCCTCCTCCTCCCCCTCCTCCTCCTCCTCCTCCTGCGACTGCCCACTGCCCCGGACCGACTGCCCCGGACCGACAGCGAGCGAGCGCGGCCGACAGCGCCACATGCGACCAGAGCGAGCCGCGGGCACCCCATGGCTTGGCCTCCAGGCCGTGCGCAGAGGGGCCCCCATGGGTCCCCCGAGGCACTTCAGGCGCCAGTGCCTTCTCCAGGGGCGTGAGCTGGCGATGGAGCAGGCAGCGGGTCTCATCAACCTGCCTACTCCCATCGTCTCGCACTGCTAGCCCGGGCTCTGTGGTGCCTGGGTTTGATCGCCAGCTCCCGTTGGCTTCTCTGAGTATCTCCTCGCACAGAGTCCAGGCGAAGGCCTCCGCTGTGTCGGGCAGGACTGCTCCTGCGGCGACCTTCCCGCGCGCCAGTGGCCGCGCGGCGGCGTTTGCGCGGCTGGCTGCGCAGAGCATCGCCCAGCTGCCAGAGGGCCCTGGTTCGGTTCTCGCTTGCACGGGGCGCCCACGGACGCGCGCTGCGCCCGAGTGTGCTTGTCAACCGAAAAATCCCAGACCCCCGACGTCGTGTTTTTTTCACAACGTCGACCCCCAGAGGTCTGGACCACCTCCCTGGGACTGGCTTTTCATCCTGAGTCGTTTTCTGACGGTCCCGGGGCCCGGGGACGGCCCACGGAGGCTCCAAATACCACCCCGTCGTGACTCTTTGTCGCAACGCGAGGGGGTCTGGGAAGCAGGCGAAAGTCTCCGGAGTCATGGCCGTCCAGGGCGGCGTGGAGGCGTCGGCGGAGGAGGCGAAGGCCGCCGAGGCCCTCCAGCTGCAGAGCGCTGTGCTGCCGCCGCCGGTGCCGCCGCCTCTCCGCGGGTGCTCCTGGCTGCCGCTGCTGCTGCCGCGGCTCGCCGTCCGTCGGGTCGAAGAACTTTTGCTCACTGCGCGGAGTTCCCCGTCCTCCTCCTCCTCCTCCTCCTCCTCCTCCTCCTCTCCTCCTCCTCCTCCCTCCTCCTCCTCCTCCTCCTCCTCCTCCTCCTCCTCCTCCTCCTCCTCCTCCCTCCCCCCCCCTCCTCCTCCTCTCCTCCTCCTCCTCCTCCTCCTCCTCCTCCTCCTCCTCCTCCTCCTCCTCCTCCTCCTCCTCCCCCCCTCCAACTTATGGTGGTGGTGGTGGTGGTGGTGGTGGTGGTGGAAAACAGGCCCATCGAAGAACTTTTGCTCACTGCGCGTGTGCATCGGTTTGCATGGACCATCCCGCCGTGGGCGTCCAGGCACAGGAGTTTTCGAATCTGAGCGGGCTTTTGGGTATCGACAGCCTTGGGGCAACTCTAATCGTAAACGAGTTGGAGTGTGAACGAGTCTCAGCAGTGCGAGTGAGTCTATGTCCATGAGTCTGAGTATGTCTAAGCTTAGGATGAGTGCATCTGCACGTCAGTGGTCTGTTCAGTCTGATCATCACTGAGCGTGACTGAATCCAGATAGCTACGTGATCCCTCCCTCCATGACGAAGCAAGGACTAGGGGTGTTCATGCAAATGCAGTGCAAAACCCTTGCGCTTCGTCGGCTGGCCCAGAAGATCTCAAGCAGTGGCTGGACCGTGATACAGCCAGCCACGCCACTGAGAGGAGAGGTCAAATCTATAGGAGCATACGTAAAACACCTTGGACTGCAGCCATAGGAGAGGGGCAATCTATAGGAGCATATTGAAAACATGGAGGATTCGTGTCTAGGAGAAAACGTCGACCACCAAGGGTTCGTGTCCCCGGGTATGCCCAATCTATAAGAACATACGCAAAACACTTAGGATTGGAGCCACAGGAGGGTGGCAATCTTAGAAACATGCGTCAAACATAACGGATTCGTGCCCCAGGAGGCCCAATCTATAGGAACATACCTATACGACCGCCTTGCGGGCGATAAGGAGGTTTGGGGGGGCATTGAGATCAAATGTCCACCCTGACAAACCTCCAGCCTGTCACCTTGCTCTCATCTCTCCCTTTCTCTCTGTCTCTCTCTCTCTCTGTCTCTCTCTCTCTCTCTCGCCCTCTCTCTCTCTCTCCCTCTCTATCAGAGTCTCCCTCCACCACAATGATGATCGCGATGACGATGATATCCCACTATCTACCTATCCGTCGACCGACATATCGGTGAACCTCACTGTCGATCTTATTATCGACCTCAAAAGCAAAATGAGAAAGCCCGCCGCAGGCGCCGAAAAACGATTCGTTGCCGGACAACCACAGGACAACCATCGGCACAAGCACCAGACAACCATCAGGACAATCACAAGACAACCGCGAGACAAGATGGACTTTTGGATCAGATAAGATGGTTTGGATTGGCCCGCCGCAGGCGCAGAAGCAACTGAATTGATGGATTGAGTTGGATAGATGGGATTGGGTGGGATAAGATAAGATGGGGCAATCTCGGTTGGGTAACATAAGATGGTTGGATTGGACAAGATGGAGTGGATAAGATAAGCTGGATTGGATAAGAAAGCCCGCAGCAGGCGCCGACAAAAATGAATTGATGGATTGGGTTGGGTGGGTTGGATTGGATGGGATACGATGAGTTGGATAAGATAAGATGGGTTGGGTCGGAAGAAATGGATTGGAGTAGATCAGATGGACTGGATTGGCCCGCCGCAGGGGCAGAAACAAATGAATTGATGGATTGTGTTGGGTGGATTTGAGTGTGTGGATAAGATAAGATCGGACAAGATAGGTTGGATAAGATAAGATGGATTGGATTGGTCAAGATGGATTGGATCAGATAAGCTGGATTGGATTAAAAAGCCCGCCGCAGGCGCCGAGATAATGAATTATGAAATTTGCGACATGCGTTAGCGCCTGGACGCCCGGGACACCCGGGACACCGCCCGGCTCAAATGGGACACCTCCCGGCCACGGGCGGACGGGAAACGGACTTTCGCTCCTACACCCGGGACACCGCCTGGCCAATTTGGACACCTCCCAGCCACAGGCGGACGGGAACGGATTTTCGCTCCTACTTCGGCGTAGCTACAGGAGGATCACGCGCAGCTTAGCCTCGCCCGCACGCACGACACGAACACGAAACCGAAACCGATTTCCCGGTGGGGGGTCTCCGTTTCACTGCGATCTCACCCCCCAACCTCCGACGTAAAACATATAAGATTGGAGTTACTCCTGGGGCCCCCTGGGGCCTCTTGGAGTCATTCGGGGCCTCTTGGGGCCTCCTGGTGCCTCCTGGGGCCTCCTAGGGCCTCCTGGGGCCTCCTGGGGCCTCCTGTGGTTTCCTGGAGGATTCTTGGACAATTTGGGGGCTCAGCGAGCGGATTGCCCACGAGCAGAAAAGGGTAACCACTGCATGAAGACTGCAACGAGAGCAGGCGCAGGAGGGAGCTGATTCTCCTGCTCTGTGGATAGCTAGCGTCGATCCATCAGCAAGCAGCAACGACGGGGGAGGCCCCGAGGGGCACAAGGGCGAGCAGGGGGCCACGCAAAGCAGCGAGAGGCGAACGGCGCACGCCCCAGCTTCCGCAAGCGGGAGCAGGGCGCGCACCGTTCACCAACCCACCGCAAGGAATGGCCCCCCGAGGGGAGGAGGAGGCCGGCGGCGGAGGAGGAGCGGGAAAGGCGAGAGGAGCGGAAGAGACGAACGACGGACGAGGACGACGAACGACGAAGACGACAGCAGAAGGGATCGTCACTCGCGTAAACACGAAAAACATCAAAATGCTCAGTAGCTGCCCGCGCATGGGCTGGTGGAAGACACGGCGAGAGGAGGGGCAGAAAAGGAGCGACGGCGGGACACGCTCTAAGCGTCGTCCTCCACCAGCTCTGCCAGCAAGCTCGGCGCGGCAGCCACAGCTCCGCCAGCCGAGGGGAGCTCCGCGTGCCTCCTCAGGACTGCTCGCGCCGTCGCCCGGCGGATCGCCACGGACAGGCGCTGGAACAGGCGTGCCGCGCCCGCCCCCAGCTCCTCGCCTCGTCTCCGATCGCTGGCCCGGGCAAGCCGGCGCAGAGTCTCGGCGCCAGTCGGGCCCCATCCTCCAGAGGGCTCCGCCACGAGGGGAATGAACACGATCCCCTGCTGCTGGCACTGCCGCTCTGTGTCGAGGTGGTTCCTCTTCACCAACTCGTACTCCTGCGCCGCGCGCCCCACCTCCTGGAACGCCAGGACACGGGCAGCCTGCCTGTGCGGCGAAGACACCGCGAAGTCGAAGGCAGCAGGCGCCCCCTGGAACCAGGAGGGAATGTAGACATCTGCAGGCCGGCGCCCATTCACCTGGACGTCGTCTGGGCGGGGCGGTAGGAGGCCAGGTTGCTCGAGCGTCGGGTTGAAGCCCGCACTGGTGGCGAAGGTGCCGACCACGTTCCTCGCCCCGTTGTGCCGGTGGACGCGATCCCCGGCCCCCGCGCATAGTCCTGCGTGCCGGCCGCGGCAGTCGCAGACGTCCTCGCAGCAGGGGCAGAAGTGCTCAGTCTCGTACACGGGCATGAGGAGCCTGCGCTTGACCTCGCACGCGAATTCCTCGGGTTCGAAAAGGAGCCCCAGCTGCTCGCTGGGCTGCGCCACGAGGAAGTCTGACGCGCCAGGCAGCATCTCTGAATTGATGTCAGCGCGGTCAGCTGCCCCCAAGCCCGCCAGAAAGGTCTGGTGCCCGCGTTCGTCCACCGCGGCAGAGAGCTGCTTCTGCGTGGCCCTGTCGAGCGCCGCCGGGTCGAGGCCGTCCGCCGGCGCCAGCAGGGCGTTGTACGCCAGGAGCGCCTGCCCCTCCAGCGTAGCCGCGCTGTCCGGCGCCCACGCGTAAGCCGGGTCAAGGTCGCAGCACAGGTGCCGCGTGGCTGCGAGGCTGGCCAAGTAAGCGCCGGGCGCGTGTGCTGATAGCTCCCGCAGACCGAGCCCCGCGTGGGCGAGCCCTCTGGCTGCCTGGTGCCACTGCGCGTCCGTCAGGTCCGCCGCCAGCAGGTTCGACAGCGCGCGCCGCTGGCCGTCGTCGAAGCAGTGCAACGCTTCCGAGAGCAGAGCAGACGGCGCCGTGCGGGCGCTGTACACGAGTTTCGCGTAGCTCGCGCAGTAGCGCAGGAGCGCGACGCCCACCTGGGGGTGCAGGTTGGCGAGCGCCTCCAGGGCGGGTTTCGTCTTGTCGGCGCGGCGCTGGGTGAACGCCTCGCAGTAGTCCTTCGCCCCAATAGGCGCTCCCAAGAGCTTGAAGCCGCCTCTGAGGACAACGCGGTCGACCCCCGTCTCTGCGTTCGCCAGGAGAGGCGCAGGGAAGAGGTCTGCCAGGCCGCCCGGCCTGCGTCCGCAGGGGACTACGAGCTCGCACTTGCCGAGGTGGAGCAGGAGGCCCAAGTCAGGGCAGCGGCGCTGCAGAGTCGCTAGTGCTCGCGCCACAGCCTCCTTCGAGCCCGCCGGGAAGCCGTCGTCCAGGTAGAAGGCGCATAGGTCCAGGTCTGCAGCGCCCGCAAGCTCCTCCAACACCGCGTGTACGGCGAGGGCGAAGATCAAGGGCCCTAGCGGGTCCCCCTGTTGTACGCCTGCCTGCGAAGACATCACATTGCTGCCAAAACACAGATTGGAGGGCTCCGCGTAAGCCCAGCGCGCCCAGCGTTCCAGCTCCGGGAAGCGGGCACGGACAGCGCGCAACGCGGGGTCACGGTGCAGCGAGTTGAAAGCGTTTGCAAAGTCGAGCTTGAGCAGCACCTTGTCGTCCTCGTCTGCATTTCGCTCGCACCACTGGCGCACGGCGTGAACCGTGGCTTCAACCCCCAGGGGGCTGCAGCAGCCTGTCTGCAGCGGCCAGAGCATCTGGCGCGCACGACCCTTGACGTGGTCGCAGAGCACCTTGCTGGTCAAGCGGCGCAGGACCTCGCCGACCGCGATCGGACGAAGTCCCCCGTCGTCCTTTTCTAACGCCACCAGCTTCGCACCTGCCAGGTGCGGCGCCAGCTCCCGCGGGGCCTCTCCGTTGGCGAGGGTCTGGCACGCCGCGGCGAGCAGCTCCGTGACCGTCGCCCGGGTGGCTGGGGTCATGGCGTCAAGCAGGTGCTGTGCTCGGAGGCCGGAGGGGCCAGGGGCCGCCCCTTTCGGGAAGGCTCGCAGCGCCCGCAGCGTCGAGTTTGGCGTGAGCTCGGGCGCGGCCAGGAGTTGGTCCAAGCGCCCCAGCGGGAGGGCAGCCGCAGGAGGGTGCAAGCGCCCCAGCGCACGAGCTGTCTCCTGCGTGGGCTCGGCGAGGCCCCCAGAGGTCAGAGCAGCGCAGCCCTCCGCAGCGCAAGCGGTCGCGCGAGCTGCCCTCTGCTCAGTCGTCGGCGCCTCCTGCCGCCGGCGCCGCTGCCCTGCGTTGCGCGCGCGCGCCTCCTGCCAGAGCGTCAGGCGCTCCCCGGCGCCCCAGCGCGCGAGGCGGTCGATTGCGAAGGCGGCCAGCGCAGCTTTGTCCTCGCGGCCGGCGCGGGGCGGCAAGCAGAGCACGGCCTTTGCCACCGGCTGGAGGTCCGCCCAGGCTGCCACCGAGTTCTGCGTCGCAGCGTTCGCGAGGCAACGGGCGAACGTGCGGGGCCAAGCCGCCCGGGCCCGCTTGGGCACGTACTTCAACGTGGCGATTTCCACCTTGTGGATGTCGGCCAGGGAAGGGCGCGCCCCCACGCCTTGAGCTCCTGGTGGGCCGCCTTCGGCTGGCGGGGGTGATGGAGCTGGTCGGAGAGCGGCTCGGTCAGCCAGGCGGCAAGAGGGGTGCACGCCCCGGTTGGCGCCCACGCACTGGCCACACACACGGCAACGAGTGCGGCCATGCCGTCGCAACCATTCCGAACTCACTTCTCCCGCGCGCCGCGAGCTGTCCTGCAAGGTGGGCGTCCAAGTGCCGGCTGAGGCTTTGGAAGCTGGCCCAGCCCGGGTGCCTGGCCGAGTCCGAGCAAGGGCACCCTGCGACAGGGCAGTGCCACCGAGCCGGGGGAGGATCAACAGCCGGAGGCATCGCGTCATCAAAGTTCAGCCGACGCACTCCCTGCTCCAAGTCCGCAGCTCCGTCGTCCGCGGGGCGGTCTTGGCGGCGTGGAGGGGCAGAACCAGGTCGTCTGGCGACTCGCCTTCTAGCGCCCGCTCTGTCTCCCAATGGCGGTGACGACAGTCCTCGCTCGCCACTGCGGCTGCGGTCCCTCCTGGGCCTCTCTCCCCCCAGAGGGGTGCCTGGTGCAGGAGGTCCCTCCACAGGGAACCCCAAAGTTGAGTCGAAGTCCATCGTGCTCCATGTAGTGGCCAACGCGGGCGAGGCCATCACAGCAGCGGCAGCCGCCGGAGTCGACGCCCACATCCTGGCGACCGTGCCGACGGCAGCACCCGCCAGCGCCGAGACCGAGAGAGAACAGACGAGTAAGGCGAAAGCGCCCCCATACCTCATGCCAAACTTGCTCACGACCTCGCGCAACCGGGGAACTCTGGAATGGCAGGTTTCCCGAAATATCATCATCGCCCCAAAAATGTCGGCATAGAGGGCGACAATCACCGCGAAGACCCAGAAGAGGCACCCTGCGAAGCGCAACAACATGAGGAGCCCCAGGAAGTTGCAGGGCGACGTGTTCTCGACTCCCTCTGAAGCTCGATCACCTCCCTCCTCCTCCAAAGCGCCTAACGTCTCGATCACTCAGTAAAGGATGATCGCGAGCGCCTCCGAACGGCCTCGAACATGCCAAAATGTTCGCAATGCTTCTGGGGGGATCGGCGCTGGGGGAAATACCTCCAGGATGGCCGAAGACGTGCGGGCCCAGCGCCAGGGAGACCCCTCGCAGTTCTGCTGCACTGCCGTGCCTGATGTCATGCACTCCACTCTCGGCTCTGAAGAAAGCTGCAATGTCCTACAACCTCCTTCCCTGACCTCCCCAATTAGGCACGAATCCGCGTAGGCCACCACAGGGGGCAGCAGCGCCACGTACGTGAAGAAGCAAGCGAGGCGTGACATTACGCCGCAACCTGCACGAGATACATTAGCTGCCCTGCTGGCCCATGCCGAGCTCTCTGAAGGGTGGAATGAAACAGATGGAAATAAAGTGGGAGAGGCAGGAGCAGGAGACGGCTTGAGCAGGAGACGGCTTCCTGGGACCTCCTGGAACCTCTCGGGGCCATCTGTGGTCTCCTGGGGCGTCCTGGGGCCTCATGTGACTTCCTGTTGCCCCCTGGTGCCTCCTGGAGCTTCCTGGGGCCTCCTCGGGAGGATTCGTGCCCCAGGAGAGGCCCATTCTATAATCTATAGAACGCCCGAACGTTTTCGTGCGGTGAGTGCCCTCCTTCCCCGCCTGCTTTCCGCGGCCGCCCTCCTCCTCCTTCCCCCCCGCGCGCGTGCGGATCCCCCCCGCCGCGCTGCGACGGGAAAATTGTTGTCATCATTCTCCCTCTCCCTGCCCCTCCCCTCCCTCCCGCTTCCCCTTCTCCCTTCTTCCCCTCCCCCGCACCCCTCCCCATTTTTCCCCCCCGTTCCCCATGGGCGAAAAGCATATCAGCATATCCATACCCGCGAAGGCCAGGCCTCCGGGATACGGGGCGTCCCCGCGGAACGCATTCGTTCGAACGCGTATCCGCGGGATCGCGCCCCGGAATCCGGACCGCGCGGGCGTGGATATGGATACGCCCGCCGCTCGTGACCCCCGCCGCCGCCGCTGCCACCGCCGTTGACGTCGCCGCGCTGCCGCCGCCGATGCCGCCCTGCGATGGCCGCTGGCCGCTGGTCGCTGCGCCCGCCCCGCCGTCGCTGCCGGCGTCGCCGCCCCTGTTGTTGCCGCCGCCGCCGCCGCTGCCGCCACCACTTGCCATCGTTGCCGCCGCCAGCCGCCGTCGTTGCCGACTTGTTCTTCCGCCCGCCGCCGCAGGCGCCGCCGCCGTCGCCCTCGCCGCGCCGCCGTCCGCGCCCACACCTCTTCCGCGCTTTGGCCGCTGGCCGCCGCGCCCGGGCCCCGCCCTGCGCAGCCACTGCGGCTGCGGGCGGGCGCCCCCCCGCGCGCGCGGGCGGGGAGATGGCGCGGCGAGGCTCTCGACGACGGCGGCGGCGACGACGACGACGACGACGAGGATGACGGCGGTGGCGGCGGCGGCGGCGGCGGCGACGGCGGCGGCGGTGGCGGCGAGGCCGCGCGCGTGGGGGCTGCGCGGGGCCGGGCGCCGCGGCCGGGCGCCGCCTCTTCTCGGCGAGGGGGCGCGGGCCCGCGGGGGCCGCCCGTGGCTTCTGCAGGACCGGCGGCCGGGCACGGCGGAGAGCTGTCGGGGCTGCAAGAGGCGGGGGGTCAACGCAAGCGAGGGTCCGTCAGGGCGCCGGATGTCGCAGGACCCTGCAGGGCCCAGACCCCCTCGAGTAATGAAAAAATCATGACAGAGGTTTTTCCTAATTTTCGGCCTCCGGGGGCCCTCACCGGGCCTCGGGAGCGTCAAAAAACGACTCAGGATGCAAAGCCGGTCATGGGGAAAGGGTCGGGACCTCTGGGGGTCGACGTAATGAAAAAATCATTACGTCGGGGGTCTGGGGGGCAGGGTTGCATCGGCCCGGGCTTGGGCGCAGGGTTCTGCAGGCTCCTGCATGGAGCTTGCAGGATCCTGCAAGGCTTGAGTGACCGGGGTCTGGGTCGACCCCCGGGTCAGGAGATCCCCGAAGACCTTTCCCGCACCCGTGGCATCTGCAGGAGATCGGGGGCAGCGTTCCCAGACACGCTCGCGTCGCACAGTCAACCCGCACAGCAAGGACTATCGACTTCCTAAGGGTGCCCTTGCGTCCTTACGTCTTCGGTCATCTTCGGCCCATCCTCAACCACTCTCGATGGCCAGACCCGCCCGAAGAGCCTTGGCATGGGCGTCCCAGGCCATTGCATGCTTACCGCGCATCCTTACTACTATATGGGTTGACTGTGAAAACGCAGCGGGAGGTTTTGTCCGTTTTGGGGGTCCTCGCCTGACCCCGCGGCCGTCAAACATCGGCTCGGCTGACCCTGAGGAACGGGCCGGGCCTTCCGAGGACCGCGCATGGAAAAACCTTGGGCATGGCATCTTCGGTTCACGTGGGTCCGTTCTTTGGGAACGGGACCGATACCGCTACCCTTCGCCCGTTTTCCCCTTTGTCGGCCTCCTGGGAGGCCCTGGTCGCCACGGCTGGATTCGCCTCGCAATCCTGGTCAGGACGCACCCCAGGAGAGGTCTTTGGAGTATCGGGGGCGGAAAAGAGGGGGGTGATGACTAGGGGGGGGGTGGATATCATGGCGGGGGCCATGATATTTACCCAGAATTCATGGCGCCTCTTCTTATTTCATTACGTCCCTGGCCCCCCCGCTAGGCCGCGCACATGCCGCAGGTCATGATTTGCACCCCCCCCTCTTGGGCACCCCCCTCTTGGCCGCTCCCGAGAGTAGAGGTATCAGTACCTGGTGGCTCCCCCAGGGGAGAGCTTCTGAGCGGTCCAAGATCGCCGCAGCTACGACTCTCGACGCCACGCGGGCCAGAGCAGGCGGCAGAAACCGGAGCTCCACAGCTCCGTAGACGCCGCAGCCGCGGGCGAACCATAATAAACCTTTCGCCGCCTTGAGCGTTGTTCCCCCCCGACAGACGGGGAGGCCCCTCCCTTCTCGACTCTGGGGCCAGCATAAGGGAGGGACTGGCTGGCTCGGGGAGGGGAGGGGAACATCGAGCCCGAATCGGCGATACATCGCCCATGGATCGGCGATGTGCCCCCAATGGCGAATCCGCGCGTTCGTGGGCGGTGTGGGCGACGTGGCCCTCATCGGCGATACATCGCCGTTCTGGGCTCGATGCCCCCCTCCCCCCCGGAGCCTGGAGCCTGCCCCCTCCCGCAGTTGCCACTCGAGAGAGCTGGGTCGCGCCCAGGAGCGCGAGGGGGAGGAGGAGGAGGAGGAAGAGGAGGAGGAGGAGGAGGAGAAAATGGAGGAGCATAGAGGAGCAGGAGGAGGAGGAGGAGGAGGAGGATGAGGAGGAGGAGGAGGAGGAGCAGCAGGAGGTGATCGTGCTTCGCGCATCGCGGCTCGGGTTGGAGAGGCGCCCTTCTCCAGGGCGGCGGCGCGAGGGCCCAGAGAGAACCGCGCGTCGCGGGGCGCGGAGCGCGAGGTGCCAGGACGGCGGCGGGGGTGCAGCACGGGCTTTCGACCTGCCAGTTTTGACGGTGGTGGTTTCGTCGACCTCCATGGCCTCGCAGCAGCTTGCCACCAGAGCCAGCAGACGCCACTGCCTCACCAGGAACCTGCCGGAGACTTCCCCGGAGGGGGTCGGTGTGCCACGGCGCAGGTTTCCAGCGCCGCCGCACGATCGGACCTGACGTGACCTAACCTGGGCCTTCCCATGCCTCCAGCGTCCTGTAGAACGTGGACCGTCTCTGGGCACAGGGGCCGTCAAGGAACGATCCGGGAGGAAAACCTGTTCCTGGGACGGGATTATACAGTCGGACCGAGGTACGAGATCGAAGTCGGTTCGGGGAGATGTTGTAATGTTCTTCGTGCTTGTTGGATGTTTTTGTGCATCCTGGGAAGGGCACCCTTGGCTGTTTTGTGTGTTTTGGCCGGCGGAGAGTCTCGTGTTCTTGAGGGATGTTCTTCTGTCCTCGGTTCGACTGTAGAGCTCAGGGCGGCCAAGTGCAGAAAGACATCACAGCATCGGACGTCTGGGCTAAGTTGTGGACTGCCACCCAGACTATGCTCTTCGTGGATGGCCCACTGGCATCGGGATGGTATTTGGGGTCTTGGAGTCTTTCCTTGGGTTTTACCCCAGCGGGGCCCCCACATGGGCCGCCCCCGTCTCCCTGGGACAGCACACGAGACCACGGAGCGGCGCTTCCGAGGTCCGCGCCGGTTTCCGGTGCCCGCGCTGGATCAGTTTGCGCCAGGGTCCCAGAAGCCAGGTTCGAGCAAGCCAGGGTGTTGCCAGATCCAGCGGGAGAGAATTCAGGCAGTCCACATCATGAGGATACCTCGATCCAGAACGTTTCTGAACGCTCTCAGGGCTCTGGATAGGCCGCGGCGTCCGATAGACACATATATATATATATATGTATATGTATATATATGTATCTGTATCTATATATATATATATATATTTATATATATATGTATGTATCCGTCAGACCTGCTGGCTCTCAGGGATGATTGATGTAATTATCCTCGTCTGAGTTTGTCTTCATCCTGCCTTCGTCTATCGGCGGCGAGCCCAGCGGGGAAGTATGAAGGGGTGGGGCCTTCTCGGAAGGCTCGGAAGTCCCCCAGCCTTCGAGGGGTTTTCGGAGCCTTCCCCGAAGGCACAAAAGAACCTGTCCGAAGGCCGGAGGCCCTCTGAGAAGCCGCGCCGCTTTCTGAGAAGGCCTTCTCCTTCTCATCTCCCCCCCTCGCTCGCCGCCGAGTCGAGGGACAAGACCCCGGGCCCCGGGAAGGGGTCCAGACCTCTGAGAGGCAAGGTTGCTGAAGCAACACGACGTCGGGGGTCTGTGTTGCTCCTCGTCTTTGCTCCGAGTTCCACGGTACCTATGCGCCAGGGGGTGGGGAGTCACCCCTGGGGACAGAGGGGCTCCGACTTTCGAACGCCAATGGCCGCCTCCCCCGCCTCCCGCTGCGACGGCTGCGATGTCGCCGCCGCCCTTCCCGCCCCAGATTGACCCCCTCATCCGAATGGGGCGAGACCGTTCGTGGGCAAGAGAGCACTCCCACCAGCCACCAATACGAAGTTCCAGATTGGAGGCCGCGTGCTTGCTTGAGTCATGTGTCTTTACCCATTTGCAGGGCTGCACCCGTACCTGCGATCACGCCTCTGTTTTGCTGGCCCGCAAAGCCCGCCCTCGCCGTCATAGTCGGGAGTTGCACGTGAGAAGTTGTCAGGCTGAGGCCCCTGTGAACAAGTAGGTGGCGCGCAAGAGCCGAAAGAGCGTCCCTTTGGACAGTAAGCGGGAAAGGCGCAGCCCAGAGGAGCGCAGTGAGACGCTGAGGGTGCGCCGTGCTGGACGGGCAGACACTGGGGCGTGAGCACGATGAACAACTACCACCTGTACGAGGAGATCGGCCACGGGAAGTTCTCTGTCGTGTACAAAGGCCGCAAGAGGCATACCATCCGCTACCTCGCGGTCAAGAGCGTGGAGAAAGGCCGACGAGACAAAGTAGTGAACGAGGTGAGCGTCCTGTCCCGGCTCAACCACCCGAACGTCGTCGGACTGGCCAGCTCGGGGGCGTCCAAGAGGGGGGGGACTACAGCAGGCACGTCAAATGAGGAACTGGCCTACCATTGGAGGCCTGGAAATGGGCACCAACACCAACCTAGGAGGTTGCCTCCACAGGGAGAAGGTGGTAACATGTCGGTCGCCTTGGAAGCCATAAGATTACCACCATCACCGAGGTCGGGATCTTCTTCCCTCGGTGGAGGCACACCGCCGATATTGGTGTTTTTGTCAACCTCTAGATATTGGTCTTGGTCTTGGTTTTGGTGTCAACCGATATTGGTGTTGGTGGGGCGCTTGTTGGTATACCAGCAGGTGCCCCACGCAAGTTTCTTATCCCCCAGTGGTCCTGGGGGCTCACAGAAGCCATTAGGCACCTCAGGAAGCTCACATCTTGACGAGCATCAGGGCCTCTTGGGCCTCTCGGTTCCCTCTTGGGCCGTTTGGGGGGCCTCTCAGGCCGCATTGGGCCCTTTAGCGTCATCTGGAGTCCTTGGCCGTCTTGTGGAGAGCTTGGAGGCCTCTTAGGCTGTCCTGGAGTCTCGAAAGCCAAAAAAGGCGAAAGCCCCGAAACCAATCACAAACAGAAATGAATGAGTTGCGCGTCTGGGGCCCTCGTGGAAGGCCTCTTGGAGCCCTCTTGGGGAGTCTTGGGGGCGTCTTGGGCCGTCTGGAGGCCATCGTGGGCGTCTTGGAGCGATCTCGGGTGACTCAGGGCGCTCTTGTACAGTCTTTGTGGCCTCTTAGGGCCCTCTCGGCCCATTTGGGGGCCCTTTTGGTTCCCCAGCAAAAACGCGCGGGAACGTTCGGGGAGCCTCAGAAAATACAGTAATTTGGGGTAGGACGGAGAATTTCAAGGACACTCCAACTCGTGCCGTAGGGGACGGTGGCGGGTATTCGAGGATCGAGGATCGAGAACGCTTCTGGGCGACATTGGAGTGTTTGGGAGTGTTCTGGAAAGTTGCAGGGGATCCTGAGGTCATCTCCCCCCTCCTCCCTCGCCCCCTTCTGCTCGTGCACTTGTTTGGGATCCTGAGCGTGCTATAGTGCGAATCGTTTTTCCCCAGTAGCGTTTCGCTAGAGGGTTCTGATCGCGTTAGAGAAGGACCCAGACATGTCCCACTGTGGGGACTTGGAGCCCGTGCCAGCCCTGCGCTGGCAGCTGGTTCGCCTAAGACTTCCTCAAACTTTAGGAAGGAATCGCGCTCTCTCCCAATGTCGGCTACATTTTGAGTCTGGACGGCCACGAACTCTTGCAACAGGTGCACTACGGTGCACCTGGCCGTGCTTCCACCCTTGTCCTCTATTGCCAGCCTCCTGCTCCTCGACGGCGCGCTTCCTCACCTTGCTTAGTTGGAGCATGTTTTGTTCAATCAATGGTCTCCAGAGCTCTGGACCGCTACATTCGGATCGGTTTTTCCGTCCCAGATCGCTCTTTGACGGTCCCAGGGCTGGGCGAGGGCCCCCGGATGCCGAAAACAGCGGAAACGGCAAATATTGACGGGGTAGGTCTCGCCCACGCGCCAGTGGGCGCACGTCTTGCTGACCTGACTCGTGAGGTCCTCAGCTGCACTGGTACGCACGTGCTGAACCGCAACACGTACCGTGTTAACTCGTCTCGCGCGCGTGTGTTGGCCCACGTTGTGGCGAACGCATCGCGCTCAGCCCACGTGTTCAACTTGCGAAGTTGAGCTCCGTGTCAGCACGCTACGGGCTGCGCGCCGCGTGTCGGGGCCGCTGAGCTGAGGTCAGCTCCCACGAGACCCGCAACCACCTGTGGGTCATCTCGGACTTCTGCGCAGGCGGGGACCTCCTGCACCTGCTGAAGCAGGACGGCCGCCTGCCCGAGGCCCAGGTGCGCCCCTTCGCCCACGACCTGGCGGCGGGGCTTCTCCACGTGCAGGCGAGGGGCGTGGTGTACTGCGACATGAAGCCCGCCAACGTGCTCATCAGCGAGGATTCGACGAAGAAGAAGAAGAGGAATAAGAAGAAAAAGGAAACTAATCATACCAAAAGTACGAATCGGCATACACAGAATTACCCCCAGCAGTGCACCCTGATGGCAGCAAAGGTGAAGAGGCGGGCCGAGGAGAAGGAGAAGCACGGCTGGGAATCCTTGAAAATGAAAAGATGTAGCTAGGGCAGGGGTGAGAACTCTGCAAATGTAGCTGGCATTGAGGCGAGAGTACGAATCCTGCATGAAGTGTGAGGAAGTCTCTGGTGAAACGGCTGCTACAACGGCTCCCCGTCCCCCCTGTGGGATTATGATGTTGTCTCTGCTTTCCGTTATCAGAACCCTCTAGCGAAAGGTTGTTAGGGGAAAAACAGATGTCGTCACCCGGCAGGTAATGAGCTTCATTGCAAACAGGGCTCAGCCAGAGCGCTGGATGCTGCAGGATACTGAAAAGCCAGATTTAATTGGGTTGGATTTAAAGGCCGCTCGCGGCCCTGGAGGTGGCTTTACATATGGGCCGAGCTGGGTTTGGGAAGCCCCTCAAACAATTGCATCGCAGTTCTTCCAACTTGGCTGAGCCGGATTTGCGCTGAGCCAGGTTAATTCACACCCGTTTCGGATGCGCGGATTTTTGGATCCGTGCTGTACCCCCCTTGGCGGCGCCTCCAGCAACCGTTCAGGAAGTCCGCGCGGAGCTCCACCAAAGCTTGTGTGTATGCTGTGGTCTCTTCCCCTGAGATCCGAGAGTGCAGAAATCACGACCAGAACCCCAGACCCCATCTTTCGACGCCACTTTTCGAGCCGGATCGATCTGTGAGGGTCCCCGGGCCCGAAGCAGGGCGAAATCGCTTGGTGTGGAATTATCCCGGCAAAGCAACCTAACAGCGATGTGTAGGAGCATATTTGGAAGCATTCCCCTTAAGATTCAGATGAGAATCCAGTTGTAGAATTCTGCTGCTCTCGCAGTCGTAGTCGCATTCGCGATGACAGTCGCTGTGGCAACGGCAGTCGCAGTCACAGCCTCAGCCTCAGCCTGCCTCAGCCTCAGCCTCAGCCTGCCTCAGCCTCAGCCTGCCTCAGCCTCAGCCTCAGCCTGTTTCAGCCTCAGCATCAGTCTGCCTTCAGCCTCGGCCTCAGCCTCAGCCTGCCTCAGCCTCAGCCTGCATCAGCCTCAGCCTCAGCCTCAGCCTGCCTCAGCATCAGCCTGCCTCAGCCTCAGCCTCAGCCTGCCTCAGCCTCAGCCTCAGCCTGCTTCAGCCTCAGCCTCTGCCTCAGCCTCAGCCAGCCTGCCTCAGCCTCCTGCCTCAGCCTCAGCCTCAGCCTCAGCCTGCCTCAGCCTCAGCCTGCCTCAGCCTCAGCCTCAGCCTGCCTCAGCCTCAGCCTCAGCCTGCCTCAGCCTCAGCCTGCAGCCTCTGCCTTCAGCCTCGGCCTCAGCCTCAGCCTGCCTCAGCCTCAGCCTGCATCAGCCTCAGCCTCAGCCTCAGCCTCAGCCTCAGCCTCAGCCTCAGCCTGCCTGCCTTCAGCCTCAGCCTCAGTCAGCCTCAGCCTCAGCCTCAGCCTGCTCAGCCTCAGCCTCAGCCTGCCTCAGCATCAGCCTGCCTCAGCCTCAGCCTCAGCCTGCCTCAGCCTCAGCCTCAGCCTCAAGCCTCAGCCTCAGCCTGCCTCAGCAGCCTCGCCTCAGCCTCAGCCTCAGCCTCAGCCTCAGCCTCAGCCTCAGCAGCCTCAGCCTGCATCAGCCTCAGCCTCAGCCTCAGCCTGCCTCAGCATCAGCCTGCCTCAGCCTCAGCCTCAGCCTGCCTCAGCCTCAGCCTCAGCCTGCTTCAGCCTCAGCCTCAGTCTGCCTTCAGCCTCGGCCTCAGCCTCAGCCTGCCCTCAGCCTCAGCCTCAGCCTGCCTCAGCATCAGCCTGCCTCAGCCTCAGCCTCAGCCTGCCTCAGCCTCAGCCTCAGCCTGCTTCAGCCTCAGCCTCAGTCTGCCTTCAGCCTCGCCTCAGCCTCAGCCTGCCTCAGCCTCAGCCTGCCTCAGCCTCAGCATCAGCCTGCCTCAGCATTCAAAATGTGGCGCGGGAATGGAGTTCTGGGAACTCGAAGAACACGAAGTGGCCTACAGTTCTAAATCATGCCCAGGAATGGAGTTCTGGGAACTCGAAGACCACGAAGTGGCCTACAGTTGGCTCCGGGCATTCTAAATCATGCCCAGGAATGGAGTTCTGGGAACTCGAAGACCACGAAGTGGCCTACAGTTGGCTCCAGGCATTCAACATCATGCCCAGGAATGGAGTTCTGGGAACTCGAAGAAAACGAAGTGGCCTACATTTGGTTCCGGGCATTCAAAATCATGCCCAGGAATGGAGTTCTGGGAACTCGAAGACCACGAAGTGCGTTAGTGTTGGCTCAAACAAATCCCCGGTTTCCTGGGGGTTTCCCGGGGCACCCTGTCCAGATCTCGCCCAGACCCCCCTGGGGAGTCATGATGCTCTCTTTTGACCCTATTAGAAACCTATCAATCTTCGCTGTTAGGTAAAAATCGGAACGCCCGGATCTCAGGGTCTCTTCTTCGCGCGCTCGGCCTCTCCAACTTCGGCTCTTCTTCGAACCCAGACCCCCGACGTCATGTTGCTTTATGGCGTTGACCTGCAGATGTCTCGACCAATTCTCTGGGACCGAAATTTCATTCTGACTCGTTGTTTGAACGTTCCCGGGGCCCGTTACGGGCCCCCAGGGGCCGAAAATAGCGAAAATCGATTACACGTAAAGAGTGACCCTTCGCCAGAGTGACCTTTGGTGCGAGGTCCGTTGGGGCTCTCTGAGGTCGCTGAAAGAAATGCGGTAGCAGCGGCTTGGGCGCTTGGTTTGGGCTCCCCGCCCGCCCCCCTAAGCCGCGCACCAAAGATCACTCTTGCCCAGGATCGCTTTCTTGTGCGCAGTCGAGCAGAACCGCCCGCCGCGATTTTTGTCACGCATCGAGGGGGTCTGGGTTGTGGTCGCTTCTGCGAAGGACGGCGCGCTCCGGCTCTCCAACTTTGGCCACGCGCAGCCCCTGGATGACCTGGCCCGCCTGCTGCGGGAGGGCGCGGCACTCCCGCGACGGGGCACGCCGCACTACATGGCGCCCGAGCTGTTCCACGAGCGGGGGGTGCACTCGTTCGCCTCCGACCTGTGGGCCCTCCTCGGAGAGGAAAACGTCCTCTTCCTCCTCCTCCTCCTCCTCCTCCTCCTCCTCCTCCTCCATCCTTCTTCCATGAACATAACTCTTCCCTGTCGCACCCCGAGGCTTGTCGAAAGGGCGGGCCGGGCGTTTCGCCTGAGACTTCCTCACCGCTGATCAGCCTGTAGCTTAAGAGTTGCAGCAGTTTCATGGATGGAGCGCCGGCCGTTTTCAAAATGCTTTTCTCGCCTTAGCGCCGCGCGCATTCGTTCTCAAAGGTTGCAAGTGGTGGAGGGCGGTCCGTTTTCAAGAATGTGGTTCACATTTCAGTTCCGCGCACTTTCGTTTCAAAAGTTTGCAAGACTTCACGGATGGATGGCGGTTCCTTTTCAAAGTGTGGCCCTCGCGTTCGAGCCACCGATATTCGTTTTGAAAGTTCGCAGAAGTTTCACGGATGGAGGGCTGTCCGTTTCTAAAATGTGGTTCTCGTCTCAGCGCCGCCCACATTCAGTTTAAGAGTTCGCAACTGTTTAAAGGACTCTCGTGGCTGACGTCGCAGAGGTGGTGCTTCGGTACGATGTCGGAATGTCAGGGCGCAATCGTCAGTTTGAGCCGATGTGTTGAAGTTCGGCATGGTGTTCCGGAAAGGTTCAGGATCGTCAAGACAAGACGCAACAGTAACGGTGATTCACGGCGTTGAAGACCCATGAATGGTTCTCTAGCGCAGTTCCGGATTTTCAAACGGTTGTCTTCCAACGGGGCGCATCCCTCAGTGAAAGTGAATCCTTGTAGGGGCCTGTGAAGAGGGAATTTGGAGGGAGGGTTTATTGCAATATCTTTTTTGAGTCTTGGGTTTGCACTGGTCCTCCTCCCTCTCCGCCTCCTCCCCCCTCCTCCCTCCCCCCTCCTCCCTCCCTCCCTCCTCCTCCCCCTTCCCCCTCCTCCCTCCACCTCGGACCTGCAACCCTCCCGGAGAAGAAAAAACGTGTAAGCTGTCTGGGGGTCTGAGGTGGCCAGGCACTGGTTGGAGGCGAGGTTCGACGTCCTGGGCTCGATCAGGTTTTCTCCCTTTGCTGCCTCCTGGGGGCGTTTTCGGGCACCAGGGCCGACAAAAACAGACCCGGGGTGAAAAACTTCACCAGATGGACCCCGGGGAGGGGTCTGGTTGAACAGATTTGGCCTCATCCCCCCTCCTGGTCGAGTGTCTGGGGTCCCAGCTCGTTCAGGCCCACCGGCCGCCTCCAAGAAAAGCGGCATAAGCGCAAACTGTCGGAGCTCCGCAGTGATTTCTTGAGTCAGCACGGCGCCGCCACCGGCGCGCTCCGAGCGCCAGAGGGGGCCCAGAGCCGATCCAAGACATCCGCGCGGACCTCCGACGGTTTCTGCTCGTGCAGCTACTCCTGGATCTTGGAAGGCCCTCGGCTGTGTCGTGCACGAGATGCTGACCGGCAGGCCGCCCTTCCACGCCACGTCGATCCCGGAGATACAGGACCTGATCCTGCACGCGCCGCTGCCCATGGCCGCCGACGGCTCACCCGACCTCCAGGCCCTGCTGGCCTCGCTGCTGCAGAAGGCCCCGCTGGACCGGGCCTCCTGGCGGTCCCTGAGGCCGGGGGCTCCCTAACGTGCCCCCATGGCCCACGGTGTCCCCGGCTTTTCGCGCCGCTTCTGAGCCCATGCGGGCCCAGACGTGCGGTGCTCGTGTTTTTTTTCAATGCGGGCCCCCTGGAAGTTCCGGCCCCGTAGGTTCTTGCCGGTCCCAGGGCCCGGCGAGGGACCCCATGAGGGCCAAAACCGTCAAAACGACGCGAACAGATCTGGCGATGGGACCCTCTGGGCCTCGCGAGGGGTGCTCTGGAGGCCGCGGGGGCCTCCTTGGAAATCCTGAGGAGGAGGAGGAGGAGGAGGAGGAGGAGGAGGAGGAGGAGGAGGTGGGGGCGCCTTGGGCCAGGGACGCGTCATGGCAGCAACCTGCGAGGGCGCACCCGCTGTGGGAGGGCCGCCCCCCGGGCGACGACGCGGACGCCGCTGGCCTGCCAGAGCAGCCGCAGCTGCCACATCTTCGGATGCCGGCTGCGCATAAGAGCGACTCTGAGGAGGAAGAGATAGCGACCTTGAGATCTCGTCGTCGCAATTGTTTCACGCCCAGCGTTTTCGCCAAGCCTCGGGTCCCGGGACCCTGACGGATCGATTTGGTTCGAAAACTGGCGCCGAAGGATGGGGCCCAGGGTTATGATCGTGATTTTTGCGATGTTGAATTTTTCCGGAGGGGGAATAGAGGACGCCGCTGCTCGTCCTGGAGAGAGCCCTCGTCGCCACTGGATCCTCCTCGAGCTTCTAGCCAGGATGCACCCCATGAGAGGTCTTGGGGGCAGTGGTATTGGCATTTGGTTGTTCCCCTAGTCCCTGGTGATCCGAGGCAGGAGTGACCTCCGGTGCGTGGGGCTATCGGGGGGGTGTCGTGGGGTGGTGTCAGCCCAGGCACGCAGGTGTGGCCACTGGCCGCATCGCATGCACATCAGAGCGTGAATTGCCTGCCCCGCTTTCGCTTCCAGGCACAACCGAGCCATGCCACGCGCCTCCTCGTCAAGTGGCCTGACCAGTACAGGCTGCAATTTGGCATCGTTTGGTATCTCCTGGAAGCGAGGGTGGTCAAACGCGAGGTAGGTTTGTTTCCCCCCCCGTAGCACAGCAGTCGGCAAGCCGCACACAGGAGGTCGCTCTTGCCCACGGCCCCCAGACCTCCGACGTCTTCATTCCCTTAATAAAGGGCAGACCTCCGACGTCTTGATCCTGTCAGTAAGGGGTCCCCAGAGCAGGGCGACGAGATCTATACCCAGACATGACGGCGTCGTGACAAAATCAGGACGCGAGGTTTTTCGCTATTTTCGGCCCCGGGGGGCCCTCGCCGGGCCTCGGGACCGTCAAAAAAACGAGCCAGGACGAAAAACCGGCCCTGGGGAAAGGGTCTGGACTTCCAGGGACGCCGTCCTGAAAAAATCAGGACGTCGCATGTCTGGGTACATCTCCACCGCTGCTGGCCAGGCCCCTCCTGGGCCCGGGAGCGGCGTATGCTGCTCTGGAGGCCGCGGGGGGCTCCTTGGAGATCCCCGGGCCTCCTTGGGCCAGGGACGCGTCATGGCAGCACCTGGCGACCCAGACCCCCTCGAGCAATGAAAAAATCACGACGGGAGGTTTTTCACCGTTTTCGGCCTCTGGGGGCCCTTGCCGGGCCTCGGGATCGTCAAAAAACGACTCGGGATGAAAAACCGGTCCCGGGGAATAGGTCGAAACCTCTGGGGGCCGACGTCATGAAAAAATCATGACGTCGGGGGTCTGGGGACAGCGCACCCGAGGGCCGCCCCCTGGGGCGACGACTCGGACGCCTCTGGCCCGCCAGAGCACCAGACTTTTTTTCGTGACCCGGGTGGGTCTGGATGGGGGTCGCTCCCCCAGAGATCCGATGTCGTGATTTGTTCAATACGGGGTCCCTGGAGGTCTCGACCCATTCCCCAGGATCGGCTTTTCATCCTGAGTCCTTTCTTGACAGTCCCGAGGCCCGGCGAGGGCCCTTATAGAAACCGAAAAATGTAAGAAACCTCCGTCCTGATTTCTTCATGCGTTGGATCTCTGGGCCTGCGCGCCGCCGAGGACGCTGTGGGAGGGGCTCGCCCCGGGCGCCGCCCGGGCGCTCGACGGCGCCGCCGCGCGCGCGGCGCCGGGCGCGCTGCAGAGCGCCGCCGCCGAGGCGCCTCCGGCCGGGCGCGCGCCCGGCTCGCCGGCCGCCTGGGCGCCGCCAGCCTTCCCGCCGCGCGCGGCCGCCCCGGCGGGCGGCCCCTCGCGCGGGCGAAACTCATGGGCAAGGGGGAGGGGAGAGGGGAAGAGTTGAATCGGGCCTGTCCCTCTACGGGGGGAATGTTCAAAAATAGTAAAAAAAAATGTCTGGGACGATTTTTCACTATTTTTGACCACTTAGGGAGTATCTTTTGGGTATTTTTGATTTTTCGCCCAGAATCCCCCTGTAGGGGGACATGCCCGACCTAAGGGTAGAGGGGGAGGGCGGGGGCCAAGCTAGGTGCGCTCGCGTCGTATTTGACATCCTATCCCTCCCTCCCATCCCTTACCATGGCGTAGATCCCCTCTCTACTCGCACAGTCGGATGTCGAGCAGGGCAATGATCCCGAAAGGGTACGCGATGCATTGTAGAGCACGGCATGGCATGGCGTAGAAGAGCACCGCAAAGCGTAGTATCAACCTAGCATTGCATTGCATGCCGTGGCATGGCACGGGAAATGACGCCAGCACTGCAGCGGGAGCACAAGTCGGAACGAGCGGAAGCGCGGACATGAGGCCATCGCTGCAGCGGGAGCACGATTCGGAACGAGCGGAAGCACGGAAATGAGGCCAGCGCTGAAGCGGGAGCACGATTCGGATCGAGCGGGGCCTGAAAATGAGGCCGGCGCCTCAGCGAGAGCAGCATTTTGGAACAAATGCAGGCGAAAACCCAACTCCGGGGAATCCTGTATGTAAAAAAACAGTACGCGGGGGGGGGGGAGGGCTAACACTTTCAAACCGTCATCAGGGAAAGGGGGGGAGTAGTATTCATATTGAGTAATTGTAGAAACCTCGCGGGGCAGAAACCTCGCGGGGAGGGGGAGGGCGAAACCTCGCGGAGCAGAGGGGAGGGGGGGCAAAGGGGGGGGTGGTCTGGGCGGCGCGCAGAGGGGGGCAGGGAGAGGGGGGAAGGCTTCTTGGACGGAGGCTGCCTCTTAGTGGATGAGGTGGGAGGATGGCGCCGCATCGCCGATGCATCGCCGATGCGTGTCGATGTGGAGCCCGACTTTCTCCGCGCTGGTGTCGCCGACGTATCGCCGACGTCGCCGATGCATTATCGATGCGTCGGCGATGCATCGGCTATGCGGCGCGATCCCCCGACTCCATATACTCGAACCCCATCTAGGGGGCCTCTGGTAGGCGAGGGGGGAAGCCTTCCCCCATCCCCCTACCCCCCTCTGCGCGCCGCCAAAACAGCCAGGGGCAACGATAGCTGCGAGGTTCGAGCTTTTCGGGCGGTTCCGCAGGTCTTTGTCGGCTTTCCAGCCTCGGGGTGCTCTCCAGCAGCTGCGCCTCGCCGAAAGCGTTCTGTGGGTGCCCGGATCGTCCCGAACGGCCGCCTGAGAGCCGAGCTATGACCCGAAAACCAAGGGGCTCAACGACAGGGGGGGCTTCTCGCCGCGCGCGGCCGCCCCGGCGAGCCGCCCTCGTGGGCGAAATATCAGGATGATCGAGACCCAGACATGCCCGCGTCGCGAAAATATAACGACGGGAGGTTTTTGGCAGTGTTCGGCCTCCATAGGCCCTCGCCGGGCCTCGGGGAAGAAGATCCGGCCTTGGGGACAGGGTCTAGACTTCCGGAGACCGCATGTTGAAATGATCAAGACGTCGCATCCTTGGGAATGTGTACTGGAAACAATTGTACGTACAACGGCCGACCGCACGGCCTGCCCACTTTAGACAGGACCTGCTGTCGGTGTCGCCGCGGGCGCTGTCCATTTGAGGCAGGATGCCGCCTGCCCAACAGCGGCCGCTGCCGATTCCGGGCGTCTCCTAGCCCAGATGGGGTCGCGCCGCATCGCCGATGCACCAGCGATGCGGCGCGATCCTCCGACCCCATCTGCTCCGACCCCATCCACGAGGCCTCCATCCTCGATCTCGCGGCCCGGGCCCCTGGGCCGCGACCCCGCGGATGTGGGGGGCGTTGTTTCGCGGATGCCCCGCGCGGAAGGCATCATCCGTGCGACCGCGTATCCGCGGGATCGCGCCCGAGTCCAGACCGCGAGGGCGCGGATACGGACAGATGTCCGCCGCCCGTGAGGCCCGCCGCCGCCGGCGCCCGGCGCCTCGGCCTGGCCGCAGGCTCGGAGCCAAGACCCCCTTCTCGAGTCGAGAAAAGCCATCTCGGCGGCGAAACCGATCAGCGCTTCAGGCCACTCGAAGGGCGGCGGGGGTATGGATTCGGACTTCGCCACGCGTTCGACGGATTCCGAACCCTACCCACGCCTCTCATCGATTCGGGAGAGCCGGCGGTTGGCCAGAGATCCGATGTCGTGATTTTTTCATACGGGGTCCCTGGAAGTCTCGACCCATTCCCCAGGACAGGTTCTTCTTCCTGAGCCGTTTTTTGACGGTCCCGAGGCGCGGCGAGGGCCTCTAGAGACCGAAAAATACAAAAAACCTCGTCTTGATTTCTTCAACGCGTTGGATCTCTGGGTAGGGTTCCGATGTCGCCACCGAGACACCCCCTCGGGTCGAGAATGGCAATCGGGGTCAGAGGCTCTCGGCCGTCTTCGGCCTCCGAGGGCCCCTGCCGAGCCCCGAGAGACACGTCGAAGAAAAACGACTCGCGGGAGGAAGAACCGGCCCTGGGGACGAGCCCCGTCGGACGGACTGGGGGGGGGGGCGGGGATAGTTTGGGAACTGCGGGGTCACGAAATCTGCTGCGTTCAGCTGGTTTCGGCACCGCTGCCGTGCGCATTCCCAGACACATTGGCGCCTCCGGCGCTGGGGTGCGGTGTGAAAATCAACTACGTGAGCTGATCCACTGACCCCCTTTACTATCCACCCCGTTCGTTCGACCCGAAACTAGTCGAGACCATTGGGGTTCACGTTGTGACCAAAAAACGACGTCGGGGGTCTATGACGAAAGAACAGCGACGAGCGACACCACCACCACCACCACCGGGGGTGCCACCCAGCCAGCGAGGCTCATGCCTCTCGGAGCACGTCGTAGAAGCGAAGTGCCCGAGCTGCACCAACTCGGACCTGGCTCCTCCCGTTGGTGGTGGTGGTGCCGCTCTTTCGCGGACCCCCGACGTCATATTTTTCATAACTGTAAGTCGGGCGTGTCCCTCTACAGGAGAGAGATTCCAAAATAGTGAAAAAGTGGGGACGATGTTTGAATATGGTTTGGATATTTTTAACTTGTTTTTGAGTGTTTCTCATTTTCCTCAAAAGTCCAACTGTAGGGGGACATGCCCGACCTAATCATAACTTCGACCCCCAGTTGTCTCGACCCATTCCTTGGGACCGGCTTCTCGTCCTGAGCCGTTCTTCGACGGCCCCAGGGCCCGATAAGGGGGAGCTCTGGACCCCATCTTTCTGCGCAACTTCTCATGCGAGCGCAAACATGGATTAAGGGGTGGTGGATTAGCGACGGTTCCCACTTCCATGGGAAATCGCGGATTTCCGCCGCCGAACGAGGCGGCACCGGCCGCATTTTGGGGAGGGCACCTCCCCCGATCCATGCTTGCGCGCCGCCGAACTGTTTCGAGCCGGATCGATCTGTGAGGGCTCTGGGGCCCAGAAGGCCGAGCGAAAACGCCCTTTCTGGAAAAATGGCAACGCCGAGATCTCGGGGGATGCTGTCCTTTTGGTCGTACTTTCGGTTGTACGGGCTGACTGACATCCGCCGACTTTCATCCCGCGGCCCCAGACGTCCCCACCCTCTTCCCAGGGGGTGGTTTTTGTTGTCCCGGGTTCGTGTATGATGGTCCCAGGTCCCCGGGCCCGATAACGGGCCCCCGAGGCCGAAATCCAGGAGGAACCGCCAGCTTGACAAGAGCATCTCCTGGGATCTTTTCCTTTTGATCGCACTTTTGGCTGTATATGGGTCGCTCCCGCAGGCCGGCCCCCACCCAGGGGCGACGCGCGCGCCGAGAAATCTCATAGCCTAAGCTCTGTGGCGGGCGCTGTGCGGCCATACCGCTCGGGAAACGAAATGCTACAAGACATTTGTGACATGTTCGGGTTGTACGCGCGTCTCCAAAGAGGGCACATCGTACCCTGAGATCCGACGTTGCAAGCAAAATGCAACACCGCAAGAAATCACGCCCGGAGCCCCCCAGACTCCATCTGTGTGCGCCATTTTTCGAGCCGCATCGATCTGTGAGGGTCCCGGGGCCCACAACAAGGCAAACTGAAACGTTCAGGGCTCGGAAAAATCGAGACGCTGGGATCTCAGGAGGGTGCGTAGTACGTGTGTTTTTGCGTCCCTGTATGGTCCGCTCCCGCAGGCCGGCCCCCACCCGACCCCGCGCCGCCACGGCGGCTGCGGCGACGAGGAGGCGGCCGCCCGGGCGCGCGAGGCCAGGGGCGCGCCGGCGGCTGGGGCGGCAGGCCCGACCGCTGCAGCGGCAGCCGCCGCGGCCGCCCCGCGGCCGCCGCCGCCGGCAGGCGGCGGGGGCGCGCCGGCCACCCTGGCCGCGAGGCTCGGCGGAGGGCAGTTTTCGACTGCACGTGCTCCGGGTTTCTTAGTAGGCGTGGGGGGGTACTAAAACAGGGCTAGGATCGGGACAAATCGATCCAGAGCGTTCCGGAGCGCTCTCAGAGCGTTCCGGAACGCTCTGGAACGGCCGCGGCGCCCAATACATCCTCCAAACCCGCCGACTCTCAGAGATTTCGAGTTATCCCGATCCGATTTTGTCCCGATCTTCGCGTCGTTTTAGGTACCCGCCCCACGGGGGTGAACCTCGCCTCGTCGCCGCGCCACGACGGGGGCCGGAGCGCCTTCGGCGCGCGGTGGCTGCCCGCGACGGGGGTCGATGTGGGGCTGTCGGCGAGGGTGACGCCCCCCCGACCCTTATTATGAAACTCGGAGTAAGAGTGACCCTTTGCTTGCCAGAGTGACCTTTGGTGCGGGCCCAACGCGATGCGACAGAAGCGTCTTGCGCGCTCGTGGCCGGTCCCCCCGCGGCTCCCAAGAAGCCGCGCACCAAAGGTCAGTCTTTTACCCAGGGCCGCTCTTTTTCGTAGCCGATGTTTGAGACACTGGTAGTTCCCTGAGATCCGGGCGTTGCAATTTTGGCACAGCGGGCGTGTTCGCTCGTTGTGGTGTTTCACATTCGCTCCTTCGAATCCCCTCCTCCGGCGGCCGCTCCTCTTCTCCCTCCTTCCCCTCTTGAGTCCGGGCACTTCGCAATGCCGTCACCCCGCTTGCCCGAGCGCGCGTGCGGACTGCCTCTGCCGCGCTGTGACGTCGAACAAGTGCTCGCTCGTTGTCGGGCCCCGGGACCCTCACAGATCGATCCGGCTTCAAAAATGATGCAGAAAGATGGGGTCCGGAGCACCCGTGATTTCCCACGATGTTGTATTTTTTCGCAGCGTCGGATCTCAGGCTTGGCCTTCGGGGGGGGCACTCGTCGACACAGCTGAACGCAGCTCGGGAAACTGGTGGGTTGGGCCCCAGGAGGGGTTCTGGTCGACCGATCTGGAGCCGATGTCGTGAGCTTCCAGTTTCTCAATGCGCTCTTCTCCGCGAGGCTCGGCGCGTCAGCGCTGGCCAGGGCCCGGGAGCTGGTGCGCTCACAAGACAGTCGGGGCCCCCCAACAAACCCACACCGAAGACAGAACGAAGGAAAGCGAACAAGACGATAACCCGTTCTCCGAGGGTGCCTCGGGCGACTGGGGCCTCCGAGGTCCCGTGCGGTGGCGGACCGCGCGGTGAGGTCTCATACGGACTTCGAGGTCACCGCGCTGTCTGTCGCCACGTGGTCTTGGGACTCCCAGGCGCTCTTGGCATCGCTCGGACGTGTGAACTTTTCTCGGCGGGGCCAGCGCCAGAAAATTTGCACATTCCAGGAGCATCTTGGACCATCTTGCGAGGGGAGATCAGCCACGCACAGGTGGGCAGGGGAAAGTGGGAAGGCTTCTTAGAAGGAGGCTGCTTCGTAGAAGGTGGCGGCCCTACATCTACACCTACTTCCAAGAAGCCTTCCCCCCTCCCCCTGCCCCCCTGTGCGCGCCGCTAAGAAACAAGACGCACGAAATCGAAACGTGCATGGGGAATGGACGTCCGAGCGATGGCAAGGCACCGTGCAAGCAAACGTTCTCGGAGGTGCCAGCGGATATATCTCTTTCTCGGATCGACACTTGGGCCTCCGCCCACTCGCAGCCGCTGCCCTCGCCCTTCTCCCCCCCCTCCTTTGCGACGAACGAACAACACGTCCATATCCATAGGGAGGTCGGAGGGAGGAGGACTGGCTACGGGCATGGGTGCGGGTTGTCAAACCCCTTCGGAGGCTACCACTCGAGCGGGGACCCCCGTCCGACAATACTCACCCATGGCCCCGTCCGTCCCCCCTATAGGTATGTGTGTGTTGTTCGTTCGTCACTTTGTGCGGTTCCTCGTGGGAGCCTCAGAGGGTCCCAAGATTCTTTGCGGATTGGGGATTTCGTCCGGATCTCGTCGGATACAGTCGACATTTGGACAAAATCTGGACTAGATCTGGACGAAATCAGTGAAGAGGGGTGGTCGAGATCTGGACGAAGTCTGGTCGAAATCGCGTTTGTGATAAGGCCGCGGAGGTCCACAGAGGCTCCCATGAAGCACTATCGTGCACTCGCAACCATCGCAGCATCCTCCTCCTCCTCCCCCTCTCCCTCCATGCCCCGTGGCGGCGCCTCCGGCGCCGCCATTGGCGCGCTCCGCGTGCCAGGGGAGGGGGTCCAGCGGCGATCTTAGAGATCCGCGCAGGCCTCCGAAAGTGTATGCTTAATGCCGTCTTCTCTTGTTCCACTGTATTAGCCCTGGAATCGGAGAACCCCCCTGTTTTCTTTCAGGGGGCAATGGCGCTCCCGGCTTCCCCCCCCGGCTGCGGCGGCAAATGACAGAGTTGCGGCGTTTCAGCTTTTGCTGCCTGCACTATTCGCGTGATGTCGAGAGACACGGCTCCGGCGATCCTGGGCCGTTCCAGCATTTCTTACTCTTGGGCCCCACGTTTTCGACAGTGCTTGGACTCGCAACTCGCCTCAGGTGTGCGTGGCGGACGCCGTCGGGTGCAAGCCGATATCCCGGAACCCGCAGATTGAGGAGCCGGAGCTCCTGGAGGTGCCCGCCGGCCTGCCCTTCGAGAGCCTCAGCTCCGAGGAGATCTGCGCCTGTGCGCAGCAGCACGTGGACCTGGAGGCGTTTTTTGCACAGCTGTGCCGGTGAGCGGCGGAAGACAACGGAGCCGACTGCACACACGCACACACACACACACACACATCCAGAAACACTTGTGCGTCGGCGGCTGGGCAGAGGGACTGCTCCGGCGATGTGAGTCGCATCCAGAAACACACACATACACACACTTTCCCGCTCACTTACTCACTTACTCACACACTCAACACGCTCACACACTCACACACTCACTCACACACACTCACTCACGCACTCACTCACACACTCACACACTCACTCACTCACACACTCACTCATTCACACACACACACACTCACTCACACACACACACTCACTGACTCACTCTCTCTCTCTCTCACACACACACACACGGTGACGACCACGCACTCGCGCGCCCATCCTCCGCCTTCTCAGCGGCCCTCTGCCCCACGCTCCCTCCTGCCCCCACACGCCCCCCCCCGCCCTCTACGGAGACTGTGCTTTTATCCTCTGGCGCGAAGCGGTCGCTACCTGGGCCCCACCCCTCTTGCCCTCCCCCCTGCTGGGTATTGGTAGTGAGCGCACGTACTGTGGTGGGGTGGGGGGGCTGCACCCCCCCTCACATGCTGATGCTCGCGAGCAGACTGGCGATCGCAGCGCATCCAAGCCCCGACGTACCCCGCCCCGTCCAAGTTACCATTTCCCGCCACCACCACCCCTCCTGGGGTGACGACCGTTACCGAACATATACACAGAACAACAGATAAATATCTAATGGCCTTCGGCCCATCCCGCCATCGTGCCTGGGTTGTGGCTCATCGGCCTCCAGGTTGTTCCTTGGGATGGTTGCCTCTGGCCCTCTTGGGAGGCCTTTTGGAGGCCTCTTGGGGGCCTCCTGGGGCCTCTTGAGGACCTCTTGGGCGCCTCTTGAGGCCTCCTAGGGGCTTCTTGGGGCCGCGGGCTCGAAATGTCCGTTGGGGCACCCTGCCTGGGCGCCCTGTGGGAGCCGTTTGGGGGGCCTCTTGGGCCGTCTTGGAGGCCTTGTGGAGCGTTTTGGGGCCCTCTTGGGGTGTCTTGGGCCCGTCTTGGGGGCCTCTTGAGCGGTCTTGGGGCGTTCTTGGGGGCCGCTCGGGCCGTCTGGGCGATCTTGGAGGGTCGGGAAGCCGAGAACGCGAGTTCCCCAAAACTTTCAAAGCCAATGGAAAAGCTACTATGTGTGCATCTCGGGGCCCTCTTGGGAGGCCTCTTGGAGGCCTCTTGGGGCATCTTGGAGGCCTCTTGGGCCGTCTGGGGGCCATCCTAGGCTGTCTACAGGCGCTCCTTGACCGTCTTGGGCGCTCGGTGGGGAGCTCCACGAAAGTCTGCAGGTCGTTTGGGGCGTTGCAGCCGTCCCCGAGCTCATGCGGAACACCCCGGGAGCGCCAAGAGCGCCCAGGAAATGTGTGGCCTGGTCTCTTAATAAACTATGATGCTGGCCGCAGCAGCAGCAGCAGCAGCAGCACAGCTGTGAGCACAACCCTGACTGCAGCAGCAGCACAGCTGTGAGCCTTGGCGCACTCCAGTTGGTGCCAGAGGCTCGGTGGCGGATATACATTTGTGCCTCCAGATGTGTCCGTCGCCAGGCCGTTCAAGTGCACCAGGTGCGACGCATCATTTGCCTCCAAGGGACGCGCGCACATGCGCATCCGCTACCAAATTTGTTATCAGCTGCGCCTTTTCGCGAACGGGGAATGCCTTTGCCCTGTTTGCCGCCCTGTTTGCCTGCGCCTCCTGTCGCACCTATGCGACAGCCGTCGCCCAGCGTGCTGGCAGCAGATCCTCTCCAGGCCCTCTCACTTCAAACCTCTGTGCAGCTCCGAGGTCTTACGTCCTGAGGAGGCAGACAAGCTCGAGCGTCGTAGCCTCAGCGCCTCGGCTTTTCGCACGCCGTTCCCCGTGGTCGGCACGACTGGCCACTGGCCGGGTCGCCGGCCGGACACAACGCTACAGTCAACCCGCATAGTAAGGATGGTAGGCCTTCCTAAGGGAACCCTTGCATCCTTGCATCCTAGGTCCATCCTTGGCCACCTGTGTTGGCAGCGCCCCGCTCGAAAAGCTTCGAAATGTGTTTCCAAGGCCCTTGCATCCTTATCCCGCATCCTGATTATACGGGTTGACTGTAGCCGTTGCTTATCCGTCCTCTTGTACAGCTTGCGCCACTGTGCCCAGCCACGCCTGTACAGAGGTGTGTGCACACGCTCAGCTTCATCACTTGCTTCGCCACGCGCATTACTCGGCACACACTTATATATATATATATATATATATATATATATATATACATTGAGGTGGCACACGGGGTTCCCCATTCGGCTTGAAGACGAAGACGCTATTTGAAGACTCTATTGGCCAGGGGCGGTCGAGCGGGTGAAGACGCTAAACGCTTTGACGACGCAATTGCGCAACCAAAGGGTGAAGACGCAAAGGCGCTTGAAGACGCAATTCCGTTCGAAGACGCAAATGTGCTTGAAGACGTTATTCCCGGCGCAGACGCTGTTCCGCCTGTTGGTCTTGCTGCCGAGGGCCTGATGCATTGCGTTCCCGGCGCAGCCGCTATTCCTGGCGCAGACGCTATTCCCGGCGCAGACGCTATTCCTGGCGCAGACGCTATTCCCGGCGCAGCCGCTATTCCCGGCGCAGCCGCTATTCCCGGCGCAGACGCTATTCCTGGCGCAGACGCTATTCCCGGCGCAGACGCTATTCCCGGCGCAGACGCTATTCCCGGCGCAGACGCTATTCGTGGCGCAGACGCTATTCCCGGCGCAGACGCTATTCCCGGCGCAGACGCTATTCCCGGCGCAGACGCTATTCCCAGCGCAGACGCTATTCCCAGCGCAGACGCTATTCCCGGCGCAGACGCTATTCCGTGCGCAGACGCTATTTCTGCCGCGGACAGGCCCATGGGGGGCTCCCCGAAGGCCCCGAGGGCTCCGTCCGCGGCGGGGGGGTCCCGTTTGGCATGGTGTCGGGCCCATGGGCGCTTCTCGCCGGAGGTCCCGTTTGGCATGGTGTCGGGCCCATGAGCGCCTTCCCCGGAGGTCCCGTTTGGCATGGTGTCACGCCCCGAAAACGTGGTCCCGGGAGGTCCCGTTTGGTATGGTGTCCGGCCCTCGAAAACCCGCCCCGGGAGGTCCCGTTTGGCATGGTGTCGGGCCCTTGGGGCCTCTCTCGGGAGGTCCCGTTTCGCATGCTGTCGGGCCCAGGGGGCGCCACCGGGAGGGGGGGCGTCAATAACCGCTCCGTCCGCGGCGGACGGTCCCCCGTAGGGAATCGGGGCTAGATTCTCCACGGGAGACCCCCCGCCGCGGACAGAGCATTTGGGGTGGCTCCCCGAGAGCCCCGAGGCCTCCGTCCGCGGCGGATGGTCTCCCGTGGGGAGTCGGGGCTAGATTCTCCACCGGAGACCCCCCGCCGCGAACAGAGCATTTGGGGTGGCTCCGCGAGGGCCGCGAGGGCTCCCGTCCGCGGCGGATGGTCTCCCATGGGGAATCGGGGCTGGATTCTCCACGGGAGACCCCCCGCCGCGGAGAGAGCATTTGGGGTGGCTCCCCGAGGGCCGCGAGGCCCCCGTCCGCGGCCGATGGTCTCCCGTGGGGACTCGGGGACAGAGCATTTGGGTTGATTCCCCGAAAGCCCCGAGGCCCCCGTCCGCGGCGGATGGTCTCCCGTGGGGAATCGGGGCCAGATTCTCCACGGGAGACCCCCCGCCGCGGACAGAGCATTTTGGGTGGCCCCCTGACGGCCCCGAAGCCTCCGTCCGCGGCGGATGGTCTCCCGTGGGGAATCGGGGCCAGATTCTCCACTGGAGACCCCCCGCCGCGGACAGAGCATTTGGGGTGGTTCCCGGAGAGCCCCGAGGCTCCCGTCCACGGCGGATGGTCTCCCGTGGGGAATCGGGGCCAGATTCTTCACGGGAGACACCCCGCCGCGGACACGGCCCGTTGGAGAGCTCCCCGAGGGCCCCGTCCGCGGCGGATGGTCTCCCGTGGGGAATCGGGGCCAGATTCTCCACGGGAGACACCCCGCCGCGGACAGGGTCCGTCGGGGAGCTCCCCGAGAGCTCCGTCCGCGGCGGATGGCCTCCCGCGGGGAATCGGGGCCAGATTCTCCACGGGAAAGCTTCCGCCGCGGACAGGTCCCGTTGCGGGGCTCCCCGAGAGCCCCGTCCGCGGCGGACAGTCTCCCGTGGGGAATCGGGCCCAGATTCTCCACGGGAGACATCCCGCCGCGGACAGGGCTTGATGGGGAGCTCCCCGAGGCCCCCGTCTGCGGCCGATGATCTCCCGTGCGGAATCGGGGCTGGATTCTCGACGGGAGACACCCCGCTGCAGACACGGCCCGTTGGGGGGCTCCCCGAGTGCCGCGTCCGCGGCGAATGGTCTCCTGTGGGGAATCGGGGCTGGATTCTCCACGGGAGGCACCCCGCCGCGGACAGGGTTCGTTGGGGGGCTCCCTGGGGGCCCCGTCCGCGGCGGATGGTCTCCCGAAGGGAATCGGGGCTGGATTCTCCACGGGAGACACCCCGCCGCGGACACCGGAGGTTCCGTTTGGCATGGTGTCACGCCGCGAAAACGTGGTCCCGGGAGGTCCCGTTTGGCATGGTGTCGGGCCCCCGAAAACCCGCCCCGGGAGGTCCCGTTTCGCATGGTGTCGGGCCTTTTGAGGCTTCTCTCGGGGGGTCCCGTTTCGCATGGTGTCGGGCCCAGGGGGCGCCACCGGGGGGGGCGTCAATAAACGCCCCGTCCGCGGCGGATGGTCACCCGTGGGGAATCGGGGTTAGATTCTCCACGGGAGACCCCCCGCCGCGGACAGAGCATTTGGGGTGGCTCCCCGAGAGCCCCGAGGCCTCCGTCCGCGGCGGATGGTCTCCCGCGGGGAATCGGGGCCAGATTCTCCACGGGAGACCCCTTGCCGCAGACAGAGCATTTGGGGTGGCTCCGCGAGGGCCGCGAGGGCCCCCATCCGCGGCGGATGGTCTCCCGTGGGGAGTCGGGGCCAGATTCTCCACGGGAGACACCCCTCCGCGGACAGGGCCCGTTGGGGTGGTCCCCGAAGGCCCCGAGGGCTCCGTCCGCGGCGGGGGGGTCCCGTTTGGCATGGTGTCGGGTTCATGGGCGCCTGCCCCTGACGTCCCTCTGGGCATGGTGACGCGCCCCGCAAACCTGTTCCCGGGAGGTCCCGTTTGGCATGGTGTCGGGCTCCCGAAAACCCGCCCCGGGAGGTCCCGTTTGGCATGGTGTCGGGCCCCTTGGGGCCTCTCTCGGGAGGTCCCGTTTGGCATGGTGTCGTGCCCAGGGGGCGCCCCCGAGGGGGGGCGTTAATAAACGCTTTGTCCGCGGCGGATGGTCTCCCGTGGGGAATCGGGGTCGGATTCTCCACGGGAGACACCCCGCCGCGGACAAGGCCCGTTGGGGGACTCCCCGAGTGCCCCGTCCGCGGCGGATGGTCTCCCGTGGGGAATCGGGGCCAGGCTCTCCACGGGAGACCCTCCGCCGGCGGACGGGGCATTTATTGGCGCCCCCCCCGTGGGCCTTGAGCCCCGTCCGCGGCGGAGGGTCCCCTGTTGTGCTGTGGATCTTGTTTTAAGATCAAAGCCCTGCACGGAGCTTGGATCTTATTAAGATCCATGGATCTTATTTTAAGGTCCATGGATCTTAACATCATATCCATGACGCCGTAGTTCCTGCAACTCGTAAGTTTAACGCTTAGCCAATGATGCTGGTACGTGTTCACCACCGATGCTGAAACTGTAATAAACTTGTCTGTCGCACACTCACACCCGCACCTCCCGCGCATAAGTAGCACCCGCTGATTGGCATATCCAGAAATCTTTCACACACATATGTATATGTCCCTTGCAGTGTTGCGTGTATGTATGCACATACGTGAAAACATGGATGCGTCTGGCGCCGAGGCGAGAGTGGAATTCCGAAGGACCGCCTCGTTGCGGACGCGGCCTCGTCGGGAAGAGCAAGCGGGTGAAAGGGAGGGGGGGGGGGGAGGTTGGTAGGGGAGGGAGCAGGCGAGCAGGAAAGGGGGGGCAGTGGAGGAAAGGGGAGACAGCAGAAGAAAGGGAGGAGGAGAGGGGCCTAGGTGTTCCCTCGTGTTTTTTCGTTCGCAGGTTTTCTGGTGCGAGATGCAGAAAAAAAACAGCGGCCGCCCCCGCGCAGCGCCGAGGGTCCGCGGCTCCGACGGGGCGGCCTTGCTGTAAGTGCTGAAGGAGAAGGCGAACGGCTTCGGGGGGGGACGAGGAGAGGGAAGAGGGACACAGGAAGGGAAAGGAGGAGGAGGAGGAGGAGGAGAAAAAGAGGAAAGGGAGGAGGAAGAGGAGGAAGAGGAAGAGGAGGAGGAGGACAAAGGAGGAGGAGGAGGAGGAGGAGGAGGGAGAACCACGACGGGGGAGGAGGAGGAGGAGGACGAGGAGGAGGGAGAGGAAGAGTAGGAGCAAGAGGAGGATGCCGAGGAAGAAACTGGAGGTCAATGGGCACGATCACGATCGGCCCAAGTGTGTCCGAGCCTGACCCGCTACATGATGTTCACTCTACCTCCTCGTCCTCCTCCTCCTCCTCCCTCCTCCTCCTCCTCCTCCTCACTCCTCCTCCTCCTCCTCCTCCTTCCTCCTCCTCCTCCTCCCCCGTCGTGGTCCTCCTCCTGCCCCTCCTCTTCCCTCCTCCTCTTCCTCCTCCTCCTCCTCTTCCTCCTCCTCCTCTTTCTTCCTCCTCCTCCTCCTCCTCGCCAATACCAGCGTTCCCCCTTCATTCTATCCCCATCCCGCTCTAAAGCTCTAGATCAGTCCGAGATCGGACGCACGTGGGGCGGCCGGGGTGCGGGGCGGGGCCGCTAGCCAGGTGACCCCCCCCCCCCCCCCCCCGCCGTTTTCAAGTGCCGGTGTGAGTTCGAGGGCCCCCAGGACACTGACCAGCTGACAAAGAATAAGGACCTCTTGATAGCGCGTCGGAAGTCGTGTCCAAATGGGAGTATCAATCAATCTGTAGCTCAAGATGCATTTCACGAGCTCGGAGTGGATCGTGAACAAGATTGGCACCTATCTTCAGAACTGGGGACATGGTCAAAAAACAAGCTAAACAACTACGTGCCATGATGAGAGATGTTCAACAAGCTCTGATCAAAGCCCGAGGGGGACCGCAGCAAGCAGCTCCAGGGCGGTTGGTTCCGTTCATCGGCACCGAGGGCTTGGTCGGCGTTGGCGACGGCGACGAGGGCGCCATGGGGGGCGCCGAGGGCGAGGAGGAGGAGGAGGAGAACGCCGAGGACGACGAGGAGGAGAAGGACGCCGAGGCGGCCCCGGTGACCGACGAGGGCAGGGCGGACGAGGGCGAGTTCAGCGGCTGGGACTCCAGTGCGACAGGTACATGAAGGCACCCGGGATCCACAGAACACGAGTGGGGATATGGGGAGATTCTTGACGCTTCGCGTGGCCCCGCCAGCCCATCCAGAGACGATGCCCAGAGGAGTTACCTCGATCGGGGAAGTGGGCAGCGCGCGGAGGAAGGGTCCCTCTTGGAGCGCTCTGGTAACACTCTTGGACGCTCGTGGGTGCCTCAGGGGGCCTCGCGGGGCTTCTCGGGGGGCTCTTGGGGGCCTCTGGGAGGCCTCGCGGGCTCCTCTTTGGGCCTCCTGAGCGGTTCTCGGGGCCCTTTCGAAGCGTTATTGGGAGCATCGGGGGCGCTCTCGGGGCCATCTTGGAGGGGGTCGATCAAAAAACATGCGAGCTCGAATTACGACCCCCACTCGGGAGCCCCAGAGATCACCTCTTGAGCCCCTCTTGGGGCGCTCTCGGGCGCTCTGGGTGCCGTTTCTAGGCTCTCTTGGGTTGCTCTTGGGGCCCCCCCTGGGCCCTTTTGGAGGCGTCTTGCGACCTCGGGAGGCCATCGGAAGCGCAAAGGCGAGAATGCAAAAGTCATCTCTAGGTCACTGAACGTTTTGGGCGTCTTGGCGACCTCCTGGGGGGGCTCCGCGGCCACTCGGGGCCGTCTTGGAGCGGTCTTGCGGGATCTTGGAGCATCTTCAGAACCATATTCAGCCATCTTGGGCTATCTTTGGCCATCTTGGAAGTCGCTTGAGTCGCGCCTACATTCAGATTGGTCTTGCTCGGTCATCTGCGCGCCCGCCATGAGTGAGCCAAGAGGTGCGCGGCTACGCGCTCGGGAGATGAGAGAAATGTGCCCGACTGGGCACGACGCCCATATTGCACCCCGAAGAGAGCTGCCAGTTGTTTTGTCCGTTGGCCCTATGCCTCTTCACGGCCGCAGAAAGGATGAGAATGAGGAGGAGGAAGAGAGGAGGAGGAGGAGGAGGGGGAGGAGGAGGGGGAGGAGGAGGAGGAGGAGGGGGAGGAGGAGGAGGAGGAGGAGGAGGAGGAGGAGGAGGAGGAGGAGGGGGAGGAGGTTGAGGAGGAGAAAGGGGGAGGAGGAGGAGGGAAGGAGGAGGAGGAGGAGGAGGAGGAAATGGGCGGTGAGGAGCTTTTTAGGGTACCCTGCGGCCAGTACCAGTTGGGGCATCCCCGAGGAGCTCCGAGGAGCTCGAAAACGACGCAGGAGGAGCAGGATAACGACGAAATGGAGGTTAGCGGAGGATGGGAGGATGAGGACGATGAGAATGATCAACAGCGCGCCTCGCCCGTAGGTGGCGTACCGGTGGAAGATGTACACCAGGCCCGACGGCTCCAGCCTGCGCGACGACAGCAGCAGGGGGCAGTGCGCCAGCGGCCCCAAGCCCGCGTCGAGCACCGCGGACAACGCGGAGCTGTGCGCGGCATATTGGGGCTCGGACGCTTGGAACATCCCGACGTTGACAGTTGGCGAGTGGCGGGAGACCCAGAAGAGTAGCAGCGAGAAAGAGCACCTGGCCGAGATGAGAAAGGCCAACGCCAATGATACGATAGTGAGGCTGGTCCAGTTCTGGGAGCTGAAGAAGACTCGCATCATGCGGCTCGAGGAGAAGCAGGCAGGGCAGTCGAAGGAGATTCGCCCGTTGCAGATCGCGACGACGAGCTTCGGTGACGCTATGATCAAGAGCGCCGCGGAGCTCATGAAGAAGATGCTGGGGATGTGGCGCTCTGGGACGATCGACAGGGATGAGCTGAGGAAGAAGAAAGAGGAGTGGATGGCAGCCAACGTGGAGGTAAAAAAAGCCAGCTGCCAGACGTGTAGATGACGATGATAGCGGCGCTGATGTTAGAAAGAAGCCAATCGCCAGCGAGAAGTCCCCCATCAAACACAAGACCCCCGTGAAGAAGATGATCGTCCATGATGCCCCCAGTCCTGGATCACTCGGAGGCTGCGACTCGCATCCGCGCGGGGCCCTGCTGGAAGAGATGGGCCCGCCCCGCCGCCCCGCCGCCGCGGTCTCGTCCCCGAAGGCCAGCGCGAAGCCCGCGCCAGATCCCAGAGGGGAGAACATCGAGAAGGGCCCGCACAAGTCCCCGGTCAAGGGCGCCAACATCCAGGGGTCCCCGTTGCGCAGGCGCCCCTCGGCCGCAGTGGCCCCCCCGTCCAAGAGGAGCAATATGTCCGCCACACCGCCCCCGAAGTGCAAGGCTGGGCCCCCTCCGTCGCGGGGCGACTGGGGCCACTGAACAGGGGCCAGCGACAGGCCGCCGCACAGAAAGAGCGCGCAAAATCGCAGAGGGATGGACGGCGGGAAGGAGGAGGAGGAGGAGGATGAGGAGGAAGAGGAGGAGGAGGAAGAGGAGGAGGAGGAGGAGGAGGAGGAAGAGGGCGAGGGGGAGGAGGGAACGAAGGCAGGAGAAGAGGAGGGAGGAGGAGGAGGAGGAGGAGGAGGAAAACGGGGTCCTTCAGAGGTCGGAGGCCCCCAAGACGGCCCTGAGACGGCCCCCAATACGGACCTGAGAAGGTCGGAGGCCCCCAAGAGGGCTCCAAGCGGTGCCCCAGAGAGCCCGAGAGGGCCCCAAGAAGCCTCCACGCGAAATGAACCAAGCAGTAGAACGACGACCCCCTGCACGGCAGCTTATCTGAGCCAGCGCCTGGCACGACGATTACGAAACCAACCTCGAGCACCACCGAACGACTTCAAACGCAATCAAACAACATCGAAAATCGTCAGCCGATCCCGACCCCGATCGAACTCCAGGCAATCAGACGAGATCGACCGAAGCGAGAATGTGCTCTCAAGTATACTGCACGCCCGTTCCCTCCCCCCCTTCCCACTACCCCTCCCTCTCCTTGCCCCTGTCCTACTCCGCTGCAGCCATTTTGGCAAGCAGATTGCTAGGGTTTCCGACTTCTTTGAGTCATCTAAGACCCACTGCGCACGCCACTCCCGCCCGAGACGCATCTCGACATGTCCGTGGTCGAAGCTGCCCTTGTGATCAACGACGACGACGACGCGGCAGCCACCCTGCCGCGCACCCCCTCTGAAGCCGTCACCGAGCCAGCCAGGGAGTCCGAGCTCAAGGGCGCAGCCATTCTCGAGAGCCCCCCTCGGGCCGACGGGGCCAATGGCGCGGAGTCCGACTCGAGCCCCGTCGTCGCGAGAGTGACGATGGGCCCTGGCGACCAGCTAGCAGCAACGGCAGTGCAGGAGGAGAAGGAGGGGGAGGAGGCAATTCCAGCAGCGCAGGAGGACACGGCACATGATCCACCGGCATCGGCATCGCCACAGCAAGAGGTTCAGGAGGGCTTTGCAGCAGGCATCCCAGCGCCGAACAGGGCATGGCCGCCGTCAGAGTGGCCCACGGCAGAGCAGGTGATGGCATCGGCAGCCGAGGTGCACAAGCGTTCGGGCACGGGGGCTGGGGCCACCGAGCGCCTAGCGGGCGGGCCTGGGGGAGAGGGCGCCGCCGCGCAGCTTGCGCAGCAGCTCGCCGACTACGTGGGCATACAGGTGCCAGAGGGCCCTGGTCACCTGAAGCGAGGGGGGATCCTCCCCTTCTTTCCTCCTCCTCCTCCTCTTCCCCCCCCCCCCCCCGCCCCCCCCATCCCTCCAAGGCGCGGGTGGCTGGGGCAGATGTTCGCTGCAAGGCGAACATGTGTTCCAGCCGCTCGGGTCCAGCAAATGTTTCTCAGCCACGCAGTCGTCTTGGGCCAATCGCGGGGCCCTCTTGGGCCCATATTTGGGCCATCTTCGACCCTCTTGGGTTCGCCTTGGGGCCCTCTTGGGGCCGAAACGCGCGGCGCTACGGCTCTCTTCGCTTTTTCCGAGTCTTGGGCGTCTCTTGGAGCCCTCTCGGGGCCCTCGGCGAACCTTTAAGAGCCCTCTCGGCCGTCCTGGGGCCCTCCGACCTCTGAGGGGATCTCGTCTTCCTCCTCCTCCTCCTCCTCCTCCTCCTCCTCCTCCTTGTCCGCTTCCTCCTCCTCCTCCTCCTCCTCATCCACTCCCTACTGATCCTCCTCCATCGCCCTCCATCGCACTCCATCGCCCTCCATCGCCCTCCATCGCCCTCCGCTGGCTCTCCGCTGGCCTAAATCGCCCTCCATCGCCGCCCATCGCATGCGATGGAATTGCGATGGAATGCGATGGAAACCGGTGGAGGCTGGCGGGGGGGCGACGGATGGCGATGGAAGAATATGGAACGGGCATGGGGGCGCCGCCCAGCAGGACTTCGACGGCAACCTGGAGGGCTTCATGGAGACGATGAGCGCCAAGGAGGAGATGTACGTCGACGAGCTGATCAAGGGCTCGGCTGGCGAGATGGAGATCACTGAGGACGTGCTGTGCATGGTCGCGCCCTGCCTCGCCGATCGCCCCGACATGGAGGTTGAGGAGGCCAAGAAGGGCGACCTGTCCGACTCCATCAACGCGGAGCTCACGTTGTGGGACTCGGTGAAAGCCACGGGATATAAGGTGCCAACCGATGGGGGGATACACGCGGTGGCGACGAGGTGGCAGAGGAGGATCAAGAGCGACGGCGGCCTCCGCGCGAGGTACCAGGCGGTCGCTGGCCAGGCGGCCCAGCGCAAGTTCCGCGAGGACTGGGCGAAGGAGGAGCGCGACAAGGTCCAGGAGACGAGGGGGGAGCTGCAGCGCAAGAGCAAGAGGGATACCGTCTCCAGGATAGAAGGGTGCTAACACGACCAGCAAGTCCACCTTCTCGTAGCGCCCCGCCCAGAGAGACGAGGGAAGAGAGCGAGGGAGAGCGAGGACTTCGCTCTCCCCCGCACCTCCCTCCTCCTCCTCCTCCTCCTCCTCCTCCTCCTCTTCCTCCTCCTCCTCCTCCTCCTCCTCCTTCTCCTCCCTTCCTCCTCCCCCTTTCTTCTCCTGCCCCTCCATCCTCGTTTCTCGTCCTTGCCCCGGTGCCCTATGCTCATTCGGCCCCGTCTCATCTCCAAGCGCGTTTCTGCGCCGCGAGGAGCTTTCTGCCGTTGGAGCGGATCGCCTGGCTGGAGGGCAGCGGGCCGCGGGGCATGGCGAGGGCCATCACCAGCGCGCTCTCCTGCTTGACGGCGGGCCCTTCGTACTACCAGATGCATAAGTTCACGAGGAACCTGCGCTTCGCTTACAGCGTCGTCTCGCAGGTGGACGAGACCGAGCACGCCTGGGAGCTCAAGACGAAGTGGACCTTCGAGCAGCGCCTCCGCGAGAGGCAGAGGGGCGCCGAGGGCAGCGCGACAGCGGCGCAGCCCGAGGCAGGCGCTCAGTCCGCCAGCGGGGCTGTCGAGGAGCCGCCCGCGACGCCGACCGCGCTGAAGCCGAAGGGCCAGGGCGCGGCGAAGCAGGGCAAGGGGCAGCTCAAGCGGCACGGCGAGGACGAGACGCCTCAGGAGCCGAAGAAGAAGGCCAAGGCGGGCGCCGCGGCGGGCGCCGCCAAGCCGAGGGGGCCCGCCGCTCTCAAGGGCACCTCGGAGTCGAAGGCGAAGCTGATGCGCAACAACTGCGCGATCAGCATCGACGCGGCGAAGGCGCTAGACGCCGAGATGGACGGGGCAGAGTGGAGCTGGGCCGCCGAGGACCGCGCTACACTGCGCAGCATGATCACCTCGCTGTCGCACGTCGTCGCCAGCGACCCCTTCTTCGACCAGTGGGTCAAGACCGTCGACACCGCTGCGCTCAGGAAGAGCCTCAACGTTGGCAAGAATGAGTACGATTGCAAGCTCGACAAGTTCAACGCGGCCGTCGACCAGTGCATCCTCGACCTGCTGGACCTCATGTCGATGCTGAACAAATCGAAGGGTCTGCGACCCTCCGCCAGCCCGCTCCCGAAGTAGTAGCGGGCAACTGTACTGCTTTTTGTTTTGCTCGTTCTCTCCTCCTATATCCTCGTCCTTCTTGCCTCCGCCACTTCCGTTTAACCCTCCTCAGCTATCTTCCTATCTTCCTCCGGCAAATATCCCCTGCTTCGCTCGAGCCTGGCTCCTCCCGCCCTCCTGCCTGGCCGCCTCCGCGTCCGCCCTTGCCTGCGCGCGCCAGACAGACCAGAGAAGCGGGGGCGATGGGCATCACGAGAGGACCGATCGAGAGAAGAGGACCCCCTGGACCTGGCGCCCGATATCTCGGCGATCCCGAGTCGCCAGGCGCTGGTGGGCATTGTCGTCAAGAGTTTCTGGCCTTTGCTGACGCGCGTCGTCGACCTCATCGTTGACCGCCAGCTCATCTACAATGCGTCCGTCATCCGCGGCGACGCCCACAATGACATTGCCTCGAGAGTATACGTGGAGGCGGATGCCGGGGATGCGCCAGGCAAGTTCAAGAATAACCCGTTTACTGCTTTGCAGGCGAGGGCGCCCTTGCCTAGGTCCCCCTCTCCTTATGAAATATGTCCGTTCGTCTGCGTGCCCCTGTCTGTGCCCTCATGTCCCCGACTCTGTTTCTGTGTCTCTATCAGTCATTCCGTGTGTGTGTGCTCTTGTATCCCTGTCTCTCTTTGTCTCTGTCTGTCTGATTGACTGTGTCTCTGTCCGCGCATGCGTCCCCGCGCGTGCCAGGCGTGGCGCGCCGTGGACGGCAGCCTGCTGCGCCCCCCCCCCCCCGACTGTTGGCCGGGGAGTCCCTCCAAGAGCAGCGGAGCGACATGCTTTCGCTCTTGCGCCGCGCCCGGAGCGCCAGGCAGCACATGGGCA
>CAUYUJ010020148.1:642966-715466 GCA_963575745.1 Prorocentrum cordatum
AACTGAATCCATAGTTTCTCCGATCAGTTCGTCGACGACGACGTGTATGCCACTTTGTCACCCACCCAACGGCGTGCCATCTGAAGAGCGTATTTGCAGATCCAGACGCAGCGGCTCAGGCGCATCGCGGCGCCGCAGATGAACTTGATCGTTTGCAAAAAAAAGCAGGGCATAAACAAAAGCCGTCGCGTGCGCCAACGTATACAGCGACTGGCTCTGCAAAGACACTTACGGCGACGTGTCCGAGTTCACCCTGGCGGAGGACCAACAGTTCTGCCACAACATTCAAGAATCCATGGCGGCTCACGCCGGGAGGATGCAGGGCTTCTCCAAAGCCGTCGAGACCGGACTTGGCAAGCCAATCCAATGCCAGTTGGTTTGTGATTACTCAGACCAGTTCCTTTCCAACGATAACGGCCACATGAACACGCACTACTGTTGCGGCGGCAAGACGGGCTATGACATGGAGAAGGGGCAGCACGCGCGGTGCAAGGCTGTGATCCGGACTGACAGGTGGACGCAATTGCTCACGATCGAGCAGGGGGGCGAGCAGGAAGGAGTTGGCCAACGGTGGTACTGCCATTGTGGGACGAAGTACACGCCTGGGAAGGGGGGCATCTTGGTCGAATGGATCGACTTCTCGGCCGTCCCCCAACAAGCCTGGTACTTCGAGGCCGCCCACCCGGAGTACGACATCAAAGACCTCAAGACGCCGTGCAGGGAGGCTGTCCTGGCCAAGCAGGTGGACGTCAGCAAGCTGCGCCCCATCGACGTCCTCAAGTACCTGCCCGCGGTCGAGCCCCTCGCTACGGGGTCGGTGGTGGAGCCGTGCAAGGGGGGCGACCCGCAGTGGAGGGGCCACTGGGTGTTGGCGGACGGCGTCGAGTGGGACAGCCTCCCCGCGTGGGACTGGGACTGGCTGCGCGCGCGGGTGGCTCGGGGCTGGGGCGACCCGCCGGGCGAACTCTGGGCCGGCGAGGGGGGTTCGAAGACGCTCATCTCCGAGAAGAAGCGCCTGCGCAAGCTCTGGTGGAAGCTGGCCGCGCATGCCAAAAAGATGGGCGCCGCCGACGTGGAGAACCTGCAGCGGGAGGCGAAGAGCATGGCGAACCGCGCTCCGACCCACGCCTGCGACGGCGGCGGCTCCGACGCGCGCGCCGCGGTCGCCGCTGAGGATGCCGCGGCGGCGCGCCTCCAGCTTCCCGAGGGCCCGGCGGCGGACAGGAGGCCCCCCCCAAAGCGCATGGTCGTCGACGCGGAGCCGTCGCCGAGCTTCGCGTCCGAGGATTCTTCGGGCCATGAGCCGCCCCCTGCCCGCGCGCGCGCGCTCAGCCACTGAGCGTTCGCCCCGCGCCCCTTCCAGCAGCATCTCCTTACTCGCGCCCCCGGGGTTGCCCCGAGTTGCGCTGCCTCCCCCCCCCCGCATCCTTGCCGCATTCATTTGAATTTATTTGGACGTGTGTCCATTTATTTGCACCCTTTCTTTTTTTGATTGATTGCTTCCTCGTCTCCCTCCCCGCGTCCTGACTCCCTACCGCAATTCCTTCCTCGCGCTCCCGGGGTTGCCCCGAGTTGCATCCTCGCCGCATTCGTTTGCATTCATATTTTACGTCATCGACGACAACGACCGCGACGACAACGACCGCGACGACAACGACGGTTGCGGCGGCGACGACGACGACGTTGACGGCGGGGGGTTCGGGGTAGAGAAGGGTGGCCCCTTTTAGGTCTGGGCGCCGCCGCCGCCGCCGCCGACGGACGACGACGCAGACGACGACGACGACGACGACGACCACGACGACGACGACGACGACGGCGGGTGGCTCGAGACCGAGAGGGGCCGCCCCTCTCTACCCCGATCCCCTCGCCGCTACAACGACGACGACGACGAGGACGACGACGACGACGACGACGGCGACGACGACAGCGGCGGCGACGACAACGACGACGACGACGGCGACGACGACGATGACGGCCCGCCCCGGCGCGTGCTCACCCGCGCTCGGGCGCGCGCGTTGTGCGTCGCCGGCGCGCCCCGCCGCCCCGCGGCGGAGGACAGGCTCGGGCGCCCCACGCCGCGACGACGGCGGCCGCGCCGACGGCCCGCCCGGCCGGGCGGACGACGTCGCGCCGACCGCACTCGTTGGTTGGGGGGGGGGAGGAGGAAAGACGACGAGGGGAGGGGGAGGAGGATACGGAATTGACGATTTTGCTGATGGTGCTGACGACGATGATGATGATGGTGATGGTGGTGATGATGATGATGATGATGATGATGATGATGATGCGCAGGCGCCCGACGACGACGATGACGGTGGGTCCGGGGTGACGATTCTGGACCCCCGGCCTCGGACATATCTGGCGCTCGAGCGAAGTCGGTGCGGCGGGCTTCCTCGTCCGGCTCCGCCTCCGGAGGCCTGTTCACGGCCCCGGGGCCGTCGACGACGACGACGATGACGCCGACGCCGCCGACGACGACGACGACGACGACGCTTTCCGAATCCCGAAGGCGCCCATGAAGGTCCCAGGAGGACCCCGAAAGGCTTCCAAAAAGAGACGCGATCGTGCATATACTTTGTGTCTCTTTTGGCAACCCCCTCGAGGCCCTGCTGGGTCCCTTTCGGGGCCCTCTGGGACCTGTTTCAGGGAGCCCCCGAGGCTTTCCGAATTCCCGAAGAGCTCCCCAGGGAATCCAAGAAGGCCCCATGAGAGCCCCCAGTGGGCCCCAGAAGGCACCCCAAAAAGAGGCACGCTCGTGCAGATACTTTGTGCCTCTTTGAGGGGCCCTGTCGGAGCTCTGCTGGGTCCCTTTCGGATCCCTCTGGAACCTGTTTCAGGAAACTCCCGAGGCTTTCCGAATTCCCGAAGAGCCCACCAGCAAATCCAAGAAGGCCCCATGAGGGCCCCCAGTGGGCCCCAAAAGACACCCCAAAAAGCGGCACACTCGTGCATATACTTTGTGCCTCTTTGGGGGGCCCTCTTAAAGCCCTCTTGGAGCCTGCCGGAGCTCTTTCGGGGCCCTCTGGAGCCTGTTTCAGGGTCCTCCCGAAGCTTTCCGAATCGCCGAAGAGCCCACCAGGAAGTCCAAGAAGGCCCGATGAGGGGCCCGAGGGAGGGCCAAAAGGCACCCCCAAAAGAGGCACACTCATGCATATACTTTGTGCCTCTTCGGGGGGACCTCTTGGAGCCCTCTTGGAGCCCTGTCAGGGCACTCGGGAGCCTGTTACAGGGAGCGCCCGAGGCTTTCCGAATCGCCGAAGAGCTTACCAGGGAGTCCAAGAAGGCGCCCATGAGGTTCCGAAGAGGGCCTCCGAAAAGAGGCACAATCGTGCATATATGTTGTGCCTCTTTGGGAGGCTCTCTTGGAGCACTTTCGGAACCCTTCTCAGGTCCTTTCGGCGCCATCGGGGGCCTGCTACAGGGAACCCCCGAGGCTTTCCGAATACCCGCGGAACCCCCAAGGGAGTCCAAGAAGGCCCCACTCGTGCATATACTTTGTGTCTCTTTTGGGTGCCCTGCCGGAGCCCTCTTGGAGCCCTGTTTTAGGGACCTCCCGAAGCTTTCGACGACGACGACGACGGCGGACGGCGGACGACGACGACGACGACGACGACGACGACGGCGACGGCGATCACGACGACGACGACGACGACGACGACGACGACGACGACGACGGCGGAAGACACCGACGACGCCGACGTTGACACCGCCGACGCCGCCGACGACGACGACGACGAGGACGAGGACGACGACGGCCCCCGGAGGGGCGAGACGACCAGGACGACGACGGCGTCGACGATGACAGCGACGGCGATGATGACGCCAAAGATGGGTTCGTGCGCAGGGGAGGTTTCGTGACAATTCCTTGCACTCTTGCCCTCCTTTGATCGATGCTCTTCAAGATGTCCCCGAGAGGCTCTCCTCCGCGAGGCCTCCAAAAGAGCCCCCAGACCCAAGACCTTGAAATAGAGCTTCAAGAGAACCCCAAGATCTTCCAAAAGAAAACAGAGAGGGCATCGGTACCGGCAGCACCAGCTCCAGCACCAGCAGCACCAGCTCCACCAGCAGCAGCACCAGCAGCCGCAGAAACACCAGCAGCAGCACCTTCAGCACCAGCACCAGCACCAGCAGCGCCAGCAACAGCAGCAGCAGCACTAGCAGCAGGCAACGACAACACCAGAAGCAGCACCAAAAGCGACAGCACAAGCAGCAGCACCAGCAGTAACACCACCAGCACCAGCAGGACCAAATTCCGAGGCTTTCCGGATACCCGAGGAGCTCCCCATGGAATCCAAGAAGGCCCCATGAGGGCCCCCAGTGGGCCCCAAAGGGTCCCGCAAAAAGAGGCACACTCGTGCATATACTTTGTGCCTCTTTTGAGTGCCCTCTCGGAGCCCTCTTGGAGCCCTCCGGGGCTCTTTCGGGGCCCTCTGGAGCCTGTTCAGAAACCTTCCGAAGCTTTCAGAATCGCCGAAGAGCCCACCAGGGAGTCCAAGAAGGCCCCGTGAGGGGCCCGGGGGGGGGGGGGCCAAAAGGCACCCCCAACAGAAGCACACTCATGCATATACTTTGCGTGCCTCTTTGGACGGCCCTCTTGGGGCCCTCTTGGAGCCTTGTCGGGGCCCTGTTACAGGGGGCGCCCGAGGCTTTCCGAATCGCCGAAGAGCCCACCAGGGAGTCCAAGAAGGCGCCCATGAGGTTCCGAAGAGGGCCCCAAGGGGCCTCCGAAAAGAGGCACACTCGTGCATATACTTTGTGCCTCTTTGGGGGGCTCTCTTGGAGCTTTCTCGGAGCCTTGCTGGGGTCCTTTCGGAGCCTTCGGGGCCCTGCTACAGGGAGCTCCCGAGGCTTTCCGAATACCCGAGGAGCCCCCAAGGGAGTCCAAGAAGGCCCCACGAGGGCCCCCAGGGGGCCCCAAAAGGCACCGCAAAAAGAAGCACACTCGTGCATATACTTGGTGCCTCTTTTGGGTGCCCTCTCGGAGCCCTCTAGGGGCCCTGTTTTAAAAACCTATTTTAAAAACCTACGACGACGACGACGGCGGACGGCGGACGATGACGACGACGACGACGACGACGACGACGACGACGACGACGACGACGACGACGACGACGACGATCACGACGACGACGACGACGACGACGACGACGACGACGACGGCGGACAACAACGTTGACGACGCCGACGCCGAGGCCGACGCCGACGCCGACGTTGACGCCGACGACGGCGACCTCGAGGACGAGGACGAGGAGGACGACGACGACGATGACGGCGGGATGCTCGGGGTAGAGGGGGGCCACCCCTCTCTACCCCGAGCCCCCCGCCACTACGACGGCGACGACGACGATGACGGCGGCGGCGGCTACGACGACGACGACGAGTCGGGGGGTCGTGGAGGTAGTCTTGGGGCCTCTTGTGAGGCTCTTGGGGGCCTCTTGGGGGCCTCTTGGACGGCGTCCCTGAAGGACGACGACTTCGACGACGACGACGACGACCACGACGACCACGACGACGACCACGACGACAACGACGGTTGCGGCGGCGACGACGACGACGACGATGACGGCGGAGGGGGTCGGGGCATAGAGGGGTGGCCCCTCTGAGGTGCGACCGCCGCCGCCGCCGCCGACGACGACGACGATGACGGCGGGGGTCTCGGGGCCGAGAGGTGTCCCCCCCCCTCTCTATCCCGAGCCCTCCGCCGCTACACTGACGACGACGATGACGGCGAGGAACTCGGCGTAGATGGGGGGGGGGCCCCTTTGAGGTGCGAGCGCTGACGACGACGATGACGGCGGGGGGCTCGGGGTAGAGAGGGGTGGCCCCTTTGAGGTGCGAGCGCCGCCGTACCACAGGCCCCGGGAGGCCAGTGGAGATCCCCAGGGGACCCCCGTACCACCATGCCCCCTGTGGCCTCTAAAAGGCCTCTGGGGTCATGGGGTCCGGCGGTGCGCGGGGTCTGTTGAGGCGAACGTCGACTCAGCGCCGCGCAGCGCACGCGGCCGTGCCCGTGGAGGCGTGAAAGGCAGTGGCAGTGGAGGCGTGAAAGGCGGCGTGCAGTCGTCATCGTCGTCGTCGTTTGCCCCCTTCTCCACTGCCCCTCCTCCTGCCCCTCGCCTGCCCCTCTTCTTCGAGGATCCAGTATTTTTTCAAAATGTTTGGGGCGACCCTCGGGTGTTTAGGAGGGCGTTTTGAGTGGCTCAGGAGGGTCCAGGGTGTTGCAGGAGTTGCGCCCCTTTCAAGGTTTTTCTGGTTCTCGTTTTTTTCTGGTTTTTCTGGTTCTCGGGAGCTTCTCTGTCGCCACGGCTGGACGCAGCGCGAAGATCTGATACGTCTGCGCCGCGCGCGGCTGCCGACAGCCCCCCGAGGGGGGTCCACAGCAGCACGCCCCTTGCTGCTGCTCTCGTCTCCACCTCTCCCGCCTCCTCCTCCTCCTCTTCGTCCTCTTCGTCCTCTTCGTCCTCCTCGTCGACCTCGTCCTCCTCCCCATCTTCCCACTCCTCCCCCGCCCCTCCTTCTCGACCTCCTCGTCCCGCCCCTGATCCTCCTCCTCCTCCTCGCTGTGTGCCGAGCCCGGGGCTATGGCACACATCCACCCCTCCTCCTCGCTGCGTCGCCCCCCTCCGCATCCTCCTCCTCGCCCTTCCGTTGAACCAGTTGAACGCAGCCAGTCTACCGATATGCAAGAGAGAGATAACAAACATTTAAAGAGGGGGCTGAGGGGGCCAGCAAGGCCAACGTCTTACCAGCCGCCGAGTTTCGAGGCCTGTCATGACATCTCTCTTTCAGGAAGCGGGAGCGAGCAACCCCGAAAGCGGGGCATTTCCGACACCACAACACAATCCTTGACGGTCCCGTGCCCATCCACAGGACGTGTGATGGGTGCGCCGTCGCGGCGATCACGGATGCCAGGGCACGCGGAGGCCGTCAGACCTCCTCTGGATCTGACACGGCCTCCACAGCAGACACAAATATATTTCTTGCCTTCTCTACAGATCGTGTGTCCGCTGTCGTCTGCAACTAATTCCAGCTGGGGGTCGTCTCCGTGGGGCCTGAGGTGCTTAGCAGGGTACGCACAACACAAGATGGTTCGACGTAGCGCAAGATGGTTCAACATAGCGTCCTCGTCGTCTCGTCGTCGATCGTCAACGACAGCGTCATCGTCGCCCATGTTGCCGCCCCCATCGTCATCCATGAGGGCACGCTGCCGGAGACCTCGCCTGAACGCTCTCTGTCTCTCTATCGTAGAGTTGACGGAGGCCAACGAGTTCAATTTGATTGAAATGTCCTCCTGTATATTGTGGCCTTCACGCCGTACCCTGATCCACGCCGATTCCCGGTCCACATCCCCTCCTTCTCTTCCACTTCGTTATCCTCTTCCCATTATCCGTCCGCCTCTTCTCTTCAGGTTGTGCAAGCTCGAGCCTGGCGGCACAAGTGCCAGCGGCGCTGATTGGGGGTTGGTGCCGGGGTTGCCCCGAGCCCGCCTGCTCCCCCAAGCCCGTTCTGCTTCGCTCTTGTTTCCAGCGCGGCTATATGCCGCGTGCGCGGCCCACGAAGTGTCGCAATGGCCGCTGCCACCCTGGGCCCATCTCGCGCCGGGGTCACTGTGAGACGCGCCAGCAAAACGCGGTGTCAGCGGGCGGGCGCAGGGGGGGACTTCAAATGAGGAAGTCTTGGTTCGGCAGTCCTTCGAGGGCACCAGCCCAAAGGAGGATATATCGTGCGAAAGTTCGACAAGCTCAGAGGGCGAATAATAGAAAACACGTAAAGAAGAGCGTGCTCAAGAAGCGCAAGCTCAACCGCGCGAGGGAAATCAAGACCAAGGTAGGGGCGAGCAGTCGCCAGGCCACTGCGTCCAGCAGTAGCCAAGCGCTCAGCCCTAACGATAGCGCACATGCTCGCTATTGTTTCCGATGCGAGCGCCGCATGGACAAGCGCCGCGAGGAGGGGTGCCACCCTCGCGAGCTTCACGTGGACAAGACGAGGTTTAACAAGTTTCTCGCGGACTTTGACCGCCCTGCCAGAGCGATGCGGTACACTGCTGACGCCATGGGCGTTCAGGTCGTGAAGAAATGGGCGCTGGCCGCCGATGACGCATACGGCACGAGCATCGTGCTGTCGGGGCTGATTGTGTGCGTCCATTTCAAGTCCCTGCGGACATGGGGCGTGATCAATCGCCCTTTCCAGCGCGCTGTGAATTGGGCCCGTCTGAAGAAAAGCTCGCCCTCTGCGGAAACCTGCGGGGCGACAAAGCCATCCATGCAATTTATTCGGGCGCGAACGTGAGCGGCAGTGGCCTCCCGCCTCACGGCCAGACCTTCCACGACCGGTTCCCTCGCTGGTTCAAAGTCGTACAGGATAGTCGCCCGTTCAGCCAGAGCTGCCACCTGCTCCGGCGCGGCGTCCGGTCTCTTCAAGACGGGCGGAAGCTCAGGAAACAATTGGAGAGCGCGCGCTCGGTCGTCCCTGGCCTTCTCGGGCCGCGCCACTTCAAGATGTTGTTGGACCTCCTCGTGGCTGCAGATTCTTGGGTGCACGCCGCGCCGCCGACCCCGCGGGGGTCTCCTGGTCAGTCTCTCGAGGGCTTCCTGGCAGCATTGTTGAAGCATGTTGGGGGCCGTTTGGAGGCCTCTTGGGGCTTCTTCTGGGCCTCTTGGGGCCACTGGGGGCGTCTTTGGGGGCCTCGTGGGCGCGTCTTGGGATGTCCTGGGGGCTTTCTGGGGCCGCGGGCTAGCAATTTCCGTTCGGGCCACACGTCTGCGCCCCTTCGTGGGGCTGTCTTGGAGCCGTCTCGGGGGCCGCTTGGGCCGTCTTGGACGCCTCGTGAGCCGTCTTGGGGCCCTCCTGGGACGTATGGGGTCGTTTCTTTGACCGTATTGGGGGCGTCTTGGGGGCCTCTTGGCACGGTTGGGGCATGGGCCCGCCCCTCCAAATCGACCGGGCGGGCCTCCGGGGGGCGGGGCGTTTGGGGAAGGGCAAGCATCTCGCGCGCTGATGATCCCGGAGGGGTCGGCTGATTTCACCCCCCCCCGGCACGTCAGCTCGCGCCCAGTGTGCCCGAAGGGAGGCACGGCGAAAGGCTTGCGATACCTGGCGAACATCGACGAGGATACCAACACGGGGGAGAAGCAGTTGGAGAAGATGCTGGTGGAGGTCGCCCACCGAGTGGCGGTCCAGTCGTTGACTTGGAGCGGCCCCGGGGGCGACACTCTGGGCACAGTGGGCGCAGCCTTGTGCTGGGCCAAACGCCAGAACACTGCGGCATCGTCGTCGTCGTTTGCCAACCGCTTCGAGGAGACCAGCCGGCCCCTCTGGGAGCGCGAGCTTCGCGAATTAGCGGAGGCCAGGCATTCAATCTTCGGATTCCATCCCGAGTGCTAGGTGCTAGCTTTGGGCTGCTGGAGCCCCTGTGTCCGCCCGGATGGACGTGCAGGGGGGGGGGGGGGGGCGCTGCCGGGGTTGCCCCGAGTCGCGCCCCCGCTTTTTGTTTTTGCATTGCGCCGCGCGGCGGTTTGCCTTCCGAGTCGCGCCCCCGCGTTTTTGCATTGCGCCGCGCGGCGGTTCACCCGGTGCGGGGGAGGGCTTCCGGGGTTGCCCCGAGTCGCGCCCCCGCGTTTTGTTTTTGAATTGCGCCGCGCGGCGGTTCACCCGGTGCGGGGGAGGGCGCCCGGGGTTGCCCCGAGTCGCGCCCCCGCGCTTTGTTTTTCCATTGCGCCGCGCGGCGGTGCACCCGGTGCGGGGGAGGGCTTCCGGGGTTGCCCCGAGTTGCTTCTTGTTTTTCACCCCCCCATGCACCCCCGCCAATAACCTTGCGCGCCGCTTTTACTTGCATATGCTTGCATCTACTTGTCCTGCCGCAACTCGTTGCATTTATTTGTCCCTGGGGCATTCATTTGCATCGAGTTGCATTCGTCCGTCCACATGGCTTTTAGTAGCATTCATTTGTTCGGGTCGCAGGATCTGGCTCTCTGACTTCGTCGCTGCGATGGCGCGCCTGCTCTCGAGATTGCGCGCTTCTCGCCGTCGCGGCCGTCATCGCACTCCTCCTCCTACTCCTCCTCCTCCTCCTCGTCGTCCTCCTCCTCCTCTCTGCCGCCATCGTCGTCGCTGCTGCTACTCGCCGCCGCCGCCGACAGCGTCGGCGCATCCATCGTCGCCGTCGCTACCCCTCGCGTGGCGGGGGGCTCGGAGTAGAGAGGGGTGGCCCCTTTACTGCCGACAGCGCGGGGCGACGACGACGAGGATGTCTCAACGAATTCCCCGGGGCCGGCTGTTCATCATGAGTCGCTGTTTCAAGGTCCCGGGACACGCAGCGGCCCCCGAAACCGAAACAGCTGAAAACCTCCCGTCGGGGGTCAGCATCGGCGAGGAGATCCGGGATCAGCGACGCGAGGAGGTCCGAAAACCCATCCGGCATATCGTCGCGAGCCGGCCGCGCCGCAGCGCCCTTCGCCGAGCACGAGGGCCGGCCGCTGCGTCGGGAACGGGGCGCGGGACCAGCGCGTAAGTTGGCGGACGGAAGCAGAAAACATATCGCCACCTCCACCAACGTCATCTCCTGCCGAACGAGCGCCCCGCCGACGACGACGTCGGTTACAGCAGCCACGGGGGGCCCAAGAGCATCGCAAAAGGCCTCGAGATTACCCCCCAGAGGCTCCCGACTCGTCGTCGTCGTCGTCGTCGTCGCCGCCGCCGCCGTCATCGTCGTCGTCGTGGCAGCGGGGGGCTCGGGGTAGAGACCGCCGTCGTCGTCGTCGTCGGCGGCGGCGCTCGCACGTCAAAGGGGCCGCCCCTCTCTACCCCGAGCCCCCCGCCGTCATCGTCGTCGTCATGGTAGCGGCGGCGGGCTCGCGATGGGGAGGGGCGGCCCCTTTCTACCCCGAACCCCCCGCCGTCGTCGTCGTCGTCGCCGTCATCGTCGTCGTCGTCGTCGGCGGCGGCGTCGGCGGCGGCGCTCGCACCTCAATGGGGGCGCCCGCCCTTATCCCGAGCTCCCCGTCGTCATCGTCGTCGTCGTCGTCGCCGCTGCCGCCGCCGTCGTCGCCGTCGTCGTCGTCGTTGTACTGGCGAGGCTCGGGGTAGAGAGGGGTGGCCCCTCTTTGCCCCAAGCCCCTCGTCGTCGTCGTCGTCGTCGTCGTCGTCATCGTCGTCGTCGTCGTCGTCGTCGTCGTCGTCGTCGTCGTCGGCGGCGCTCGCACCTCAAAGAGGCCAGCCCTCTCTACCCCGAGCCCCCCGCCGTCGTCGTCGTCGTCGTCCATGTCGTCGTCGTCTTCGTCGTCGACGTCGTTGCAGTCGGCGTCCAGGTTCGGGCAGGCTGTTCTTCGTGCGCGTGCCGACCAGTTGCCGCCAGTTGCCGTTGCCGCCTGTGAGGGTGTGTCGAAGGAGTGTGTCGAGCGGCCCGTCGCTGCCCGTCGTCGCTGTGGGGCGTGGCGAGACTTCGACGCGTTGACACCCGTTGCCGCCTGTGGGGGTATGTCGAGGATTCGCCGCGCTGGCGCCTTATAGCCCTATAACCCAATCGCCCTGTAGCCCAACAGTCCCATAGCCCTATAGCCCTATTGCCCCATGGCCCAATAGCCCCATAGTCCTATAGCCCCATAGCCCTATAGCCCTATAGCCCCATAGCCCTATAGCCCTATAGCCCTGCAGCTCTATTGCCCTATATCACCATACCCTTATAGCCCAGTAGCCCAATCGGCTTATAGCCCAATAGTCCTATAACCCTATGGCCCTGAAACCCAATTGCCCTACATCCCTACTGCTCTATAGCCTTATAGCCTGATAGTCCTATATCCTCATAGCCACATAGCCCCATAGCCCTATCTATAGCCCTAGAGCCCTACAGCCCGGCAGCCCTATAGCACTATAGCGCTATAGCAATATAGCCTATAGCCCAATATCCCCATAGCCCTATAGTCCCATAGCCCTATAGCCCTATGGCCCCATGGCCCTATAGCCCTATAGCCATACAAGCCCTATAGCCCTATGGCCCTATAGCCCTATTGCCCTAGCCCTATAGCCCCATAGCTCTATAGCCATTTAGCCCTATAGCCCCATAGCCCCATCACAAATCTGATTGGGTTTTTCTCTGGCATCATGTAAATATAGACGAGGCACCGTGAGATGAACCATGCTGCAATCGAAGGGGCAAGAAACTCAAACAATGCTCAGAGAATATGATTCCCTCCTTGCCGCAAGCTATCGCCCTTCCACCCACCTCCCTCCTGGCCTCCGAGTTCGGGATGCTTGTGTTGTCGGTCGGGAGGAAATGCGGAAGTTCCTCAGGCAGGTCGGTGCAAGTTCGATCAGCTGAAGCTTCGACTAGGATGAGGATGAGGAGGAGGAGGAGGCGGAGGAGGAGGAAGTGAGGGAGGAAGAGCAGCATCAGCAGCAGGGGCTGGAAGCACGCTCGCGGAGGAGAGAGGAGAGATGGAGGAAGGAAAGGAAAAGGAATATGCGGAGCAGCCGAGAATCTCCGAGGAGCTTCGAATGCTTCCGAGAACCTTCCTCACTGGCTCTTCCCTGCTCCCAGGTTCCCCATTGCACCCTCCTCCCCTTCAACGGATAACGGGGGTGGCTCCCCCCCCGGGGGAGGCTTGCAATTTGGTCGTTTTGGGGGCTCCTGGGGGGTGGCTCTCTTCGCCACGGTTGGATTTCCCTCGGAGTCCTTATCAGGAGGCACTCCAGGATGGGTCCGGAGGGGGCGACTTCTCGGCCTACGACCCATAGTCTCTCTTTCGGGGTAGAGAGGGGTGGTCCCTCTCTACCCAGAGCCCCCCGCCGTCATCCTCGAAAATCGTCGTCGTCGCCGTCGTCGTCGTCGTCGTCGGCGGCTGCGGCGGCGCTCGCACCTCAAAGGGACCGCCCCCCCTCTGCCCCAAGCCCCCGCCGTCGTCGTCGTCGTCGTCGTCGCCGCCGCCGCCGCCGTCGTCGTCGTCGCCGTCGCCGTCGTCGTTGTAGCGGCGGGGGTCTCGGGGTAGAGAGGGGTGGCCCCTCTGTGCCCCGAGGCCCCCGTCATCGCCGTCGCCGTCGTCGTCGTCGGCGGCGGCGCTCGCACCTCAAAGGGGCCACCCCTCTCTGCCCCGAGCCCCCCGCCGTGATCGTCGTCGTCGTATTCGTCGTCGTCTTCGTATTCGTCTTCGCCGCCGCCGCAACCGTCGTTTTCGTCGTGGTCGTTGTCGTCGTTGTCGTCGTCGTCGAAGTCGTCGTCCTTCGGGGTCAGCGGACGGGGCCCGTGGGGGGCCCCCCGGTGGCCCCGTCCGCAGCGAAGGGCTTCCTGCGGGGAATCGAGGCCATATTCTCCACGAGAGACACGCCGCCGCGGACAGGGCCCGTTGGGAGGCTCCCCGAGGGCCCCGTCCGCGGCGGATGGCCCCCCGTGGGGAATCGGAGCCGGATTCTCCACGGGAGACACCTCGCCGCGGACAGGGTCCGTTGGGGGGCCCCCCGAGGGCCCCGTCCGCGGCGGATGGTCTCCCGTGGGGAATCGGGGCCGGATTCTCCACGGGAGACACCCCGCCGCGGACAGGGTCCGTTGGGGGGCCCCCCGAGTGCCCCGTTCGCGGCGGATGGTCTCCCGCGGGGAATCGGGGCCGGATTCTCCACGGGAGACACCCGCCGCGGACAAAGCCCGTTGGGGAGCTCTCCGAGGTCCCCGTCCGCGGCGGATGATCTCCCGTAGGGAATCGGGGCCAGATTCGCCAAGGGAGACACCCCGCCGCGGACAGGGCCCGTTGGGGGGCTCCCCAAGGGCCCCGTCCGCGGCGGATGATCTCCCGTGGGGAATCGGGGCCGGGTTCTCCACGGGAGACCCCCAGCCGCGGACACGGCCCGTTCGTTGGGAGCTCCCCGAAGGCCCCGAGGGCTCCGTCCGCGGCGGGGAGGTCCCGTTTGGCATGGTGTCGGGCCCACGGGCGCTTCTCGCCGGTGGCCCCGTTTGGCATATGGGTGTCGGGCCCATGGGCGCCTCCCCCGGAGGTCCCGTTTGGCATGGTGTCACGGGTCGCGTTCCGAAGACTTGGTCCCGGGAGGCCCCGCTTGGCATGGTGTCGGGCCCCCGAAAACCCGCCCCGGGAGGTCCCGTTTGGCATGGCGTCGGGCCCCTTGGGGCCTCTCTCAGGAGATCCCGTTTGGCATGGCGTCGGGCCCAGGGGGCGCCGCCGGGGGAGGGCGGCAATAAACGCACCGTCCGCGGCGGATGGTCTCCCGTAGAGAACCGGGGTTATATTCTCCACGGGAGACCTCTTGCCGCGGACAGAGCATGTGGGGTGGCTCCCCGAGAGCCCCGAGGCCTCCGTCCGCGGCGGATGGTCTCCCGTGGGGAATCAGGGCCAGATTCTCCACGGGAGACCCCCCGCCGCGGACAGAGCATTTGGGGTGGCTCCCCGAGGGCCGCGAGGGCCCCCGTCCGCGACGGATGATCTCCCGTAGAGAATCGGGGCCATATTCTCCACGGGAGACACCCCGCCGCGGACAGGGCATCTGGGGTGGCTCCCCGAGGGCCGCGAGGCCCCCGCCCGCGGCGGATGGTCTCCCGTAGGGAATCGGGGGCCAGATTCTCCACGGGACCCCCCCCGCCGCGGACGGAGCATTTGGGGTGGCTCCCCGAGAGCCCCGAGGGCCCCGTCCGCGGCGGATGGTCTCCCGTGGGGAATCGGGGCCATATTCTCCACGGGAGACACCCTGGCGCGGACAGAGCATTTGGGGTGGCTCCCCGACGGCCCCGAGGGCTCCGTCCGCGGCGGGGTGGCTCTCTTCGCCACGGTTGGATTTGCCTCGGAGTCCTTATCAGGAGGCGCTCCAGGATGGGTCCGGAGGGGGCGACTTCTCGGCCTACGACCCATAGTCTCTCTTTCGGGGTAGAGGGGTGGTCCCTCTCTACCCAGAGCCCCCCGCCGTCATCCTCGAAAATCGTCGTCGTCGCCGTCGTCGTCGTCGTCGTCGGCGGCGGCGGCGGCGGCGCTCGCACCTCAAAGGGGCCACCCCCCTCTGTCCCAAGCCCCCGCCGTCATCGTCGTCGTCGTCGCCGCCGCCGCCGCCGCCGTCGTCGTCGTCGTCGCCGTCGCCGTCGTCGTTGTAGCGGCGGGGGTCTCGGGGTAGAGAGGGGTGGCCCCTCTGTGCCCCGAGGCCCCCGTCATCGTCGTCGCCGTCGTCGTCGTCGGCGGCGGTGCTCGCACCTCAAAGGGGCCGCCCCTCTCTGCCCCGAGCCCCCCGCCGTGATCGTCGTCGTCGTATTCGTCGTCGTCTTCGTGTTCGTCTTCGCCGCCGCCGCAACCGTCGTTTTCGTCGTGGTCGTTGTCGTCGTTGTCGTCGTCGTCGAAGTCGTCGTCCTTCGGGGTCAGCGGACGGGGCCCGTGGGAGGCCCCCTGGGGGCCCCGTCCGCAGCGAAGGGCTTCCCGTGGGGAAATCGAGGCCATATTCTCCACGAGAGACGCGCCGCCGCGGACAGGGCCCGTTGGGGGCCCCCCCGAGGGCCCCGTCCGCGGCGGATGGTCTCCCGCGGGGAATCGGGGCCGGATTCCCCGCGGGAGACACCCCGCCGCGGACAGGGTCCGTTGGGGGGCTCCCCGAGAGCCCCGTCCGCGGCGGATGGTCTCACGTGGGGAATCGGGGCCGGATTCTCCACGGGAGACACCCCGCCGCGGACAGGGTCCGTTGGGGACCCCCCGAAGGCACCGTCCGTGGCGGATGGTCTCCCGCGAGGAATCGGGGGCCAGATTCTCCGCGGGAGACACCCGCCGCGGACAAAGCCCGTTGGGGAGCTCCCCGAGGCCCCCGTCCGCGGCTGATGATCTCCCGTAGGGAATCAGGGCCAGATTCGCCACGGGAGACACCCCGCCGCGGACAGGGCCCGTTGGGGGGCTCCCCGAGGGCCCCGTCCGCGGCGGATGATCTCCCGTGGGGAATCGGGGCCGGATTCTCCACGGGAGACCCCCCGCCGCGGACAGGGCCCGTTGGGGGGCTCCCCGAAGGCCCCGAGGGCTCCGTCCGCGGCGGGGAGGTCCCGTTTGGCATGGTGTCGGGCCCATGTGCGCTTCTCGCCGGTGGTCCCGTTTGGCATGGCGTCGGGCCCATGGGCGCCTCCCCCGGAGGTCCCGTTTGGCATGGTGTCACGGGTCACGTTTCGAAAACTTGGTCCCGGGAAGTCCAGTTTGGCATGGCGTCGGGCGCCCTAGAGCCGCCCCGGGAGGTCCCGTTCGGCATGGCGTCGGGCCCCTTGGGGCCTCTCTGAGGAGATCCCGTTTGGCATGGCGTCGGGCCCAGGGGCACCGCCAGGGGGGGGCGGCAATAAACGCCCCGTCCGCGGCGGATGGTCTCCCGTAGAGAATCGGGGCTAGATTCTCCACGGGGGACCCCCTGCCGCGGACAGAGCATTTGGGGTGGCTCCCCGAGAGCCCCGAGGCCTCCGTCCGCGGCGGATGGTCTCCCGTGGGGAATCGGGGCCAGATTCTCCACGGGAGACCCCCCGCCGCGGACAGAGCATTTGGGGTGGCTTCCCGAGGGCCGCGAGGGCCCCGTCCGCGACGGATGGTCTCCCGTAGGGAATCGAGGCTAGATTCTCCACGGGAGACACCCCGCCGCGGACAGAGCATCTGGGGTGGCTCCCCGAGGGCCGCGAGGCCCCCGCCCGCGGCGGATGGTCTCCCGTGGGGAATCGGGGGCCAGATTCTCTACGGGAGACCCCCCACCGCGGACGGAGCATTTGGGGTGGCTCCCCGAGAGCCCCGAGGCCCCCGTCCGCGGCGGATGGTCTCCCGTGGGGAATCGGGGCCAGATTCTCCACGGGAGACCACCCGCCGCGGACGGAGCATTTGACGTGGCTCCCCGACGGCCCCGAAGCCTCCGTCCGCGACGGATGGTCTCCCGTAGGGAATCGGGGCCAGATTCTCCACGGGAGACCCCCCGCCGCGGGCAGAGCATCTGGGGTGGTTCCCGGAGAGCCCCGAGGCCCCCGTCCACGGCGGATGGTCTCCCGTGGGGAATCGAGGCCAGATTCTCCACGGGAGACACCCCGCCGCGGACAAGGCCCGTTGGAGGGCTCCCCGAGGGCCCCGTCAGCGGCGGATGGTCTCCTGTGGGGAATCGGGGCCAGATTCGCCACGAGAGACGCCCCGCCGCGGACAGGGTCCGTTGGGGGCTCCCCGACGGCCCCGTCCGCGGCGGACAGTCCCTGGTGTGGAATTTGGCCCGCATTGTCAACCTTAGGGAAACTGGGCCGCGTCAGGCCAGTCGAGGCGTCGGCCCGAATAGAAGCGTTAGAGGCGTCATCGGGCGTCAGGCCAATAGAGGCGTCAGGCAGAATAGAGGCGTCACAGGCGTCATCGGGCGTCAGGCGAATAGAGGCGTCAGAGGAATAGAGGCGTCACGGGCGTCATCGGTCGTCAGGCGAATAGAGGCGTCAGGCAGAATAGAGGCGTCAGGGGCGTCAGCGGGCGTCAGGCGAATAGAGGCGTCAGACCGAATACAGGCGTCACGGGTGTCAGCGGTCGTCTGGCCCATAGGGGCGACAGGGCAAGTAGGGCGCCGGGCGAATAGAGGCGTCAGACGGAATAGAGGCGTCAGAGGCGTCATCGGGCGTCAGGCCAGTAGAGGCGTCAGGCGGAATAGAGGCGTCACAGGCGTCATCGGGCGTCAGGCGAATAGAGGCGTCAAGCCAACCTACTTGGCCAATAGAGTCTTCAAATAGCGTCTTCGTCTTCAGGCCGAATGGAGAACCAACCGGGCCACCCCCCTGTGTATATATATATATATATATATATATATATATATATAGGGTATAGATCGATGTGTATAAATGTATACTTGCATACAATGCATCTACCATGATATCAGTGACATTCGCGCGTAAGCTTCCCGCGCAAGGTCGCGCGTAGACGCCCTCTTATCCTCGCGGAGGGCCACGCTGGCCGCCCACGTAAGCCGCGGCAGAAGGTCGGTATGTCCTCTCGCCGGAGATCTACTTTGTTTCGTCGTCCAGGTGCCTGTCGCAGGGGCCCCTGGAGCAGAGGCTGGGGACCGTGAGGTACCTCGAGCACGTCTGCGCGCACATGCACGTGGCGGACCTCGTCGTGAACTCCCAGCTGCTCAGGCTGGTGCTGCACACGCTGCAGCCCAGCGGCACCGCTGGCCCGCCCGCGCCGCTCGCGCTGCGCGCGGGGCTGCTGGCGCTGCTGGGGCAGCTGCTGCGGCGCTCGGAGGGCAGAACCACGCCGGACGAACGACCTCTTGTCAGCGTGCTATGTCCTGCTCGGCTGCACGTAAGTCAGGAGAGGAAACCCACCCCGACCCCGACAACTGGGGTTTACTAAACGGCCCTGGGCCTTTACTCAGGGGGGTGAAAAAAAAACCCTACCCTGGTTTACGAGGCGCTGTGCGCTGAACCTCCTGTGGGCTGACAGGGTAAACCTTGCATATCTCGCGTGTCGTGCGGCGTCCTGGCGGCTCTGGCCTTGGGAGCTCCCAGGAGGCTTACGGACCACGCACATGTACTCAACAGTCCTGCCCTGTCCGATTCCTTCCTTGGGCGCGTTTGCTAAACGGCTTCGCTTGTCGGGGTGCTTATTCTGGGGGGGGACTTTCTGCTCTCCAGTACGGGGCGACCCTTCGCCGGAGTGGCCGTTGGTGCTCGGCTCTCGGGCGCCGCGGGGCCACGTCCGAGCGCGCAGGCCTCCACGGGCCGCGTCGCAAGCAGCGCTCGGCACGCCGCGCAGCAGGTGTCACCCCTGCCGGGGGTCACTCTCGCGCGCAGCCGAGCCGTCGAAGCGGCGTCGGGCAGTCGTGCAGCAGAGCGATCGGTATGCACAGTTCGGGAGAAGGCGCGTGTGTCACCGATGCAGCTGGCGTGCTACCACAAGGGGCGCTGAACAATGTGAGGAACGAAGAGACCCTTCTGCCCGCGGCTCGGCTCGGCCACTGCTCCCCGACCAAGGGACGGCCCGGAAGCCAGAGCCCGCTCTGAGCCCCAAGCGGCCCTCGTTGCAGCGTCTTGACACTGATCTCCCCCGAGATCCGACGTTGCCAAAAAGAGAATGCAGTATCGCAAACGATCACGACCAGAACCCAGGACACCGTTCTTCTGCGCCCTGCCTCGAGCCGGAGCGATCCGTGAGGGCCCCAGGGCCTGGAAGGCCAGGCGAACACGGCGGGCGTGAACAAAAATGCAATGCCAGGATCTCAGGTGACACCGATGCCCGACTCTACTTTACCACCTGCCCTACTCGATCCTACCCGAATCTACTCTATTCTATGCTACTCGACCCCCTTATTCCTTATCATAATACACTATTACTCCCCCCTCTGGCTGGCCGATAGGGGTTCCATCAGTGCCCTCCCATCCTAATTTGAACAACAATACAAAGTCGCCGTTGTTTCTCTCAACATGGCCTTCTTGTCGTCGACGATGCGAAATGCGTAGCAGGAATAGGACGCGGCGCACATCGCGTGCGGCCGTCAATCTGGGCCCTCCCATCCGACTTGTAAAACATCTATACAGAGTCGTCGTTTTTCTCTCAACATGGCCTTTCTTGTCGTTGACGATGCGAAATGCGTAGCAGCAATGGGACGCGGCGCACATCGCGTGCGCACGTCTGGGGCAACCCCAAGCGGGAGGGGCCATCCTACCTGTCAACAACCATACAAAGTCGACATGTTTCTTCTCAGTGGGGATTTTCTTGTCGTCGGCTTTGCGAAACATGCGCGGCAGGAAGGGGGCGCGGTGCACATCGCGCGCGACAGGGCGAAATGCCGCTCTCGCTTCGGCGCCGCGCGCATGTTTTCTGAAAGTTGCGCTCCCGCTAAGGCGCGGCGCAGATTTTTCGCTCGCCAATTCGTCGAGCGCCTAGGGCCCCCTGGGGCCTCCCAGGGTCTCCTGGGACATCCTGGGGCTTCCTGGGGCTTCCCCAGGGCCTCGTGGATCCTCCTGGAGCCTCCTGAGGCATCCTGGGGCTTCCTGGGATTCCCCGGGGGCTTCCTGACACTTCCTAGGGCTTCCTGAAGCCTCCTGGAATTACCTGGGGCTTCCTGGGCCCTCCTGAAGCCTCCTGGGGCTTCCTGGGGGTCGCTGGGGCTTCTCCTGAGGCCTCATGGGGCCTTCTGAGGCTACCTGGGGCCTCCTCGGCTCGTGCTGAAATGCCAGCGCAGTCTTTGAGATGCGCCAGGGATTTCTTATCGGTAAGCGCCATCGCGGCTGCATCAGCTGTGGCAAACCATCTTGCCCATCTGATTTCGGTCCCCAGTTCGCCAGCACTGTTTCTTATGTTGTGGGAAGGCGGGTGGAAATGGGCATGCCATGCTTGACTCGCTCGATCTGGCTAGCTTGACTCCTATTCCTACTCCTGCTCCTGCTCCTACTCCTACTCCTCCTGCCACTCCTACTCCTCCTCCTACTCCTCTTACCCTCTGTCCCCTCCGAGGCACGCGACCTACCTGCAGCCCGCGGCCGCGGAGGCAGGGCTGCTGGACGCCCTGCGGGACGCCCTCGGCGACCGCGAGGGCGTCGTGCGCCGCCGCGCCGCCGCCGCCCTGGGCGAGCTGCTTTTCTACATCGCCACGCAGCCGGCCACGGAGGCTCCGAGGAGGAGAATACAGCCAAGACGCTGAAATAAGGACCGCTCTGGGCTCAGAAGGGGCTTGATGCTCCGTAGGTCCTTCGCTGGCTGTTTCTCCAGCGCTCCTCGTCCACGCAGGCGCTTCTGGGGCCAAACAGGGGGCTTCGTTCGTTATTGAGCGTTCCTTACTTCAGCAGTCCGACTGCATGCGGGCATACTGAGATCCTGGCGATGCATAATTTTTTTTCCACACGGGGCGTTTTAGTCCGGCCTTCCGGGCCCCTGGGTTCTCACAGATCGGCCCCGCTCGAGGAGCGGCGCAGCAAGATGGGGTCCGGGGCTCTGGTCGTGATGCTGTCCGGTGCTGCATGTGTATTGCAACGTCGGATCTCAGGTCGATGCCGATGCTCGTCCTGGAGAGCCCTCGTGCCAGAATTCCCCTCGAATTCTAGGCGCTTCGCGTAGCCCCACCAGTGCCTGTGTCGCCACTTTCCTTCACGACGACTGCAGTGGCGGGCCCTTCGACCACCACCTGCGGGTGGGCCCAGGTAAGGCACACTCCTGCACTAGTGGTTCATTCTCTGGCAGGCTGCCTTCCCTCGTCGGGCCTGTCCCGCTGCACGACGCCGACGGCTTTCCCCCCTGACCGGCCCCGGGCAACGCTCTGTTGGGTCCTCGGCAGTCTGTGTCGCCTGGCCCACCTGTTGGTAAGGCACTCTCCTGCACAAGTGGTTCATTCTTTGTCAGGCTCAGCCTTTCCTCGACGGGCCCGTCCCGCTGCGCGACGCCGACGACCTTCCCCCCTGACTCGCCCCGGGCAACGCTCGGTTGGGTCCTCGGCAGTCAGTGTCGCCTGGCCTCCTTCCCGACCTCGCCATGTTGGGTCTTCACGTCAATTCCTCAGGTGCCTGGTTCAGCGGCACCCGCTTTGTGCGCTCCGTGAGTGAGATTCGAACACGTGAGGTGTTCTGTGACTGAGAGTGAGGCCTGGTTTCCTCCCCCCCTCCCCTCGTCGCCGCCCGCTCCTCTCCTCCCTTCGCCCCCCTCCCCCGCCCTTCGTCGTGTTGAGCTGGCGCCGTCTCGGCGACTCCTCACTTTCTCGACGCTAAGATGCGTCTCCCTGGAGACGACGACTTGTATCGGGGCTGGTCGGGTTACGCTTTGTACCGGCCCATGAATCTATTTTGTCGCGTTGAGCTGGCGCCGTCTCGGCGATTCCTCGCATTCTCGACGCTAAGATGCGTCCCCCTGAATTCTCCACCTGTCCGCTAATTTTCTCTGTGGCTTGTTGCCCGTCTGCCTGTTTTCCCCAATTTGTTCTGCATGTTGCACGAACTATCTGGCACTGTGCCCCAGTCAGCCCGATTGAAACGCCCTCTGGACTCTTCCTTGCGGGCCGCAGATCAAAAAAGTAGCCCCACCAGCCCGACCCAGAGCGATGTCAGCGGTTCGGCATCGGTGGACCTCTTCGCGGCAGGACGGCACAGTGGCGCTTGGGCAGTCGCTGGCTTCCACCGGCACTGGGAGTTGTGTGCCCGAGGGCCTTGCTCTGAGTGTTGCAGCCTCTGTACAGCCTGTGTCTCGCGCCGTCGCGTCCACCCTTGGGCCTATCCGCCGCAGGCGCCGGATTCGATGCGTTTGATGCCGCTGGCCCCCCCCAGCAGAGCGGAGGATTCTGAGGGCTGCGCGCTGAGTGGTTCAGCCTTCCGCGCTCGCTTTGCCTCTTGTTTTCCACCGCGGGCAGCCCGGTTCCCCGGGCATTTGTTTCCCAGCCAGCCGGGCCGGCGGCTTGGAGTTTGGCGCCGCACCGGCGACTCACTCCGCTGCACTCGCACCCGCTGCCGTTTGTTCACTTCGGTTTACCGTGCGGCGCCTGTGTGCGTCTGCTGGTGAATTTCGATCACTATGTTCTGTGCATGTGCAGCTGCGCGCTTGTTGTGCAGGTGCGAACCGGCTTGCCAAACTGGCGGTTGTGTTCGCAAATTGGCATCGTGCCGCCTGCCCTGGACTTTGCCCCTCGCCGCCAGACCGTTGTCGCGCGGCCGCAGACCAAGAAAAAATAGCCCCACCAGCCCGTCCAGAAACGATGCCCAGACGAGTTGCCCTGATCAGGGATGCGGAGGAGAACGCAATGGATTGAGGGGCGGGGTGAGACGTCGTACCCAAGAGGGGGAGGATGGAGGAGGAATCGGGGTAAGAGCATGAGGAGGAGGATGAGGAGGAGGAGGAGGAGGAGAAGGAAGATGAGGGAGAAGGGGAAGGGGGGATGACGGAGGAGCAAGGATGAGGAACAGGCGGATGAGGAAAAGGAGGAAGGGAGGACGAGGAGGAGGAAGAGGAGGAGGACGAGGAGGAGGAGGCGGACGAAAAAGAGGAGGGCGAGCAGAAAGGCCAGGGGCGTCTTCGATGACTCTCGGAGTCTCTTCGGGTTTCTTTCGGAAGTTTCTTGGGGTCCTCTTGGGGCGTCTTGGGGGTCTCTTGGCAGTCCCGGTGGGCCTCTTGAAGCGTCTTGGGTGCCTCTGGGGGGCCTCTTGGAGCCTCTCAGGGTTCTCTTGGGAGCCTCTTGGGGACATAGTGGGGACATCGTGGGGGCCTCTTGGGGGCCTCCTGGGCACCTCTTGGAGCAGTCTTGGGGCACCCTTGGGAGCCTCGGGGGTCATCTTGGGGTTGGACGAGATCGACCAAAGGAGGGGTCTCCTTACTTGGAGTCCCCCCCAAGAGGCCAACGTGTTGCCCAAACCATAGAAAAAAACAAACACAATGAATTTAGACCTTTGGGGCCTCCGGGGGGCCCCTTAGGTCTCTCCGGGGTCTGTTGGGTCTCCCCGGGGTCTCTTGGGAGCCTCTTGGGGGCTCCTTGGGGGCCTCTTGGAGGCCTCTTGCAGGCCTCTTGGGACCTACTGGGCACCTCCTGGGGCCCTCTTGGAACACCGTTGGGAGCGTCGGAGCGTTGGAGGCAATCGATCGAAGGAGGGGGATTCTTATTTACGGCCCCTCCCACAGGTCAACATGTTGCCAAAACCTCAGCAAAGTAAATGATTATACAGGCTTGCGCCACATCCGCCGACCCCTTCTGTGAGTGTTGCGAGGCCAGGAGTTTGTGGCCAGCGGCGTCTTGTGTGAGGGTGCGGTGTCGCGCGCGGGTGGTGGCAGATACGTAGGGGGTCCAACTGTTTGCGTGATGCCGGTGGTCTGGGGCGTGTTTTGCGAGCGCCTTGCGTGCTGTGCACCCGGGTGCGGGGTGTCCTTCTGGGAGGTCGGCCTTTCGACCCGCAACCAAGTGGAGGACCACCAGAAGACGAAAAGAGCAAGAGTGGTGTGCGGAAGCTGTGATCAGCGAGGCATCACCGCGAAAGATGTGGCAGATGAGTCGAAACGGGTGAAGAGGCCGTCGACGTTCGCAGCGCGCACTAAACAGTTCGCGCGGCAGCAGCAGCACATTAGCGCCGAGCAAGATAGTGAGCACTTCACGAGGAAAAGCAAGGCTGTATGCGCGGAATGCATTGCAGTTGGCTTTACGGCTCGCAATACGGAAGCGTCTGGGGGTCTTTGGGGGGCCTCCTGGGGGCCTCTTGGGGGCTCCGTGAGGCGTCTTGGCGGCCTCTTGGGTGCCTCTGGCGGCCTCTTGGGGCACTCTTGGGGCCCCCTTGGGGCTCGTGGGGGCGGGCCCCTCTTGGTGCCGTCTTGGAGCCTTCTTGGGTCGTCTTGGGGACCTCTTGGGCCGTCTTGGGGCCATTTTGGGCCGTCGTGGGGCTGTCTTGGGGGCCTCTTGGGCCGTCTTGGAGCGGTCTTCGGGGGCCTCTTGGGCCGTCTTGGAGCGTCGGAAAGCCCACAAGGCGAACTTGTGAAACAATATACATTTTACGAAAGACATGAGCAAATTTTTGCGTCTAGGCACCCCCTTGGGACGTATCTTGGAGGTCTCTTGGGGGCGTCTTGGGCCATCTGGAGACCATTTCGGGTGTGTTTGATCGCTCTTGGACCGTCTGGGACCATGTTGAGCTCTCTTGGAAGCACTTGGAGCGCTCCTGGAGCGCTCTTGGGGCCGTCTTCGGGGCTCTCTCGGGCCGTCCTCGGCGCGTCTTGAGCCGTCTTCGGGCCTCTTGGGCTGTCTTGGGGCCCTCTTGGAGGCTTCTTGGACCGTCTTGGGGCGAACTTGGGGGGCCTCTTGCGCCGTCTGGGAGCATCGGAAAGCCCAAAAGGCGAATTTGTGAAAAATGTTTGTTGCGTCTAGAGGCCCTCTTGGGACGCATCTTGGATGCCTCTTGGGGCCTCTTGGGGGCATCTTGGGCCGTCTGGGGGCCATATGCGGTGTCTTTGATCGCTCTTGGGCTGTGTGGGACCATATTGAGCTCTCTTGCAGGCCACTTGGAGCGCTCCTGGAACGCTCTTGGGGCCGATTTCGGGGCCCTCTTGGGCCGTCTTCGGCGCGTCTTGAGCCGTCTTGGGGCCCTCTTGGGCTATCTTGGGGCCCTCTTGCAGGCTTCTTTTGCCGTCTTGGGGCGGTATTGGGGGCCTCTTGGGCCGTCTGGGAGCATCGGAAAGCCGAGAAGGCGAACTTGTGAAACTTGTGCGTTTTACGAAGGGAATGGGCCCATTTTTGCGTCTAGGGACCCTCTTTGGGACGCATCTTGGAGGCCTCTTGGGGCCTCGTGGGGACCTCTTGGGCCGTCTAGGAGGCCTCTTAGCCCGTCTTTGGGCCATCTTGGGCGTCTTGGAGCGCTCGTTTGGCGTCTCGGGGCCCTCGTGGCCGTCTTGGAGGCCTCTTGGGGCCTTCTTGGGGCCCTCCTGGGTCCGGAAAAGCCTCGTGGTGCGCTCGCGCCGGGCCGGGGGGGTGTGCGCTCGCGCCGGGCCGGGGGGGGGGGTCAAATCTCCGGTTTGGGGTCCTTGGGGGGTGTTATGGGGGGGAACTATCTCACACGCCTAGAGACCCACAAGGGGTCGGCGGATTTGGGGCTTCTCGCTGAGGCCTCTTGGGGCGTCTTTGGGGTTTCTTAGGGTCTGTTCGGGGTATCTTGGGGGCCTCTTGGAGGTGCATCTTGGGGGCCTCTTGGGGGCCTAATGGCGCCTCCTGGGCACTTCGTGGGGCCGTCTTGGGGCATCCTTGGGAGCCTCGGGGGCAATCTCGGAGCCATCTTTGACGAAATCGATCGAAGGAGGGGGGATCCTTACTTACGGCCCCCCACGAGGGTCAGAAAGTTGCTAACACCTTAGCAAAGTAAGTGATTTCGGGCTTCTCGCCGAGGCATCTTGGGGCGTTTGGGGGGCCTCCTGGGGTCTGTTCGGGGTATCTTGGGGGCCTTTTGAAGGCCTCTTGGGGGCCTATTGGGGCCTCCTGGGCACCTCTTGTGGCCGTCTTGGGGCACCCTTGGGAGCCTCGGGGGCCATCTTGGTGCCACCTTGGAACAGATCGATCAAAGGAGGGGCCGTACTCAAAAAGGCCCCCCGCCCACGAAGGCCAGCATGTTGCCCAAACCTCAGTACATTCAATGTTTGGCTTTCTCGCCGAGGCCAGAAAAAGACCGTCTGGCACCTCGCCAAGGGCCCCGTCCAGGTCCAGGGGGAAGTGGAGGGTAAACCCCTACCGGAAGGGGAAGAAGGGGGGGTGGAAGAGGAGGTGCTCTACAGAACTCACGCCCTAAATGGCTTGTGGGACTTCTGGTCAGAGTTCAGGCGATCGCAAACATGGATTAACGGGACTAGCGACGGGTCCCGTTTCTCCATGGGAAACGCGGAGTTCCGCAGCCGAACGTGGCGGCACCGGCCGCATTTTGGAGAGGACGCCTCGCCCGATCCATGGATTTGGCGAGCGCGCGCCAAATCCATGGATCGCTAATCCATGTTTGCGCGCCCCCGAAGAGTGCACCCCTGGGACAGGTTTGGGGAGCAGCGGTGCCCGGGTACCTCTCACTTCCCGAGATGGTGCCTGCGCACCGAGTGTGCTCTGGCCGCCCCGCGGCCCTCCCACCCTTCGCTCCTGCCTTCCTGCTCCCGTGCAGGGCTCGAGTTCAGCGGTGTTTTGGCGATGCGGTGGGCCGTTTCCGTTTTGATTTCGCTTCGCAGCAAAGGCAGAACGACGACAGAGCGAAGGGAAACGAACACGAAGCGAAAATGAAACACCCTGTTTAGCTCGAGCCCTGTTCCTGTGTGCCAGGAATTCGCTTCCGCCGCGTCCGGCCGTCAGCCGACCGCTGGCCGTCGGACGGGGCTAGGGGCTAGGCCGAGGACAAATATGTTCAAGAGCCTTCCCGAACGCTTTCGGAGCGTTCCGGAGCGCTCGGAGAAGGCCGCAGCGCCCGAGGCTTCCTCCAGAGCCGCTGGAGTTCTCCTCACCCGATGTCATCCTCGTCGTTGCCCCGTCTTATGCTGGACCCCCAGACCCGAGAGCTCGCTGCAACCAGTCGCCGGGAGGGACACAGTCACCCCCTTGCCAGCGGTACAGCGCTCACGGCAACCGGCAAAAGGATTGGGCACGCCCTGTCGGCGTAATCGTCCTTCGACTGTACAGAGTTTTCTCACATATGCCCTTGAGACACTCTAAGAGTACCCCTCGGCACCAAACACCCGATGCCATCCTCGTCGTAGCCCCGTCGTATGCTGGACCCAGCGCGCCGCAGATCGAGCGGGTCGGTGCCCCCTTTTTTGCCCCCGCCCCCCCTATCAGAAGCGAAAGGCGGACGTACGCGTACATGAATCCACGTACGTTTCGGGAGCCTTCCCGAACGCTTTCGGAGCGTTCCGGAGCGCTCGGAGAAGGCCGCAGCGCCCGAGGCTTCCTCCAGAGCCGCCGGAGTTCTCCTCGCCCGATGCCATCCTCGTCGCAGCCCCGTCGTATGCTGGTCCCAGCGCGCCGCAGATCGAACGGGTCGGTGCCCCTTTTTTTGCCCCCGCCCCCCCTATCAGAAGCGAAAGGTGGACGTACGCGTACCCACCAGTCGTTGAAAGTAGGTATTTTTGGATTCCCAGATTCCAATCTACTTTCAGCGCCTTCCTACTTCAAGAGTCGAGTGGTTTTCCTCCTTCCTTCCTCTTCAGGAGGCGGGCGGAAACCCAATCTATTTCCAACGCCTTCCTACTTCATGTGTCTACCTACTTCTTCCGACCGATGGGTACGCGTACATGAATCCACGTACGTTTCGGGAGCACGCGTTGCGCGAGCTTTCGTATCACGCGGCTGGTCTCGCGGACTGGGGGGCCGTGCTCACGTGAGGCGTTGCAAAAAGGGCCTCGCCTTCAGGGTCGGAGGACTCGCCATCGCTTCCGCGGCGGAAGGCGGCGGAAGCCGGCGGAAGCCGGCGTAAGCAAACGTCGACTTCCTCGGGGCTCAAGAGACGGGGGTCCATGCAAACGGGGGTCAGCCAGAGTGCCGGATCTTGCAGGATCCTGCAGGGCCAGGGTCGCATTGACCTGGGTTTGGGTGCAGGATCTTGCAGGATCTCTCAGGATCCTTCGCACGAACCCGGGTTTGGGTGAGGGATCTTGCAGGATCTTGCAGGATTCTGCAAGGCCTGACTGACGCGGGTCTCGATTGACCCTGGTCAGAAGATCCCCGACTTCCCAGGAGGTAATAACATTTTTGGGTTCGGAGTTTCTGGAACCCGCCATGTACGTGGGTGGGCGGGTATCGGGGGCTCCCAAACGGAGCGGTGACCACACCGTGTGGTGAGTCGGTGGGGATTCGGGGTCACCGCACGGTTTGGGGAGTCGGGTCGTTCTCCGAGGCCGTCTCGGGCGACTGGGGCATCCGAGGTCCCCAAACCGTGCGGTGATGTCTTTGGGGGGTGCCTGGCGCAAGCCGGGCGGCGGCCTTGCACACTGCCGTGGCGGTCAGCGAAAAGGGATCGGACCCTGCTGATAACCCCCCAAGGCATTACCCTGTACGCTGTGGCATCGGGCTGGCCTTTGCGGGCGTGCGGTCCGTGCCGGGTTGGGGCTGTCTCCCCTCTCCGGCCATTCCCGCACGCCAGCGGCCTACTGATGCGTCCACAAAGGTGTAGTGAGGAGTATCCAGCGGGGCATTTTGTCTAGCTGTGTCCCACTTTGCCATAGGGTAGCGGCAGTTGCGAAGGGCGCCGAGCAGCTGCCGCGGCCGCCTGCCAACAGTGTCTGGCGGTTGCCAGTGGTCTCTGCTTCCTCCGCTGGCCCCATTGTGTTATAATCTCTGGGGCCAGTTGTCCCGGCTGGGGGGCCAGGCGGAGCTTGCTCTGTCCTTGGTCCGACTCGGGAAGCAGCAGCTGGCACACCTAATTTGGTGCAAATTGGCGGGGCAATTCAATGCATATTCGGTTTCTCCGGAATGTTCTCTCCCGCGCATGGTCCCGGAGATCCGCTATACAGATGCCGTTATGGCTGGCCGCTGTGGTGACATCGCCTACAGCTTGTGATGCCCATGGTTGTCTGCTGTAGTTCGGCTTATGGCAGGAGCGAGCCCCTGTAGATCGGGTACGTCACCTACACCACCATGTTCGGAGTGCGGTGATGTCTTGGGGGATTTCGAAGTCACCGCACGGTCTGTCACCGCACCGTTTCGGGACTCCAAAACGCCCTTTGCGGGCTCTCCCCCCCAGGAGGCGGAGGCGGACGCGGCCGGAGGCGCCGCGAACGACTGGCAGGCACAGGGGCACGAAGAGAGCGCGCCCCAGTGCCCTTGCGGGGCCCCTGTGTATTGAGCAGGTCTTGCGGCCAGTGCCGCCGACCCGGCAGGAGGTCGACGACGACGACGACGCCGACGTCGACAACGTCGACGACGATGCCGACGACGACGCCGACGACGACGCCGCCGACGACGACGACGAGGAGCGACGACCACGAGCGACGACGACGAGCGACGACAACGAGCGCCGACGACGAGCCACGACGACGACGAGCGACGACGAGGACGACGCCGACGACGACTAGGACGACGAGGACGACGACGAGCATGACGACGCGGACGACGAGGACGACGACGAGGACGATGGCGACGACGACGACGACGAGCGACGACAACGAGCGACGACGAGCGACAACGACGACAACGACGAGCCTGGCTCCGCCCGAGGTGCCCAGAGTGGCCCTGGGCACGACGCCGACGACGACGACGACGGCGACAACGGCGACGACGGCGACGACGACGCGCCCCTGCGGAGCCCGTACTTTTTCTGACCCGGCCGGTCCAAGGTTCGAAATCGTCGGGCGTTGCGTAATGATTAATAGGCGGTGATAAACAGGCCTCGGGAAAGAGTAGCGGAAACTCATGTGGGCGACGGGATAAAACGGGGTCGTCTTCATCGACCTTGGCGCGTAAGCTGCTCGCGCAAGGTCGCGCGTAAGCGCCCTCGACTCCAATGTGGCGTGCCGCGCTGGCGGCCCGCGTAAGCCGCGGCGTAAAGTCGCTACGTCATCTCGCGTAAGGACCGCTTGAATCAGGGGCAACGACAGGGGGAATAGGGATAGGGGGGGATGCATCGACCCCCAATCGCCCACTCATCGCCGATGGGGGCCCGATAGCCTGTCAATTCATTCATCTGTCAACGCCTCCCCCTCCCCCCAGTGTTCAACGTCGGCGGTGCGTCTGATGAGTTTCACTTCGACCGCAGTCTCCTCCGCGCGTGTCAACTTTGAGTTTTTTGGGGGAGGGGGAGTGTTCGGTAATTGTTTCCCTCGGCCGAAAGGGCGCGCTGCAGACAGGTCCTCTCCTTCCTCGAGGATCGAAGACCTTGGAATTCGTTGGAATCTCTTCCTTTGAGGAAGGTAGCGGAACTTCGGCAAAAAGCCCATGGAAGTAGAACGAGGGCGGCTCCGCCGGCGGAAGGCCGACGGAAGCCGGCGGAAGTAAAAAACGGCCTCCCAAGAGATGGCAAGGCCTTTTGGTTCGGGCTTGCGTGAACCCGCCAAATGGGGGGAAGAAGAAAGGTGCCCCTTTTGTGGTCCAAAGGGGCTCTAAAGGCCCCCCCCAAGGGTCTACAAGGGGCACGAAAGATGCACGTTTCTCCCACCGCTTATCGCCCCCTATTATTAGGCAACGCCCGACATCGGTTTCGGGAGGCCCGAGCCGATTCGATAGGGAGGTTTTCGGCAAGTGTCGTTTTCGTTTGGCCCATATCAGGCCACAGCAGGACAGTGAACATCGACTCTGGATGAAAAACTGGCCTTGGGGAACGAGTCGAGACCTCTGGGAATGCATGTTGTGAACCGATCATGACGTCGGAAGTCTGGGTTCCGACGATCCGATGCGGCCCGATGTTTGCATGGCGCTGTTGTGCATCCTGGCGCAGCCTGTCCGATTCGATCGGGATCCCGTGCTGGTGCAGCCCGATCCGACGTATGTTCAGATTCGATCCGGTTTCAGATTCGATGCCGACTGATCTTGCCCTGCCCTTCTGTGCCGCTTTAACCCTCCAGGAGAGGGACGGCGACGACACGACGACGACGACGACGACGATGGTCGACGACGACGATGACGACGATGACGACGACGACGACGACGACGACGACGACGACGACGACGACGACGACGACGACGACGACGGCTACGACGACGGTGGCGGCGGCGGCGGCGACAACGAGCGACCGCGACGACGACGACGACGACGACGACGACGACGACGAGCCCGGCCCCTCCCGAGGTGCCCAGGGTGGCCCTGAGCAGCTTCGTCCTCGCGTTGACGTCGCCCGACGGGGACGAGGTGGTGCAGCACTATGCCGCCAAGACGATCGAGAACGTGGCCACCCAGGCAGGCAGGGCCCCCTCCTCTGAGTGCCAAAAGACAGCACAAACGTAAACTGTCGGAGCTCTGCGCGGACTTCTGGGGTCGGTGCCTGGGCGCCCCGCGCGCCAGGGAGGGGAGGTCCAGCGCCGACTCAAGAGATGCGCGCGGAGCTCCGACAGTTTATGCTTTCTGCTTATGCTTGCACAGTCTGTTTCTCCCAGTCCACTTCGATCCGATCGATCTGGTTCGGTATCGGCGATGACCGGCTCGATCCGAGTCGATTCCGATCTTGGGCGATCCGATGCGGCCCGATTCCTGCACGGCGGTTCTTGTGCATGCCGGAGTGGCGGGTCCGACTCTGACTCCGTGCAGATGTGGCCCGACCCGACGCTTTTTCGATGTTGATGAGCCTGTTTTCCACCACCGCCATAAGTTGGAGGGGGGAAGGAGGTGGAGGAGGAGGAGGAAGAGGAGGACGAGGAGGAGAAGGAGGAGGAGGAGGAGGAGGAGGAGGAAGACCCTCTCCCCCTCAAACACAGGCCCATCAAATGCCATCCGACTTCTCGAGCCGAGGCGGACCGCTCCTGCCCAGGCGCCAGCCGTGGCCCAGGAGTGGTTCTTCTCGCCCGAGCTGATCCAGGCCTTGACGCGTCACGCGTGCCACGCCGCCTCCGACCCCTTCCGGCTGAGCTGCCTGTCCGCCGCCGCCCGCCTGGTCCGCGACTGCGCGGAGGACGTCGACGCTGCCGCCCTCGTGGACCCAGCCTTGGTCAGGCCGGTGGCGCGCCGAAGGGTCGCAGGCCTAGGGGTTGACACCAACACCAATATCGGCGGTGTGCCTCCACCGAGGGAAGAAGATCCCGATCTCGGTGATAGTGGTAATATTCTGGCTTGCCACCAACACCGAAATCTAGGGCCATCTTTCCCATGTGGAGGCGACCCCCCGTGTTGGCGGTGGTGCCCATTTCTAGGCCTCCGAAAGGGGGGCCAGCGAGGAGGCCCAGATACGCTCGCGTCGCGAATAAAAAGTCGGAGGGGCGGTCTTTCGCCGTTTGCGGCGTCTGGGGGCCCTCACACGGCCCCAGGACTGTTGGAAAAGGGCTCAGGATGAAACACCGGTCCTGGGGTCGGAATTTTCTGGGGACCCCGCATTGAAATCAGGACAACGCATGTCTGGGGGGGCGACCTCCAGAGAAGGCTGGGGGCTTCTTGGAAGCCCCCTTGCCTTCTGAAGGGGCCTTCTCAGAAGCCCCCGGGGGAACCTTTCTGAGACGATCCCCATCGCCCGATTCTCGTCGGCACGGGACCCTGGACTCCGCCCGGGATTGGGCAGGTTGTCCGAGGCATGTCCGGCCGTGGCGGCGTGGCGACGGGGATTACCAGGAACGCCCGACAGCTTTCAAAGTCCTTCGCCCACCACCCAGGGCTAATTCCGACTCCTTCGATTCGATTCGATCCGATTTTCATGGATTCCGATTCCGATTCGAGTCGACTTCGGATTGGCACCAACGCCGGCGCCTACGCCGACACCTACGCCGGCGTCCGCACCAGCACCGACGCCAGCACCGACGCCAGCACCGCCGCCATCGTCCCACCTTTGAGTACCCCTTCCGCCGTGCGACGGCGGATGCGCCAGCACTCCGAAAATCGCGGATAGGCCGGTACACCAGTTTGACTCCCACGGCTTGGACCAGCAGCCCAGTGCGCAGCAGCACCAACGCCCCCACGCCAGCGCCAGCCCTTACGCCAGCGTCAACGCCGGCGCATACGCCGACACCTACGCCGGCGCCCACACCAGCACCGACGCCAGCACCGACGCCAGCACCGCCGCCATCGAATCACCTCGGAGTTTCCCCTGCCGCCGTGCGATAGCGGATGGGCCGGCACGCCGAAAATTGCGGATAGGCCGGTACACCATTTTGGCTCCAACGGCTGAGACCAGCAGCGCCACGCGCAGCAGCACCAACGCCCCTACGCCAGCGTCAGCCCCTACGCCAGCATCAATGCCGACGCATACGCCGACACCAACACCGGCTCCCACACCAGTACCGAAGCCAGCACCGACGCCAGCACCGTCGCAATTGAACAACCTTTGAATATCCCTCCTCCGGGCGGTAGCGGATGGACCGGTACGCCGGAAATCGCGGGCTGGCCAGTTCAACGTCCCCAGCGGCGTGCCGTGCAGCAGCCCCACTGCAATTTGCAGCACCAGTGCACCTCGAGCTCGACGGGGGGATCCAGTTCCAGCGACGGCAGCACGACGGTGAGCAGCATGTGCTCGACGGCCAGCAACTGTTCCTAGGATACGACGTCCACCACCAGCTCGACGAGTGCTTCCAGTCCCAACGACGCGAGGTTGCTGAGCGGCTCGAGGACTAGCACGACCTCCACGGGTTCGACGAGGGCTTCCAGCAGCACCGCCACCACGAGTTCTACGAATGCCCGCCACCGCCTTCACGAGCAGGGGTACGGCCGCAACGACCAGCACCAAAACCATTCCACGTCCACTTCAACCTGTTCTTCTCCAGCTTCGAGAACCCCGCCAGGGACGCTTGGGGACACCCGCCAGCGCAGCGGCGGCGAGCATCGCGCAAGTTACCGAAGGCATCACCGACGATATCTACAACACCCACGCCTACGCCGGCACCAACGTCAGCGCCTACGCCGCCGTCGACGCCAGCACCGACGACAGCACCGACGCCGGCGCCTACGCCAGCATGAATGCCAGCGTCCACAGTAGCACCAGCGCCAGCATCGACTTCAGCACCGACGCCTGCGCCTACGCCGGCTCCAACGTCAGCGCCTACGCCGCCGTCGTCGCCAGCACCGACGACAGCACCGACGCCGGCGCCTACGCCGGCATGAACGCCAGCGGCTACAGTAGCACCAGCGCCAGCATCGACTTCAGCACCGACGCCTGCGCCTACGCCGGCCCCAACGCCAGCGCCTACGCCGCCGTCGACTTCAGCACCGACGACAGTACCAACGCCGGCGCCTCCGCCGGCATGAACGCCAGCGTCTACAGTAGCACCAGCGGCAACATCGACGCCAGCGCCAACGCCTGCGCCTACGCCGGCACCAACGTCAGCGCCTACGCCGCCGTCGACGCCAGCACCGACGATGGCACCAACGCCGGCGCCTCCGCCGGCATGAACGCCAGCGCCTACACCAGAACTAGCGCCAGCATCGACGCTGGCACCAAAGCCCGCGCTTACGCTGGCACCAGCGCCAGCGTCTGCGCCAGCAGCCACGCCTGCGCCTGCGCCAGCACCAACGCCATCGCCTACTCCAGTACCGACACCAGCGTCGACGCCAGCACCGACGCATGCACCTCCGCCTGCACCAGCACCAGCGCCTCCACCATCACGTCCAGTTGGGCGTCCAGACCCTTACGTCCAGACCGACCGCCTACAGCAGCCCCGACGCCAGCAGCGCCAGCACCGACGCCAGAGCTATCGTTGGCGCCTAATCCAGCGCCGACGCCAATACCGACACCAGCATCAAGGCCTGTGCCTCGGCCAGCAGCAACGCCAGCGCCTACACCAGCGCCGACGCCAGAATGGACGCCAGCGCGAATGCCGCGCCCGCGCCGACCACCGTTGCCAGCACCGACGCCAATGCTGGCGCCTCAGCCAGCGCCGACACCAGCACCGACGCCAGCAGCAACGTCTGCCCCTACCCCAGCACCGACACCAGTGCCTACACCGACGCCGACGCCAGCACGGACGTGAGCTCCAACGCCGGCACCTCCAGCGTCGACGCCAGCATCAACGCCTGCAGGCACCAACGCCGGCGCCTGCACGTACACCGACGCCAGCACAAACGCCAGCACCTACGCCAGCGTCGACACCGGCACCGACGCCAGCATCCACGCCTGCGCCTCCGCTGGCACCAGCGCCAGCGTCTACACAAGCGCCGAGGCCAGCACCGTCGCCAGCACCAACGCTGGCGCCTAGGCCAGCCCCATCGCCAGTGCCGTCACCAACCCTGGCCAGCACCGACGCCAGAACTATCGCCGGTTTTTGACCATGGCCGACGCCAGCATTATCGCCTGAGCCTACGCTAATACCATCGCCAGCGCCTACATCAGCGCCGACGCCAACACGAACGCCAGCACCAACACTGGCGCCCACGCCAGCACGAATGCCATCGCCCATACCAGCGCAGACGCAGGCACCGACGCCGACGCCGACACCCGACACCAATGTCAGCGCCTGCGCCAACACCGACGCCAGCACGGACGCGAGCCCCAGCGCCGGCGCCTCCTCCAGCGCCGCTGCCAGCGCCGACGCCAGCACCGACGCCTGCGCCAGCTGGTACCAGCGCCAGCGCCTGCATCAGCACAGACGCAAGCACCAACGACAGCGCCTACACCAGCACCTGCGCGTGCGCCCACGCCAGCACTGACGCCAGAATCAACGCTTGCGCCTTCGCTGGCACCTACGCCGCCACCACCCACATGGGCTACTACATGTTACCCCCGATCAGACTCGACACGACCTTTGCTATGACGCTCGCCGCACTGGGGGCCTCGTGATGTCACGGAATACCCGCCTGGACGTGTCACGGTTTCCGCCCTCGCCTTGTCGTAACGCTCGCCGGCTTACGTCGAAGCGCACGCCTTGAGCAACACGACGGGCGCCACGAGCAGCACAGCCCCGTGAGCAGTGCGGCTGCGTCATGCAGCACGGCGTCAGCAACAACTTGGGGACTTAGAACGCGATTCTGGCACCCAGTCGGGGTACGACGACGGAACACTGGGACTCCGACCAACAGGACCGAGCAGATGGGCCCCGCTGCAGGCCAGCCCTGCACCCGCCAGTGCAGCCACCAGCGCAGCCCAGGATGCGACGACCTCCACGAGCTCGACGAGTGGCTCCGGTACCAGCGGCATGAGCACGACGATCAGCAGCTCCAGGACTATCACAACCACCACGAGCTCGACGAGTGCGAACGCGAGATCGACGAGTGGCTCTGGCACCAGCGCCGGCACGACGACACTGAGCGTCACGAGCATGACGGCTAGCATCTACCCGGCGCCCTGCCCAGTGCCCTACCCGACGCCCTTCCCGACGCCCCACCCGTCGCCCTACCCGACGCCCTACCCGACGTTTTTGGGGGATGCCAGCCCATCCTCCTGAATCGGCTGTCCACGACGACCAGCAACTCCAGGATAGGGATCCGACGGCCACCACCTGGATCCCACTGTGTGGCGGCATCCTTGTTTCGGAATCTTGGCTCGCTGGCTTTGCATGTCGTTCAGACCGTTACGAGTGACCAGCACTGTGTGGCGGTATCCTTGCTTCTGGCCAGACTGACGCACCCATCCCGTCGCAGTACCCCGACATCCAGTAGAGGACGAGTACATGCACACCGTGACGGGTACCAGCATCATTGCAGCCGCACAGTCAGACAGCCATCGCCGCCTCAGCAGCAGGAGGACGACCAGGGCACTCAATCGGGTGTCCCGGGCCTGGGGTGGGGTGCCTGCTGGCTCTGGGGTGTTCCGGGTGGGAGTGTGGGGGGGCCGTCTTTCTGTTTCCTGCAGGTTTCCTTGCCCTCAGGACCATACTCCGCTCAGGAATCTTTCACTTCGGAGTCGGGCGCTCCCACGTCGACCAGTACCAGCGGCTCAACATCACCAGGCGGCGCGGCCACGACGCCCAGCAGCTGCGGGGCTACACTGGCCACCAGGTGTTCGACGAGTGGCTCCGGTGCCAGCGCCACGACGACGCTTGGCGACACGACCTCGAAGGCCAGATCAAGGGTTACGACGGCCACCACGATTTCGGCGACTGGCTCCAGTACCATCGGCACGCTGACGCTGAACGCTATGATCCTCAAGGCCGACTCCTACGTGATTCCCTGAGGCTTCCGCGTCTTTTCGCGTCGGTCGGCGCTGCTGCTTTTTAGCGTGTCCTCGCCTCGCGCGTTGCCCTTTTCCTTTCCCCCCTCTGCCTCCTCAATTGGCGCCTGGGGCGCCCAGTGCATTCAGGGGCTGCGGGTTGGCCGTTGGCCGCCCGGTCCTGCGAGCCGCTCCCGTAGGGGGCCGCTCCTGGCCCGCACCGTCGCTGGCGCCCGCGTGTCTCCTGGCCGCCATGCCGCGTCCGCACAGCTTAGTTAGGTTGTCTCCTAGTTTCTGGTGTGCGTTGCTCGCCCAGTTTCCTCGCGTCTTGAGTTGGCGCTTCGCTTTCACAGGTCTCCACTTGCATATCATACTGTGTACTGTAATTCGTTGGCGTGCAGGCTTGCGCGGTGACTCACGGAGCTCCGCATTGTGCCTCAGCTTGGTCCCCATTTTGTGGGCGTTGTGTGTTTTCCTCCTCCCTCCTCCCCCTCTTCCCCCCTCCCGCGTCCTATATCATGACGTGCTGGTTTTTGTGAATTGGCTGGTTGGGCCATTCTGTATCTTCCAGCTCGCTCATGTGGAACGTATCAACGGCTGTCTAGGCCTCGGGGACTACAGGCACATGGCACACCCCGTTCCTCAGCTTTGTTAACTTTCTCATGGTGTGAGTGTCCAGTTGGTGGGCTGGGATGATGTAGAATACTTCGCAGTGGCTGCAAGTGAGGAATAAAACGCCTCTCAAATGCAATCGTTTTTTCCGCCAGTGCTTCAGAGGAAAAAAATCGATTTGGATGCCGACTCCTCAATGGAAGCCTCGCGGGCCTGCCGATCTCCGCCGATTCGGCTTCTCCCGACTTGGCTGCCGACTTCCGTTGATACGATTAGCTTCAATCTCCGATCCGTTCTCGATTCGATTCTGGGCCCTCCTCTCTCGGGCCGGACGAAAGGGGGGGATTGGGAAAGGGGGGGTTCCGAAATTTGCTGCATGCAGCTGGTTTCTGCCTCACCGAGGCGCCGGGAACATCAGTTACGTGAGCTGATTCTCAACCCCCCCCTTTGCTATCCCCCCCTTTTGCCCGACCCGACTCTCCTCCCTGGCGCATCGCCAAATGTTCAAGCGCGCCGCCAGTCAGGGTCGGCATGGCGGCCGCTCGTGGATGAGTCGAGGCGCAACTTTCCCGATTCGGTTCCTGCGCCGTCGCTCTGACGCTGGGCACGCAGCTGGGCGGTTGCGCCACGTCGCCTCCCGCCTCTCCACTTTTCAGACCCGGACCTCCGCCGATGTGCTTTGTTCAGCCCGCGGCCCCAGAGGTCTTGACCCCCTCCCCAGAAGTAGTTGGTGGTGGTCCTGAGGCTCGAAGGCGGCCCCCGGTGGCCGAAATCTACGACACATCCCACCTCAGCAAATCATATCACCAGATGTCTGGGGAAGAAGAGCAGTCGGGGAACCGTAAGAGTGGGGTTCGCCAGAGCTCGGGTTTGCCGATGCACCTTGGCGGGCCCAGCCTGAATTTTGACGACCCAGTCTTCGTGGTATGTTTGCGGTAGGAACCCGCGTCACATTTCAGATCGAGCCTCGTCATTTTCTTGCTGGCCCCGTCAGGCCGACTTGAGTCCCCCGAACCCGAGTCGCCTCCCCGAAAGAGGGAGAGAAGAAGCCACCTGAGCGACGCGGGAAAACGGGTTCGTCTTCATCGATATCGGCGCACAAGCTGCCTGCGTAGGTCGCGCGTGAGCGCCCTCGTTTCCAATGTGGCGTGCTGCGCTGGCGGCCCGCGTAAGCCGCCGTGCAAGGTCGCTATGTCATCTCGCGTAAGGACCGCTTGAATCAGGGGCAACGAAAGGGGGGAATAGGGATAGGGGGGATACATCGACCCCCAATCGCCCATTCCTCGCCGATGGGGGCCCGATAGCCACACCCCGCCCAGGAACGTGGGGGATCCACTATCGAGGGCCTTTCGCCGATCTACCAGCGATGTATCGCCGATTCCACGTCGATGTCTCTCCCCCTGTGCCAGTCCCCCCGCACCCCTGCTCGTCAGAGAAGAATCGCAGGCCTAGAGGTTGACACCATACACCAAGATCGGCGGTGTGCCTCCACCGAGGGAAGACGATCCCGATCTCGGTGACGGTGGTAATATTCTGGTTTCCAAGGTGACCGAAATATTACCACGGAAATCTAGGATCATCTCCCCCCTGTGGAGGTAGCCCCTTGTCTTGGTGTTGGTGCCCACTTCCAGGCCTCCAACCGTGCCCCTGCTCTTCGGAGAAGAAGCCACCTCAGGGCCGGCCTGGGCGAGCTCGCGCCGCACGGCGTCCCCCACAGCCTGCAGCTGGTCGCCGCGGTGCTCCTGCGGGCCCCGGGCCCGGAGCCGGGCAAGCCAACTCCGCCTCCTCCTCCTGCTCCTTCCCTCCCTCCCTCCCTCCCTCTCCTCCTCCTCCTCCTCCTCTTCCTCCTCCACCACCTCCTCCTCCTCCTCCTCCTCCTCCTCCTCCTCCTCCTCTTCCTCCCTCCTCCGCCTCCTCCTTCCTCCTCCTCCGCCTCCTCCTGAGCCCTGGTGGAGCTCAAGGATTTAATGTATGCCTCCGCTCGGACCTTGAAGCGTCGTCTCGAGGCTGGTGGGGCCTTTACGATTCCAGAGTTTATCGCATGGTCGGTTGCTGCAGTGAGAGCAATTGCTGTCCGCAATGGTCCAGTGGTTAGTTGAGCGTGTTCGGCGTACCTCAAGCTCAGCGATTCGTTATGCAAAGACAGCACGATTCGGACCCAGATCAGAGGCTTTCACGCTCACCTTGTCGAGCCTAGTAGACGTTCCATTCGGCTTCGCGCGCAGGAAGCGCACGACAGTGAAACCCAGCGTATCATAAGCAGCGCCAGCCTCATCGTCTCACAGTTTGCTGCTGCCTGGGGTGCCACGGGCAAGTGCTTCTCCGCTGTCTACAACTGCTGATCCGACAGGGACTCGGATTACAGAACCTGAGGCTGCTTGTCGCCAACTTGCAGAGTACCGGGCGGGATCCATGGAGATAAAGGCAGCTTTCCAGTGGAGTAGTGCGAGCAGCCGCGCCCGTTCCTGCCGATGTTGCCTAATCACGTGCTGTGGGTCGTCGAGCCCGCCGAGTTTGAAGAGATTATGCTTAAATGTAGAGATGCCAGCCCAGGTCCCAATGGGATTACATCTAGTGGATTTTGAGATGCTCGGCCCCATGCTACGTATGTTCTTTGATCAAGTGTACCTAGATCTTCTGGATGGGGACTTGAGGAATGACGGGTTCAACAACGTTCTGGGAGTGTTCATGGCAAAAGGTGGAGCTCCCGAGGACTTTCAGATGGTTGTGAGGGCCCCCTGAGGTTACCCGCCGTCTCGCTCAGGCCACCAGCGATAATACGCTCATGTCCAAGATGTCTTACGTGGCTCAAGTCGGCTACGACCCTATCTAAAGAGCATGGACTCCCCGCCGTCAGATGCATGATGACTTGATCCAGCTGGAAGGCTATGTGCTTTCGTGGCTTGCCCAGCACTGGAAAGTGCGAGCAGGCTTTCTTCTGAACGTCTTTAAGCGGCCTTCCCGTCGCTGCTGCACCAGCTCATCTTCTGGATCTTAGAGGCGATAGGTTTTGACCCATCCTCGTCCAGGCTGTCAAGACGCTGTATACAAATATTCGGACCCAGGTGATGTTGCGAGGAGTTCGGGGCAGTTCCTTCCACGTTCTCCGGTGGATAGAGCAAGGGTGTCCGCCCTCTGCAACATTGCCCGCGATCACAGTCGACCCCATCTTGCGCATCCTATGGGACAATCCGCCGCGACATCTTGGTGCTGCAGTAGTCTTTGCAGATGACCTTGGGACTGACACGGCCGAAGTTGTTGCTGCACTCGTCGGCTGTCTGCCTGTATTCCGACTTGCGGAGCGAGTCGCTGGCTTTGCTTTCAACATGCCGATGCGTGTGTCTGTGTGTGTGTGTGGCCGTCGCCGTTACGCATTTGATGCGCTGTTGCCCCGGCACGGGATCATGCCGCCTAGTATCATTCAGGGGGCAATGGGAAATACCCAGGGATTTGGGCGGGGAAGGACTCGGACACGAAGGGTTGGAATTGACCTGCGAATAAGCCTCTTCGTCGCGCTCGTGATTGTAAGGCCCTGAAGCTTGGGCTGTCCAACGCTGTACTCAGGTGTTGATGCGTTCTCCTGCTTGGGATCTGTGGCCCAGTTTCTCCCCCCGCCGGAGTACTCCCTAAAGAAAGAGTGCCGTGCCCTGCAGTTATTGAAGGGATGCCCCGAGTTATCATCTGACCTCCGTAATGCTGGGTTCGAGGCCCGAGCTCGTCACATGTTCGGTGTGACGAGAGCCTACATGTACAGAATTGCCGTTTAGTCCAGGGACTGTTGGAGTTCTGTCAGGTTATCGATTGTATGGATGTCTCTGATGACGTGGGTGCGGTACTCTGGAAACGGACCAACTGGTAAGAACAGACAATGTTTCACCACACGCGCCCAAACTTGCATATCCTGCAGTCCCTCCCCGAGGTCCCAGTGTTCGGCACGAGCCGCTTGCAGGGCAAAGTTGGGCTGCTCATGTGGAACAAGTGTACCCATGATGCTTGGGCGGTTCTGTTGAGGCGTGCTCGTCGTTTTCATCCAGACGTGACGCCCTCCCGACAAGAACAATTTCATATGGTGTTCTTTCGATTTCGGAGATTGGTCACCTTTTTACGGTAGCTTGCGTCCTTCGAGCAGTGTATAATACATAGTGCACATTTGCGCATTTTCCCAAGCTCGTCACTATTGCATGGTTTGTAAGATCACCGTCGGGGATGACCTCGGTGTACACTACCTCTCTTGCCCTGCCTGTCTGCCTCTGACCCCCCTTGCTTCCTTATCTGCCCCCTTCGTTCCTGTTTGCTTCTGGCTCCGCCCGCGCTGCTCTTTTCCCTGCCTTGCCTGCTCTGAGGCCCAGCTAGCGCCAACTGCAGTATATCTTGAAATATTGTGCACTTTGCACCACGCGTGCCGCCATCAAGGAGGCCTCACAGGAGGGCAATTCCCGAAGGCAGGTGCTTCCTGGCTTGCGCAGCTACAGCGGCGGCGCCCAGGCTTGGCCGCTGTGCCTAGGGGCTCACGGAAGATCTCCACTGTCTTTTCTCGATCTTGCTCTTGTCCGCCCGCCTCTTCTCTTTGGGCCACTTGCGCTCTGCCTCCCCCTTCTCCTCCTCCTCCTCCTCCTCCTCCTCCTGCTCCTCCTCCCCCCTACTCCCCCTCATTCCTCCTCCTCTTCCTCCTCATCCTTCCTTCTCTCCATCCTCCTCTTCCTCCTTCCTTCTCTCCATCCTCCTCCTCCTCCTTCCCTCCTCCTCGTCCTCCCCCTCCCTCCTCTTCCTCCTCGTCCTCTCCCCACTTACTCCTTCTTCTCCTCTTCCTCCTCTCCCTCCTCCTCCTCCTCCTCCTTCTCCTCCTCCTCCCTTGCCCCATCCTTCCGCCTCGTCCTCGTCCTCCTCCTCCTCCCTCCTCCCTCCTCCTACTCTCCCCCTCTTCCTCCCTCTCCCCCTCCCTTCCTCCTCCTCCTCCTCATCGTCGTCCTGCTCCTCCTCCTCCTCCTCCTCCTCCTCCTCCTCCTCCCCCTCCTCCTCTTCCTCCTCCTCCTTTTTCTCCTGCCCCTCCGCCTTTGTGGCCTTCGACAATCTAATCAACAAGAGGCGCGAGGATCAGAGCGGATAGGGCGGCGTTCAGTCAAACAGACTTCTTCTGGCCACGCTCCGCCTTCTCTCCCTCCTCCTACCTCCCCCCCCAGGAGAAGCCAACAGATACCGTCGGGGCCTTGAAGAAGGAACGCTTTTCGTTGTGGAAGGGGCTCCGTGTTCCTTACGTAATTGTTTGACAGCTTACCTCAGGGTTTCCTTATGTTTTCGATGGGAAATCGAAGCTTAACTTATGGAGAAAAGGGGCCTCGTTCCTTATTTAGGGTTCCTTAGGTCCACGCCTCGACTGTACCGATGCCGCTCCTCCTTGGGTCCCACCCCAGCCTGTGTTCTGGCCGAGATTCCGAGGCGAGTCCTGCCGTGGCGACGAGGGCCTCACAGGAGGCCTACTGTCAGTCAAGGCGCTGCCATAAGGACCCTTTGGGGCCCAGGAGGAGCTCCGGTTTTCGGGCCGCTCCTTACTTAGACTTCTGTCATGGGGCATGTTTGTGGCCTAGGCCTGCTGTGGCCAGAACAACCTTGCGTTCCTTATGACGCGTTCATTGATGGTAGCACGACGACTGTACGAGAACGTCCCAATAGCAGCAAGAGGCGAACGGGCGGGGCGAGGAGCAGGAACGTAGCCGCGTGCACCTCAAGCGCGTCTGCAACAAGCGGTCGTGGCCGCCCGGGCCAGCACATGTAGCCAGTTTTGGGGCGAAAGCACGATGCCTGAGCAATTCTCGGGGAAGCCTCCGTCGAAACGGCTGCTGGACCTGGCGGTCTCGGCTCCCCGCCCCCCTTGTGGGAGTCTTCTGTTGCTCTTCCACGATTGCAGCCCTCTGGCGAAACGCTGTTGGGAAACAAAAGGTGGACACGTGGGAAGGGTATCGGCATAGGTAGCAGTTGTCTTCTGCCCATTCCGCCACCGTGTCTGCACTCCAGATTTCGTAATAAAAGGGAGGGGGTCTGGACCCTCCAAGACAAGCCATTTCAGACCCCCCCCCGTGGGAGAACCCTCCAAAACATCGTCCCCAGACCCCCCCAGGCCCTCCAAGATAGCCTGGAAGAGACCCCCCCCGAAATGAGACCCGACCCCCCTCCCTTTATTACGGAATCTGGAGTATCCTCTTGGCCCGTTCTGGGGCGCTGTCGGTGCCGAACCCGTCATGCGGCAAGTGCTGGGGAACTGCGGGGGGGACGCGGGGAACACCGGCATGCTGGAACATTTGGGGCCTCGGCCCCTCATCGGATTCAATCCTGCGGGTTGGGGATGGCAGAGAAGGGCGCTCCAACCCGACCGTTGCTCTGTGAGGAGATCGCTTGTCCCGCGGCCCTCGTGGGTTGGTGACACATCCGTCCACTTCAAAATTGGTGACAACGGGAATTGCCGCCCCGACACCTACTTCATTCCAAGCAGCGGCACTCCATCTCGCGCCTCGCGGCACGAAAGGGACCCGATGCTCATGAATTTGCAACCTTGAAGACTGAGGACTGAAGACTGCAATCGGCGGCGAGCCCGGGCGGAAACGAGAGGGGGCGGGTCTTTTCAGGAGGAGGCGGGGCTTTTCAGAAACCTTCCAGCCTACTGAGAAACCTTGCAACCTTCCCCGAAACCGCAGACGGCTTCTCAGAAGGCCAGAGGGTTTCTGAGAAACCCCGTCGCCTTCTGAGAAGGTTTGCCCCCTCTCACTTCACCCCCGGGCTCGCCGCCTTTGTGGGTCTGGCACCCATCAGTCCAAAGTTCGTTCTGTTGTCAAGGGGAAGGGCCACGTGGACGTCTACCTGTTTCCATGCAGCGGCGCTCCAACCTCAGACCACTTACGTCACGATTTTGTCATGACGTCGACCCCCAGAGATCTCGACCCATTTGCCAGGACCATCTTCTAATCCCGGGCCGTTTTTTGACGGCCCCTGGCTCTGGCGAGGGCCCTCAGAGGGAGAAGATGGCGGAACACAAACGTCGTGATGCTTGTCCTGACCCGAGGGGATCTGGGACTCGTGCCTCGCAGCACGGTGACGGGATCGGTACGTTTCCTGAGGTTTGTGATTCGTGAGAGTCATTTTAAGCATGAGTTGTTGTCGTTCCCAAGCTATTGACATTGAGTACTATGAGTGGTCGCTGATCGGTGCTTGTAGGCGCTAGTAGGCACTACTAGGCGCCAACGGGCGCTAATGCGCGCTAGTAGGCGCTAGTAGGGACATGGATAGAGACTGATGGACTCCAGCAGGGCGGAACCCGGTTTGAAGTTTCTTCTCGTGCACAATCTAACATCTTCCCTCGAGGAGCGGGCGGAGGCGGCCCTGCCGCAGGACGCCGCGGAGCTGCTGCTCGCCGCCACGTCGCAGCCGCGGCACGGCGCGGGCCTGCGCGCTCGGGCGGCGTTGCTGCTGGCCCTGCTTCTGGCGCTGGAGGACCCCCAGGAGACCTGCTCCTGCCGCTCCTCTCCTTATGTCTCCTCTTCTTCCTCCTCCTCCGATTCCTCCTCCTCCTCTTCTTCCCTCTAACCCTCCTCCTCCTCCTCCTCCTCCTCCTCCTCCTCCTCGTCCTCCCTACTCCCCATCATTCCTCCTCCTCCTCTTCCTCATCCTCCTTCCTCAGATCGTCGTCGCAGTCGTCGTCGTCGTCGTTGTCGTCGTCGTCGTCGTCCTCGTCCTCGTTGTCGCCGTCGTCGTTGTCGCCGTCGTCGTTGTCGTCGTCGTTGTCGTCGTCGCCGTCGTCCTCCTACTCGTCCTCGTCCTCGTCGTTGTCGTCGTCGTCCTCGTCCTCGTGGTCGTCCTCATCCCCCGACTCCTCCTCCCTCCGTTCCCCATCCTCCCTCCTCCTGGTCCGCCTCATTCTCCATCTCCTCCTCGTCCTCCCTTCTCCTCCTCCTCCTCCTACTCCATTCCATTTCCTCATACATAACTTCTCCCTGTCGCACTTCGAGGCCAGTTTGTACGGCTTGCGGGGCGTTTCGCCTGAGATTCCTCACAATGTATGACCCTGAGGCTGAAGTGTTGACAACAGCTTCTCAGATGGAGAGCGGACCGTTTTCAAAATGTGGCTCTCGCCACAGCGCCGCACAAATTTGTTTTCAAAGTTTACAAGAGCTTCACGGATTGAGGGCGGGCCGTTTTCATAATGTGGCTCTCGCCTTAGCGCCGCGCACAATCGTTTTACAAAACATTGCAAGACCTTCAGGGGTTGAAAACGGGCCGTTTTCATAATGTTGTTCTCGCCTTAGCGCCGCACGCGTTTGTCTTAATACATTTCAAGAGTTTCACTTGTTGAGTGCGGGCCGTTTTCAAAATGCGGCTCTCGACTTAATGCCGCGCACATCCGTCTTAGAAATTGGCAAGAGCTTCGCGGATTGAGGGCGGTTCCTTTTCAACATGCGGTTGCCGCTTCAGCGCCGCGCACATTCGATTAATACATTTGCAAGGTCTCTCGGATTCCCACCGTCAACGTGCCAGAAGTGTTGTCTAGGAATGGTTTAGGATTATGAGGGTGCAACAGTTACGATGATTCGCGGTGTTGTAAGCCCAGGAATGGCGTTCTGGCACGACTCGGGATCGTCAAGACGCAGCAGTCCAGATGATCTGTGGCGTTGGAATCCCGAGAACCATGTTCTGGCATGCTTCAGGGCCTTCAAACGGTTGTCTTCAAACAAGGCAGTTCCCTCAGTGGAAATGAAACCGCTGTAGGGGCTTATGAAGAGGGAGAAAAGAGCGCGCCCGCAGCGCCGGGAATAAGGACAGGGGGGCCCCAGCTTCAAGCTACCCCCCCTCCCTTCCAAAAGGGGGGGGGCTTCCGAAGGTACCCCCCCTCCCTTCTGTGAGGGTTTCTAAGCTAGGGGAGTCCTGGCTAAAGGGGGGAGTGCTTTGAAGCTAACCCACCCCCTCCCTCCTTTTTCCGGAGCAGAAGGTGAGCCCGGGCTTCGGAAGCTACCCCCCCTCCTTCCTTGTTTGGTCTGGACGCAGGGGGGGGGCGGTCTCAAGCTACCCCCCTCGGCTTCCGAAGCTACCCCCCCTTCTCTTCGGGGTTATGGCAAAATGGCTGAATCCCTAAGGACAGGTGCGCATCGCAGCGCTAGAGAACGCATTGGAGAATAACGTCGACCCCTGGTTCGTTTTCTTGTTGTCTCGTTTTCTCGGCCCCTGGTTCGTAGTCTAGTTTTCTCGGGCCCTGATTCCTTGTATCGTTTTCTCGTTTTCTCAGCCCCTGGCTTGCTCTCTTGTTTTCTCGTGTTTTCGGACCCTGGGTCGCGATTTCGTTTTCTCTGACCTTGGTTCGTGTTCTCGTTTTCTCGTGTTCTCGGCCCCTGGGTCGTGGTCTCGTTCTCTCGGACCCTGGGTCTGGTTTTGTTTTCTCGGACGCTGGTTCGGATGTTCGTTTTCTCGTTGTCTCGGCCCACGTGTGGTGGTCTCGTTTTCCCTGACCCTGCTTCGGTTTCTCGTTTCCTCGTTTTCTCGGCTCCTGGGCCGTGGTCTCGTTTTCTCGAACCAAGCGTTTTCTGGTGATCTCGGACCTTGGGTCGTGGTTTCGTCGGGCCCTCGTTCGTTTTCTCGTTTTCTCGGCCCCTGCGTCGTTTTCTCGTTTTCTCGGTCCCTGTGTTTTTGTCTCGTTTTCCCGGGCGCTGGTTCGTTGTCTTGGCCCCTGGGTCGCGGTCTCGTTTTCTCGGGGTGTTTTCTCGGACCTTGCTTCTTTTTTCGCGTTTTCTCTGCCCCTTGGTCGTGGTCTCGTTTGCGCGGACTTTGGTTCGTTCTCCGTTCTCTTGTTTTCTAGTGTACTCGGCCCCTGGGTCGTGGTCTCGTTATCTCGGGCCCTGGTTCGTTGTCTCGTTTTCTCCTTTCTCGGCTCTTGGGTGTTTGTGTCGTTTTCTCGGGCCCCGGTTCGTGGTGTCGGTTTCTTGTTTTCTCGGCCCGTGGTTCGTGGTCTCATGTTTCCTCGGACCCTGGTTCATTGTCTCGTTATCTCGTTGTCTCGGCTCCTGGTTTGTTTCCTTGTTTTCTCTGAGCCTGGTTCGTTTTTTTTGTTATCTCGGCTCCTCGATCGTGGTCCCGTTTTCTCTGGCCCTGGGTCGGTTTCTCGTGTTCTCCGTTTCTCGGCCCCTGGATAGAGGTTTTGTTGTCTCTGTCGTTGCTTCGTTTTCTCGTTTTCTCGTTTTCTCTGCCCCTGGGTCTTGGTCTCGTTTTCTCGAACGCTGGTTTGTTTTTTTCGTTGCCTGGATCATAGTATCGTTTTTTTTTCTGACCCTGGTTCGTTTCATGTTTTCTGGTTGTCTCGGCCCCTGGGTCGTTTTCTCGTTTTCTCGTTGTCTCGGCCCCTGTGTTTTTGTCTCGTTTTCCCTGGCGCTGGTTCGTTGTCTTGGTTTCTCGTTTTCTCTGTCCTCGGGTCGATTTGTTTCTGACCCTGATTCGTTTTCTTGTTTTCTTGTTTCATCGTCCCCTGGGCCCTGGGTCGTGGTCTTGTTTTCTCGGTCCCTGGTTCGGTTTCTCGTTTTCTTGTTTTCTCGGCCCCTGGGTCGTAGGCTCGTTTTCTCGGACCTTGGTTTGTTTTTCGTTTTCGCGTGTTCTCTGCCCCTTGGTCGTGATCTCGCTTTCTCGGACACCGTGTTGTTTTTTTCTCGTTTTCCTCGTTTTCTGGTATTCTCTGCCCCTGGGTCGTGGCTTTGTTTTCTCTGACCCTGGCTCGTTTTCTCGTTTTCTCTGCCCCTGGGTCGTGGTCTCGTTTTCTCTGACCCTGGTTCGTGTTCTCGTTTCTTGTTTTCTCCGCCCCTGGGTCGTGGTCCAGTTTTCTCTGACCCTGGTTCGTTTTCTCGTTTTCTTGTTTTCTCGGCCCCTTGGTCGTGGTTTCGTTTTCTCGGACGCTGGTTTGTTGTCTCGTTTTCTCGGCCCCTGGGTCGTAGTCTTGTTTTCTCGGGCGCTGGTTCGTTTTCTCGTTTTCTCGTTTTCTAGGCCCCTGGGTCGTGGTCTCGTTTTCTCGGGCCGATATTCGCGTTTTCTCGGCCTGGGTCGTGGTCTCGTTTGCTCGGGCCTTGGTTAGTTTTTATCGTTTTCTTGTGTTCTCGGCCCCTGGGTCGTTATTTCGTTTTCTCGGACCTTGGTTCATTGTCTTGTTTTCTCGTTTTCTCGGCTTCTGTTTTTCATGTTTTCTCGGGCCCTGGTTCGTTTTCTTGTTTTCTCGTTTTCTCGTTTTCTCGGCCCTGAGGTCGTGTTCTCGCTTCCTCGGGTCCTGGTTAGTTTTCTCGTTTTCTCGGCCCCTGTGTCGTGGTTTCGTTTTCTCGGGCACTGATGTGTTTTCTCGTTGTCTCGTTTTGTCGGCCCCTGGGTCGTGGTTTCGTTTTCTCGGACCCTGGTTCGTTTTCGCGTTTTCTCTGCCCCTGGGTCGTGGTCTCGTTTTCTTTGGCTCTGGTTCGTTTTTTCGGACGAGGACGTCGAGCGACGGCGACGGCAACGACGACGGCGACGGGGGAGGATCGTCTGGCAGGGGGAGTTCAAGGGAGGGGGGTGGTAGCTAAGCCGCCCCCCTCCCCTTTTGGAAAGGGGGTGAGGGGAGGTTAGCTTCCGGCAGGGGGGAGAACAATGGAGGGAAGGGGGGGGCTTCGGCAGAGGGGGATCAAAGGAGGGGGGGGGGAGCTAAGCTCGCCTCCCATTTCGTAAGGGGGGGAGGGGGGGTAGCTTACCGGGTGCCGAAAGGGGAGGAGGGGGGGGGGGGTGCTAAGCCCCCAGGGGAGCTTCCGGCAGAGGGGGGTCAAGGGGGGAGCTTCCGGCAGAGGGGGGTCAATGGGGAGGGGGAGGGGGTAGCTAAGCCCCCCCTCCCTTTGGAAAGGGGGGAAGGGGTGGGGGAGCTTCGGAGTGGCGAAAAGGGGGGAGGTGGGTGGTGGGGGAGTAGCTTCAGGGGGGAGGCGAAAAAGGGTGGGAGGGGGTGGGGAGCTTCCAGCAGGGGAGCTGGAAGGGAGGGGGGTTAGCTAGCTAAGGGGGGACCCCCCCCTTTGCTCCGGCGCTGTGGGCGCGCTCTCTCAGAGGGAGCTTGGAGGGAGGGTTTCTTCCAACATCGTTGGTGACTCTTGGGTTTGCACTGGTCCTCCTCCTCCTCTTCCTCCTCATCTTCCTCCTCCTCCTCCTCCCTCAGGTCGTCGTCGTCGCAGTCGTCATCGTCGTCGTCGCCGTCCTTGTCGTCGTCCTTTGTCCTTGTCCTCGTTCTCGTCGTCGTTGTCGTCGTCGTCTGTGGGCCTGCTGGCGCCGCTGCCGCCCCTAGGATTGGAGGCTCTGACAAAAATTTGGAGCGGAAGGTTTTTGGCTATTGCGAAGGCCTGACGACGACGACGCCGACGACGACGACGACGACGACTCAAACGGAAAGACGTCGCATACACGCCGACAGGGTCGGCGGACTTTTGTCCTTCGGAGGCCCTCAACGTTCCCCCGAAGGACGCATGTCAGACCACTGTGCGTTCACCCCGTTCAGCTCCACCGATAGATGATTCCATACACTACTTGCGTCGTATTGAGGGTCGCGATGGGCAAGCACACGTTGGCTCCAACACACGTTGCTGCCGCTGGCGCCTCGCCCCCCTCGCTGTCATCATCATCGTGCCTGGAGCCCTAGACCCCTATCATCCCGCGTCATTGTTCGAGCTGGATGGATCTGCGAGGCTCCTCGGGCCTGAGACCAGCCGAACGCGCCCTCTGTGATAACAAGCTGCATCGCCCGGATCTGAGGGGAGGCTGACAACATACAATCCGTGCCACAACAGTCCGTGCTAAGGTTGAATCAAGGTCCGTCGGAGAATGGGACGAGCCCCACTGGTGGGCGCGTGATTGGGGGGGCGATAAATGGGAGGGCCGCGAGGGCTGCAGAAAATGGGCCCTTGAGAGCCCCTGAAGGGGCCCTTCAGGCCCCAGAAGGGGCCCTTCAGGGCCCCCAGCGGGCACCCTTCTCCCCTCCCCATTTATCGCCCCCCTTGACTCGCGCCCAACCCCACTCCGGCACTCTGGCACGAGCTGGTCGCAGCAGCAGCAGGAAGTAAACACTATTATTTCACATCGTGCTTGTCATCATCGCGCCGTTTAGGGGAACACACGCGAACCCTACCCCTACCCCCCACGATTTCTGAGGGGGAGGGTGGGGCTCACTTTGCTCGGGAGCTCCCGAACGAAGTGAACCCCACCCTCCCCCTCAGAAATCGTGGGGGGTATGGGTACAGGGTCCGGCTAGAATAAGGAACACTTATTTTTCAAAAGGGGCTCGGTCGTTCCTCTGGTTTGCATGCGTTCCGCTGCCTTTTTGGCGGCGAGCCCCCCCTGGTGTTCCTTCGGACTTCTTAGACTTCCTTGGAGCACAGGGGCTTCGTTCCTTGTGTTCATCGTTCCTTCGGTCAGGGCGAGCAGTGTAGGCTTCGCATGTGGCCTCGTTGCTCATCGGAGAGAGGCGAGGGAGTCGGGCCTCGCGCGCTGGCCGAGCGACCGCCCGTGCTCCAGGAGCCCAGGCGCCTCATCGCCGCCCTCGACGGCGCCCTCGTGCCCAGCGTGGACCGGCTGTGCCGCGGGCCTAAGCGCCCGCCAGGCTAATGTTGCTCCCGTCGTACTTGAGAGCCACGTCCCAAACATAGTTTCGAGCACCTGGGAAAGTGTCGAAGCAGTCTCGAAACAGTGTCGTGTCGAACGAGTGTCTCCCCGGGGCCGACTCGTGCAAACCCCAGAGCTTCGGTATTTCCTTGGTGCTAGAAATTATTTTTGGCGGTTCAAGCTAAAGTAGGTTGAAGCATCAACGCCAGGCAAGATTCTGGCGCGCAGATCCTGGAGTGCTTGGTACGCCTTTGGGTCCTCGAGCTGTTGTGCTTCTTTGGGTCCTCTTCAATCCTCTGGAGGCCTCAGGCGCTCCGGAGGCCTCTGAGGACCTCATGCTGGAGACCAGCGGAGACATCCGGGAGAAGACTGGTGTGGGGGGGGGTCTTCGTCTTCCTAAAGCCCCACAGTCCCCAGAGTGCCCGCTGGACCCCCTCTCCAGAAGTTTTAGGGGGTCCTTTGCGGTGTCGAGGTTCCGCACATCAGGGCCCATGCCGACTCGATCGATCCGATTGGGTATCGATGTCGGCCTGCCCCGTCCGATTTCATTCCGATCCTCCGACAGTCTGGCGCAGCCCGATGCTTGCACGGCGTTGCTGCGTATCCTGGCGCGGACGATCCGATTCGATCCGATTCCCCGGTCGGATGCCGACGAGTCCTGGGGGGCAATGACGAGGAGGACGGCCTCTTCCGGGAAGGCTCGGGGCGGACGAGACTCAGACTCCCGACGTCGTGATTTTCACAATGTCGACCCCCAGAGGTCTGGGCCTCTTCCACAGGACCGGTTTTTCATCCTGAGTTGTTTTTTTGACGGCCCGGGGCCCGGTAAGGGCCCCCAGAGCCCGAAAATACGGAACAGACGTCCGTCGCAATTTTTTCGTGACCCGAGGGGTCTGGGGACGAGAGGGGAGATGTTGTCGGAGGCTCACACAGTCGGACCGAGGTATCAGATCGAGGTCTGTTCGGGGAGGGTAGCCTAATGTTCGTGTTTGTTTGATGTTTTTGTGCATCCTGGGGGAGGGCACCCTCGGATGGTTTGGGGTGTTTTGGCGGGCGGAGGGTCTCATGTTCTTGAAGGATGTTCTTCTGGCCTAGGTCCGGCTGTAGCATGTTGCCTTCTGTCGCGGGCGAATCCAGGAGCGGTCCTTGCGCCGCTCGTCTCTTCTCGTCTCCTTTTCTCCGACGGGGCAACACGTGCTGGGCTGGGACTTGCGCAGGACGGCGGGCGCCCGCTCTTCTGGCCTCGCAGCGTCCAGATGAGGCGTTCCAGAACTGGCCCCAGAAAATGGCTCCGCCTTCGAGGATCGAAGGGGTTGGCATGTCTTCCTCGGCGGAAGGCGGCGGAAGGGCCGCGGAAGCCCGCGGAAGTGAAACGAGGCCGCTTCCGCTGGCGGAGACTCGGCAGAAGCCGGCAGAAGTAAAAGTCGGCTTCCCAAGAGATGGCAAGGGTTTTTTGGTTCCGGATTTTTGGGAGCCCGCCACATGGAGCCGCAGCGCGCGCTCCCCCCCAGCACCGCTGGTCGCGAACAAGTCTCGACGGGATCGGAGGGCACCAACTATACACCAACACCGATCCTGGCCCAGGATCACCCTGGGCCCAGGATCGGTGTATATGCCTTCTTGCGCAAGGCAGGAGGGCGTATACACCGATCCTGGGCCCAGGGTGATCCTGGCCAGGATCGGTGTTGGTGTATAGTTGGTGCCTTCCTACGGGAGGGCCCGTTTTCGGACCTCCGGGGGCTTCGCCGGGCCGTGGGGCCGTCAAAAGAACGGCCCAGGACGAGTCCGTAGCCTTGGCTCAGGGCTCGGAGGGTCTGCAGGCCCACACGCTCCCTTGACCCCCTGCGTACTCCAGATTTCGTAATAAAGGGAGGGGGGTCTCATTTCGGGGGGGGTCTCTTCCAGGCTATCTTGGAGGGCCTGGGGGGTCTGGGGACGATGTTTTGGAGGGTTCTCCCACGGGGGAGGTCTGAAATGGCTTGTCTTGGAGGGTCCAGACCCCCTCCCTTTTATTACGAAATCTGGAGTAATCACTGCACGACGTACCTCTGATACTGTCCTCCAGATGGTGCGCAGTGGCGCGCTGCTGCCCGTGGCACTGGTTGCGCTGAGCGGCTGCCGCGCGCTTGATGTCCAGAAGTTTGGCGTCGAGCGGATCGAAAAGTTCGCCGCCCTGCGCGCCGAGTCTGAGAGCCTGCGGGGCGAGCTCGGCGCCGAGCGGGCGGGGACCCGCGTCCGAGCGGACGCGGCGGGCTCGCTCGACATGCTCCAGGGGGCCGAGCAGGTGGCCACGAGAGTGCAGGCATCCCTTGGGCAGAATCTCCAGGGCGGCGCCGCCGTAGACAGCATGGCCACCTCGAGCTCGACGGCGGAGATGAGGAGGCCAGCCACGCGCAGCGGGGGGTAGGGAGAGGGGAGAAGGCTTCTTAGAAGCACCCCCGCTTCTTAGAAGGCACGGGCCTTGTCCGTAGGTGTAGGGCCCGCGCCTTCGAAGAAGCAGCCTCCTAAGACGCCTTCCCCCCTCCCCCTACCCCCCTCTGCGCGCCGCCAAAGAGGCTTCTCGAGCGCAAGATCGCGGCGATCGCTGCAGAAGAGGCGGGGGCGAAGACGGAGGGGGCAGCGAAGGCGGACTGGATTGACGAGATTGTGGCGCGGGCCAGGCAGGCTGGTCGGGCGAGGCTGGAGGAGGCCAAGCGCTTTTCGAAGGAGGCGGCTGATCGATGGGAGATGGCGCATGCGAAGCAGGGCCGGAGGCGAAGCAGGGGGGATGCAGAGGCCAAGGATGCGGCTGTGGAGGGGGAGGCGACGGATGAGAGTGTGCGCATGGCGGTGTAGTCGCAGATGACCGACAAGACGCCAGCATCAGGAGTTGTTCGTAAAACATGATTGGTCTTGACTTCCAGTCTGCTTCGCAAGGGTAGGTGGGCAAAAGTGTTGAGCTTCGGGGGGTGGGCCCGGGATGGTAGGAGATCTTCCGTTTCGAAATTCGGCCGTCCGATTTCTGCGCGAGCGTTGAATCAGCACATCATCGAACAACAACTGCCCAGAATGAAAACCCCTGTCCTGGGGCAAAGGTCCACACCTCTGAGGGTCCATGCTGTCAGAAAACCAAGGCGTCGAAGCTCATTGAAACAGCACATAATCGAACAACAAATGCAAGAAAGAAAAACCCTGTCCTGGGGCAAAGGTCCACACCTCTGAGGGTCCATGCTGTCAGAAAGCCAAGGCGTCGAAGCTCTGGGCCCATGCAGAAGAGTGGGAGTCGAGAGCTCCGTGATCCCCACGCTCTGAACAGAAGTCCAGCTGGTGGTGCACCCCCAAAGTGTATATTTCTCGTCGGGTCTACGAAAAAAAACACGTGGAGTGCTCGTGGATCTACGAACATTCTCCTTAGTGGTTTCGCGCGCTCGACGAGAAACCCGTCCGGTGGACCACCTGGTCCATCGGCGAAGAGGCAACGGCACAAGCACGAGTCTTCGGAGGTGCGTGTTGATTTCTTGGGTCGGCGCTGGACCCCATCCCTGGTGCGCGGAGCGCACCATGGGCGGCGCGCGAAATGGGGGCAGGGCGCCCTTGGCCTCGTCGCTCGTGAGGTTTCATCGAAGGATCACATATTGTACGAACATCAGCGTTCGGAGCTCCGCGCAGATTTCTTGGATGTAGGCTGGGTCCCCCTGGCGGCGCCTCCAGTGCCGCCCCAGGCGCGCTCCGCGCGCAGGGCTGGGGGTCCAGCGCCGATCCAAGAAATCCGCGCGAATCTCCGAAAGCTGATCCATCGGTCGGTGAACGTCTGTATTTAGGCGCCTTCCTATATCAAGAGTCAAGCGGCTCTCCCTCTTCCATCCTCTTCAGGGGGCGGGCGGAAATCCAATCCAGTTCCAGCGCCTTCCCGCTTCGTGCTTCTGTCCATGTCTTCCGACCGATGGCGGTGTTTACGGTGAGGGAGTGTGGCTCCGCGTGTCGCGCCGCCAGCTCCGGCCCGCCACGCTTCGGCGTGACACACCATCCACGTGGCAGCCCCCGAGCGTCACCGCCTCCGCCCCTTCGAAGCCTCCCGCCTCGCGAAGCGGAGCGGATCGCTGTCAGCCTGCGGGGCCTGACGTATGGCCAGGGCCGCCGGCACGACGCGCTCAGTGCCTGAGCGTGTATCGTTCTCTTCTGCTGGTCGGGAGGGGGAGCCCCGCGGGAGGCACGGGCCTGGCCCGCACGGATGGGCCGCGGGGCAGCCTCGCCGTTCTCTCTTCGAGGAGGCGGGACGGAGGAGGAGGCCGGGGAGGAGGTGCAGAAAGAGCAGGAGGACGGGGGGGAGGAGCAGCAGCCTGAGGACGAGGGAGGAGGGGGAGGGGGGGAGCAGGAAAGCCCCTCCACCTCCTCCTCCTCCTCCTCCTCCTTCTCCTCCTCCTCCTCCTCCTCCTCCTCCTCCTCCTCCTCCTCTCCTCTGCAAGCAGCTTGAAGCAGCAGGAAACTTCGTCCTCCTCTTCCTCCTCCAACTCCCTCCCGCTCCCTCTTCCGAAGGAGGTGGGACCAGTAGAGAGTTGGAGGAGGAGGGATGGGCAGAGGATGGATGCTGATGATTACGGGTGTCGATGAGGCCAAGCAGGATATCCTCGCCATCATTGCGATGACGACGACGACGACGACGACGACGACGACGACGACGATGATGATGATGATGATGATGATGATGATGATGATGATGATGCGGATACTGATGATGATGGTGACGATGATGATGAGGAGGAGGAGGCAGAGGATGAGATGATGATAACGATGACGATGTCGACCACGATGATGATGGTGATGATGATGGTGATGATGATGGTGATGCTGACGATGATGGTGCTGATGACGATGATGATGATGATGATGATGATGATGATGATGATGATGATGATGGTGATGATGATGATGGTGATTGTGTTAATCATGATGCTGCTGATGCTGAGGCTTATGATGGTGCTGGTGAAGATGCTGGTGCTTATTAGGTTGCTGATGATGAGGTTTATGGTGATGATGATTATGACGATGGCGACGACGACGATGATGATTATGACGTTGGCTCAAGCGCGGGGGCTCAAGAACCGTTGGCTCAAGAACCGTTGGGGCTCCTACCGACTCCGCAGTCTGCAAAAGTCACACCGCCTGGCCCGCTGCTCGGCAAGCAGTGCTGGCTGGCCCGCTGCTGGTGAGCAGTGCTGGCATTTGTGGAATAACTATATCAATACATTTCAACAGATTTCCGTCATGTCGGGACACGCATCTTCGGCCTTTGCGCAGCCGGGGAAGCGTCCAGAAGAATTTGCACTCACTCCTAAGAGAAGTGCGCTAAAGCAGGCGCGAGTGGGAGACAGCCCACAGCGCCCCATGCTGCAGAGCCCCGATGATGTGACGCTGCGGCAGAAGAAGTTTGAAGACAATAGGCCGGAGCATGCGCTGACCTTCAGGCTCCAGTGACCATGGGGGGTATGAAAGCGCTCTTTGATTCGTACCTTGCCCCGGTCGCAGAGTCAGTTCAACGCTTGAGCCAAGACTTGCAAGACTTCCGGCAAAAAGTGGACACTGGTATGGAAGATATCCGGGACGAGACGACGCAGCTCCGGGAGGACATGGACATCTTGCTCAATGACTTCACGCCGTTGGACAGGCAGGTGGGGGACGACATCCTTCCGCGCATCGCCGACATCGAGAAGGGCATCGCCGATATGAAGATGCATGCGCACACACCACGCTCCGCCACCTCAGCCGCACCATCGTCGACACAGGGGCAGAACGATAACACAACACTTGTTTTTGGGGGATTGCCGCATAAAACCGTAACCGAGGCAGAACAATGGGTTGCTAAAACACTTCAGGAAACTCACTGCGAACTTCCACTCAAAAGCTATAAAAATGGCCCTCAGGAAGAAAAATTCAAGGGCATGTTGTTCTCGGAGTTCCAATCAGGGAAAGCATCTCTGGACGCCCTCCCGGTCCTCCAAGAGGCGTGCGGCAAGCAGAACCCTCGGGAAGGCAACCGCCCGGCATGGTGCAGCACGGATGCCCCCATCGAGCAGCGTGCCATTACGTCATTGCTTCTCGGCCTCCGCTACCTGCTCACGCAGTGGGGCTTCGACAAAAAGTTCCTAAAGATCGACGACGACGCCGGGGTACTTAAAGCTGGGGGCAAAGGGATACTTCAAGTAAAAGTTGTGGGAAAGAAGCTCAAATTGGATTGGCTGGATTCTTCTTGGGAGACGTGGGAGGAACTGCAGAACTCACCAGAATGGAAAGAACTACAGCAGAAGACAACCGACAGGCTGGACAAGAGCGCGACCAGTCTGTCCAAAGGAGCGGGCAAAGGAAAGCCTGCGAATTGACAGCCAGGGGCGCACAGGAAGAGTTTCACCCTCAAGGAGCAACAGCCTCCATGAGAACAACTACCCAGGATTCAATATTGCAACGTGGAACGTCAAAGGCCTGACAGGAGAGAAACTTGTGGAAATTACGGTGCGCATGAAGAGCCTTGGTATCCAAGTGCTTTGCTTGCAGGAAACGCGAGCAAAACAATCAGACATCTATAACTTCAACGGGTATGTCGTGGCACTGTCAGGTGCAGAAGGGGACGGGCAAACGCACACTGGAGTGGTTTTTTTTTCCAGAGAGAATATGGGCACGAGTCCACTCGTGCAAGCAGGTCTCAGACAGACTCGCTTGGATCAAGATTCGCACGATGAATGGCCTCTTCGGTGTTTTCTGCGCGCACGCCCCCCCGAATCCGAAGCCTGCCCCGGACAAGCTTGCATTTTATTATGACCTCGATGTCGAATACAGGGCGTGCCCCGCAAATGCGGGGAAGTCATATTCGGGGGCCTCAATGCAAGAATGGGTTGCGCATGCAACGGAGAAGAGCACATTATTTGGGATTTCGGTTGGGGGCGGAAGGCCGTGCAGCCAGTGGGCGCTCCGAACCGCGATCTGCTCATCGAATTGTGCTATGGGCTTGATTTGGTTGTCGCCCATTCGTTCCTCGACGGACCGCTGGAGGAAAAAAATAGCGTTTCTGGAAGCTGGCGCTATTTACAACGGGACCATTGCAGAACAGCAGTACAACATCCTGGATTTGCTTCTGCGCGATGCCCGCGCCTTTTTGCTCACATGCGGGGTCTGCGAAGCCGCGGGGAAATACCTCTTGCGGCAGATCACTGCCTCGTCGCATGTTCGCTGGCACTGTGCGCGGAGGAGGCTCGGCGACCACCGCGCCCAGGTGCTGCCCGGGAGGCGCTCCGGGACCAAACGCTACGAATACACTGCGCTGAAGCATTCATTGAAACATTGGAAGATTTCCCCGGCTGCCCAGAATCCATAGAGGATTTGTGGGAGAAAGGTGTGCGAGCAGCCCAAGCTGCGACAGCCGTGCTCCCATCAGCTCCCTCGGAAAGAAAAAGGCCGTGGATTAGTCAGCGCACACTTGGCTTGATAGAAAAGCGGACTCTCGCCCGACAGGCGGACGACAAGCAGGAGGAAAGACAATTATTAAAAGAAGTACGGCAATCGTGCAAAATGGATAAGACGGCTTGGGCCGAAGAGCACATTGCTAATGGAAATTGGGATGCTATCCGGGCCTTTTGCCGGGGGCGCCAACGCAAACAAGGGAGATTGCAAAACGTGGCCGGGAAGTTCGTGGAGAGCAACAAACGAGCGGACACCACGGCAGAATTCTTGGCAAAAAGTACAATGGAAAGTACGGCCTGCGGAGATAATATCACATGAGCCCTCGGGGCCGATGCTGCCAGTGAACGACGGGGAGTTCTCTATTCAGGAAATTGGAAAAGTGGTGCAACAATTGAAGCGGGAAAAGGCATGCGGGCCAGACGGTATCCCGGCGGAGTATTGGAAAGCAGTTGCCCAAACGCCCGGGGGGTTACAGTAGCTCGCAAAATTATGCAACGCATGCTGGTTAGAAGAGTCGGTTCCGCAAGCCTGGCGGCATTCTTTGGTGACTACGATTTACAAAAGCAAAGGGCCAGTGCACCTCTGCGACAATTACAGACCGATCAGCTTATTGTGCGTAGCGTACAAAATGGTGGCAAGTTTGTTATTGCGGCGACTACAGGACGCTGGGGCAGAAGACCGGCTGGCCGCTACTCAATTTGGTTTCTGCCGCGGACGGGGCGCGACAGACGCTGTCCACGCGGTCCGCAGGTGCATTGAATTAGCAAGCGCCGGGAAAAAATCAGGGGCCACTTTCGTTGCGCTAGATAGAAAAAAAGCATTCGATTCGATTTATGTGGAAGCTATGTTTGTATTGCTGCAGAGGTTTGGGCCCCCTGCTCGGCTTCTCGCAATAACCGAGAGCATTTATGCCGACAGGAGCTTCTGCGTGGCCGATGGGGTCAGAGGTCGCGCGAGAGGCGGCAGACGTCTGGCATCGCGCGAGGGCGCCCCTTGTCCCCGTTTTTATTTGTAATGGTGATGACAGTGACAATGCAAGACGCATCCGCGACGTTGAGCGACTCGGCCAAGACAGCGATTGAACATGGACATGTATCGGTCTTTTTGTATGCGGACGACACTCTGATCTTTGGAAAGCACCAAGAGCACATGCAAGAGCTCCTGAGCGCAATCGCCACTGCTGGAGGAAAAGCGGGCGTGGAATTACATTGGGGCAAATTCCAAGTGTTGCATGTGCAGAACGACATAGAATTATACTCGCCCTCTGGAGCGCTTATACAGCCACAAGATCGTCTTGTCTACCTGGGAGCTACAATTAGCAACACCGGCAGAATATCCGGGGAGCTCAATCGAAGATTGGGGACGGCGTGGGGCGAGTTCTCAAGGTATTGTAAAATTTGGAAACATACTCCGATCGGTGTCAAGAGAAAGCGGATGATCTTCGACGCGATGATCACCAGTAAGGTCATGTACTCCCTCAGTTCTGCGTGGCTTACCAGAGCTGACAAGAAGCGGTTGGACGGCTTCCAAGCCAGGTGTGTCAGACAGATTTTGCACATACCTCCGGCATTCATATCCAGAGTCTCCAACAAGTTCGTTTTGAAAAAGAGCGAGCAAGCGCCGTACAGTTCCCAATTGTTGAAACAACAGCCATTACTGTTTGGGAAAATTGGTCGGTATCCCAACGATCATGTTCTGCGGGGGCCAACGTTCCAGCCGGACACCGTCTTCCCCGCGACGCGGGCTTGCGAGCGCAAGCAGGGGCGGCCCAAACAGGAGTGGGCGGCTGAATTACATAAACTTGTGAGACCCCACTTTGAGACTGTGGAATCTTACGTGGCAGCAGTGGCAGACCCGATGCGTTGGAGATCGTTCGTGTTCAATTTCGTAAAGGACGCCAGTCACGCAGAAGAGAAATTTATTGAATAAGAGTGGCATTGCCTGGGCGCCCTGGCTGAAACTCACATCGTCGTCATCTTCCTCCTCTCCTCATCCTCCCGGCGCGCCTTTGGCGCGTCGTACCTGTCTGTCTTGTCGCGCGTTTGGCGCCTCCTGTCCGCCAGCTAACGCGGTTGGCGTAGCTCGCACGCTCGCCAATTGTCTTGCCCACGCGCGCTTTGCGTATGGCTGCTTCGCTTCGCTTCGATGAGGCCAAGCAGGTCATCTTCGCCATCATTGCGATGATGACGACGATGATGATGATGCGGATACTGATGATGATGGTGACGATGATGATGATGAGGAGGAGGCAGAGGATGAGGTGATGATAACGATGACGATGTCGACCACGATGATGATAGGGATGATGATGGTGATGATGATGGTGATGCTGACGATGATGGTGCTGATGATGATGGTGATGGTGATGGTGATGATGATGATGTTAGTGATTGTGTTAATCATGATGCTGCTGATGCTGAGGCTGATGCTGGTGCAGGTGAAGATGCTGGTGCTTATTAGGTTGCAAATGATGAGGTTTATGGTGATGATGATTATGACGACGGCGACGACGACGACGATGATGATGATGATACTGGTGATGCGTTTGGTGATGATGAAGCTGATGCTGCTATCGCTGATGATGATGACGATGATGGTGATGATGATGGCGACGACGACGATAATGCTGGTGACGATGATGATGATGACGATGACGGTGATTATGATGATGATGGTGATGTTGTTGATGATGATGATATTTGTCGTGGTGGAGGTGGTGGGGTGATGATGGTGGCAATGCTGCTGGCGATGATGATGACGATAAGGATGATGCTGTTGATGATGATGTTGGTGATGCTTTCTGATGCTGATACTGATGATGCTGATTGTGATGATGATGGTGACGACGACGATAATGATGGGGACGGTGCTGATCATGATGACGGTGATGGTGATGATGATGATGATGATGGTGATGCTGTTGATGTTGATGATGATGATGATCTTGGTGGTGGTGGAGGTGGTGGAGGTGGTGATGATGATGATGATGGTGATGCTGCTGATGATGATGATGACGATAATGATGATGTTGGTGATGATGATGGTGATGATGATGATGTTGCTGATGATGATGTTGGTGATGATGATGGTTATGGGGCCGACGACGTCCATGATGCTGATGATGATAGTGATGATGCTGATGATCATGATGCTGATGGTGAGGATGATGGTGATGGTGATGAGGATTATGGCGGATGATTATGATGACGATGATGATGCTGATGATGAGCGTGGTGGTGGTTGGGGGGATAGGGTGATGATGGGGATGATGATGTTTTTGATGATGATGATGCTTATGATGATGTTTTATGATGATGCTGATTATGATGATCATGTTTATGTTGATGATGATGGTGATGATACTGATGGCTCCAATGATAGTGATGATGATGCTGATGGTGATCCTGATGCTGACGCTTCTTAGGATGTTGACGATGATAATGGTTCGTATTATTAGCGTGGCGACGATACTGGCGACAGCGTTGATGATGATGCTTCTGATGATGATGACGATGCCGATAGTGATGATGATGTTGCTGGTGATGCTGCTGCCGGAAGCTGCTGCTGATGATGATGGTGATGATGATGACGACGACGGCGACGATGATGATGATTATGATGGTGACGATGATGACGACGACGACGACGAGGGACGACGGCGACGTGGAAAACGATGCGTGTGTAGATATCCTCGCCCCGAGCAGTGCAGTCGCGCCGTGTGCGAGCTCAGACAGGGGCAGTGCCGTGCGGAGAGCAAGGAGCAGATGCAACGACATGGCCAGGGAGGAGCGTGAGGATGGTGAGGATGATGATGAGGAGGAGGAGGAGGAGAATAATGTCGAGGACGATGAGCAAGAGGAGGAGGAGGAAGAGGAGGAAGAGGAGAAGGAGCGTGACGATTAGGAGGAGGACGATGACCCCAGACATCTGACGTTTTGATTTCTTCCAAACGGGATTTCCGGAGTTCTTGACCCCTTCCTGGGACTAGTTTCTCATCACGAGTCGGTGTTTGACTGTTCTGGGGCTCGGCAAGGGCCCCAGGATGCCGAAAATGGCTGAACATTTCTCGTCGTGGTGTTTTGTTCACGGCTCGAGGGTCTGAGGAGAAGGAGGACGACAACGACGACGAGGACGTCCAGTAGGTTGCCCGGGGGCCAGACGCCGATGCCGCGATCGCAGCAATTTCGTCGTCGTCGTCACGGCTGTCGTCGTCGTCGTCGTCGTCGTCGCGGTCTTCGTCGTCGTTGTCGTCGTCGCGCCGCCGTTGTCGCCGTCTTCTTCGTCGTCGTCGTCATGACCTTCGTCGTCGTCTCTGTCGTCATCGTCGTTGTGGCAGTGGCCGAGGCCGCGAGCGCGGCCACTTCGTCGCGCAGTGTGTGGCCGCCACCGCGGTGGTCATGGAGGCGGTGGCCGCCGGGGCGCTGCAGGGCCTCGTCGAAGGGCTGCGGCGGCCGCCGTGGTCGCCCGGGGCCGCCGCGGCCGACCTTGCGGGTGCCTCGTCGTCGTCGTCGCCGCCGCCGCCGCTGCCGCTGCCGCTGCCGCGGCCGCCGCCGCCATCGTCGTCGTTGTCGTCGTCGTCGTCGCCGCCGTCATTATCGTCGTCATCGTCATCGCCGCTGTCGCGGTCGTCGTCGTCGTCGTTCAGTGGAGGAAAAGGTACCAATAATGTGACCCCCAGAGCTTTAAAGGAAGGACCCCACCCCGTCATCTCCTGGGGGAGGAACAGCGCTCGCAGCGGCGATATATATATATATATATATATATATATACCGACCTACCTACCTACCTACCTACCTACCTACCGACCTACCTACCTACCTACCTACCTACCTACCTACCTACCTACCTACATACATACATACATACATACATACATACATATATACATAACTATATATATGTGTGTACATACATATATGTATATATGTATATGTATATATATATATATATATATATATATATGGATTGCTCCCCCTCGGCTGCGGCGGCTATGGAGATGCGGCGCTTCAGTTTTTGCTGCTAACTACTTGCGAGATGTTGGAAAACGTGGTTCCGGCGATCTTGGGCCGCTCACGCATTTTTTGGTATTGGCCAAAACGTGTTTGGGGTAAAACAAACAATTTGATGGCCTTCGGCCTATCCCGCCACCGTGACTGGGTTGCGGGTCAGAATACTCAGTGATGCTTCTTGAGATCTCATGGGGGCGCTCTCGGGGTCCTCTTGGGAGCAGTTTTGGAGTTTCTTGGGGGCCTCTAGGGGGCCTCTGGGGGGCATCTTGAGGGCCTCGCCTCTTAGGGCTTCCTGGGGGCCTCCTGGGGGTCTCTTGGGGATCTTTGCGGCCCAGTGGGGGTCTCTTAGGGCCACCTGGGGTCCTCCCGGGGCAGAGAGCTCGAAATGTTCATTCGGGTCCCCCGTCGGGGCCCCCTCTTGGAGCCGTATTGGAGGACTCCGGGGCCGTCTTGGGCGCCTCTTGGGCCGTTTTGGGGCCATCTTGGGCCGTTTTGTGTCCCTCTCGGAGGCCTCTTGGGCAGTCTTGGGGCGATCTTGGGGGCCTCTTGGGCCGTCCTGGAGCGTCGGGAAGCCGAAACGGCGAGAACGCCAAAGCCGCTCAAATTACCTAAGGAACATCACTGATTTGTGCCTCTTGGAGGCCTCTTGGGTCGTCTTGGGGGCATCTTCGGCCGTCTGGCGGCCATCTTGGGCGTCTTGGACCGATCGTTCGACGACTCGGGGCCCAATTCGGCCGTCTTCGGGGCCTCTTGGGATCCTCTTGGCCCGTTTTGGGGCCCTCTTGGCGTCGCAAAAGCTCAGGCGACACACCCCGGCAGGGCGCAGTGGCGCTCTGGGAAACTGGGGGTCGGGGCCCGTAAGAACCCTTGAAAACCACAGGCTCTCTGCCTTTGAGTCGGGCCTGTCCCTCTACAGGAGGAATATTCAAAATGAGTCGAAACATGATATGGGGACTATGTTTTGAGTATTTTTGACCATTCGGGGGTATTTTTTGTTTTTTTGTTCCGTCCAAAATCCCCCTGTAGGGGGACACGCCCGACCTAACTCTACCTCGCAGAGCTACATCAGCCTTGATGTACTCGACTACGTGCCAAAGGCACGGGAGCGGATGCTTTGGATTCACATTGCCGCTGCACTTGCCTCGTTTTCGCCTTCGTAGGCCTCCCTGGAGGCCCTCGCCGTTACCGCTGAATTTGCTTGGAAATCCGGGTCTTAACGCGCTACGGGAGAATTCCGGGGAGTAGCAGTATTACCAGCATTATTTATCAATACCATTTTTGCATTCCACCCCCCGACGTCGTCGCCGTCGTCGTCCGTCGCCCGCCGCCGCAGTCGTCGTCGTCGTCGTCGTCGTCGTCGTCGTCGTCGTCGTCGTCGTCGTCGTCGTCGTCGTCGTCGTCGTCGTCGTCGTCGCCCGCCCCTGAGATCCAGGCGTGGAAACTTTCGCCCGCTGTCATGCCCCGAGACCATCACAGATTGATCCGGCTTGAGAAATGCTTCAGAAAGATGGTGCCCAGGGCTCCGATCACAATTTGTGGCGATGTGGCACATTTTTCGCAAAGTCGGATCTAGGTCATGGGCCGCCGCCGCCGTTGTCGTCGAGGTCGTCGGGGTCGCCGCCGGCGTCATCGACGTCTTCGTCGTCGCCGTCGCCGTCGCCGCCGTGGTCGACGTCGTGGTCGTCGTCGTCGTCGTCGTCGTCGTCGTCGTCGTCGTCGTCGTCCAGCCCCGACCCAAGCAAGGCGCACGGACTTCCGATTGTTTGTATGTTCATGCCTTGGTTGCTTCCTTTATGGACGCCGCCAGCCTGGGCCTGGGCTAGCAGTGAGGCCCCCAGGAGGTCCGGACCCCTTCTGGTGACGGGCGCTTTATCTCAAGTCGTTTCGTTGACAGTCCTAGGGCCCAGCATGGAGCCGCAGAAGCAGGAAATTGCCGAAATCCCCCCCTGCGTGAGCGTGTGATCGCACGTAATTCAGCTTCTCCACGCGCTGTGCCACGCTGGCGGCCCGCGTACGCCACGTCGTGAGGTCGCTGTGCCATCGTGCATAAGACCCTTTCCTTTCCGTCGCTCACGCTTTGACTCTTTCATGGCTCGAGGGGGGGTCTAGCTTCGAGAGCTTCCGTCAGCCTACTACCCTCGTCAACATTGGTAATCTAAATGTGCGTTGCGTGCAAAATACTTGTTGACGCCCACACTCCAACGCCGGCATTCGCGTGCGATTTCCGAATCGCGCCGGCCCAGGCCGCGCTTCGGTTTGCTTCGGCATTGAAGGGGGCGAGGTTGACGGGCCGAAGATTGAAGCGCGTCGACAAATTTGAGGTTGATGATTTTGGCGAGGGTTGTTGACGACAGCACAGCCCACCCTCGCCCCTAGCCAGGACCCCGACTCCAGACCTGGAAATCCAGGGGGTCCTGGCTGGGTGTGTGTTGTCTTGTCTCATTAGAAGTAAGAGCCACCCTCGCCCCCAGCCAGGGGCCCCTGTATCACGAGGTCGGGAGTGCGGGTCCTGGCTGGGGGTGGGGGTGGGTTGTGTGTGTTCGGAGGCGACGATGGGGGCGAATAGCCCAGGGGCGGGCATTACTCCCAGTCGCCCGGGAGCCTCGCCGAAGGCATGGACCACCGGCGCCCTTGGATACACGTGATGCTCTCCCCTTGACTATTCGCCCCCCTCGTCGCCCCCGAGTGTTGTCCTCCGCTGCACGCTCTCGACCGCTCGTTCTCCCGGCTCCTCCCGGGAGAGCCTTCGGCCTGCCATAGGCCCGCCGAGGAGTGCACGCCCTCGTCGGCGCTCCGCCGGGCACCTGCTCTCTCGAGGGGCGCCGGGGCCTCGCTCGCGGCGCCCTCTCCCTTCGCGGCGCCACGGGAGCACAGGAAGCCGCAGCCAGGCGCGCAGCACCAGGGAGCGGAGGAGGAGGGAAAGATCGGGAGGGGAGGAGGGAAAGATCGACGGCACGCCACCGTTGGGCCTCCTCGGCAGCAGCACGCCGATGGGTTCCCCACGGCGGCGTACCGTTGATATTGTCCCTGCTCCTCCCGGGGAGGAACGGAGCACAGCACCGCGAGAGTCGATCGCACGTCCTCCTGGCTCCTTCCCGGGAGCCAGGAGCCCTGCCATGAGGCCTCGGGGCACGCCCTGACCGGGTGGATCCGCTTCGGCCCGCCGGCCCGCGTCGGTTCCGATGTTTCGACGGCCCGATGCCGCCCGATGCCCGCATGGCGCTGTCGCGCATCCGGGCGCGGCCCATCCGTTTCTAAGTATGCCCGAGCCCGTGCCGATAGGAGCCAGATCCGATGCACGCTCCGGTCCTGACAGCGACTTTCCGACTCGACGCCGGCTGTTCCTGCCCCAGGGTAGGGGCCGAGAATCGCCACACGCCACCATGTTGATGCTTTTTCGATGCGAGAGAGAGTTCGCTGCCCAGACCTGCGCTCCCTCCAGGGGCGCACGCGCTTCTCGAAGGAGAAGGTGGAAAAAGGCGATGTCGATAACCTTGGGACCCCCCCCAGTGTCATCAATAGCCGCGAAACCCTCAAGTCGTTCTGGAGGGGGGATTCCATCCAATGAACCCCCCCGTGATATGTTAGCACATCGTTTAAATCTCTTGATTCCCGCGGGGCGGGAGGGATGACAACTTGAGGAACCTTCGGACATCCAAACTAATCTTTTAGGGCTCGGCAGCAAACCTGCAGAAATGCCCAGGAGCCCTTCGGGACCCCCACAGGAATCCGCAGGAATCGGTCGGCATCTTGAGGCATCCTCAGGAACCTGCCTGAAGAATTCCTCCGGATTTCTCAGGGCCGCAGATACAATTAATTTACAATAGTTCATCGCCTTGGGAACGCGGGCGCAGCGTAATTTATCAGGGATCCTAGCCATGGGAGCGCGGGCGCAACTTAAAAGGGCCGTTGCCTTGGGAGTGCGCGCGCACCGTTATTTCTCCAAGGATCGCGGCCCTGTGAGCGCGGGTGCCGTGCGATTTGCAAGGATTTCGCCCGGGTAACGCGGGCGCAGCGCAATTCACGGGGGATCCTTCCGCAACCTGCAGGAAACCGCAAGATTTCGTTCAGGATTCCTGTCGGAAAATTATGCAATTTCTCAAAAAAAATATCCTCCAGAATCTGGAGGGCCCTAGAGGAAATAGAACATCTGGGGAACCCTGTAAACTCTGTGCAATCTGTGGGGGTCGGCAGTAAACCTGCAGGAATCATCGGCGTCCTTCGGAGAGCCCGCAGGAATGTTCAGGGATTTTTTGAAGGACCCGTTGGAAACCGAGGAAACCCGACGGATCTTTAAGGGCCGCGGACACAATATACTTTTCTATGGTCCTGGTGCTCGGAGCGCGGGCACCGCGTACTTGCTTAGGACATGTGGCCACGGGAACGCGGGCGAAACGTAATCTGCGATGGGGGCGTGGCCCCAGGAGTGCGCGCGCACGCACCGTTATTTCCAAAGGCTCGTGGCCGTGTGAGCGCGGGCGCCGTGGGATTTGCCAGGGTGGTGTCTTGTGAGCGCGGGCGCACAATTCACGAGGGATCATTCAGCAACCTGCAGTAATCCGCAGAAATCCTTCACCGGGAATCCTTCTGGATTTTTTGCTGGGCGCATGTAACAATTTCAGACATCCTCCGGAATCTGAAGGTGCCCCGAGGAAGCTTTGAGGGCATCTCGGGGAACATCCAGGAATCCTTACACACCCAATTGAAATGCAACATCGAATCCAATCTGAAGGCATCCTTCAGAGACCTGCGAAAAGCCCATAGGAATCGAATCCCCTGGGACCTGTAGGAATCTGGAAGATGCTATTGCAACCCGAAGAAACCCGACGGGTCTCTCGGGGCCGTGGACACATGATAGTTTACGATGGATCATCGCCTTGGGGACGCGGACGTTGGGGATCCTGGTCACGGGAGCGCGGGCGCAGCGTGATCTGCGAGGGAGCGTGGCCCTGGGAGTGCCCAGGCGCCGTTATGTTCAATGGATAGTGGCCCTGGGAGCGCTGGCGCCGTGCAGTTTGCAAGGGTCGTGTCCTGGGAGTGCGGGCGCAGCGCACTGCGCCAGGAATCCTTCAGCAACCTGCAGGAACCCTTGGGAATCCGTTCAGGAATCCTGCAGTGGATTCCTCCAGAAACTTCAGACATCCTCCAGGATCTGAAAGGGGCACGCAGGAAGCTCTTGAGGAAATCTGGAGGAAACCATACGAATCCTCACGGATACTCTCGGAGTAAGTCGCACACCTGCAAGAATTTTCAGGGGACCTTCAGGGAGGGGCCCCACAGGAATCGTCATGAAAACAGCGGGGTTATTGAGGAATCCTTCGGGATCCCAAGAAATCTGCCATAGAGGACTAGCGTTGGGGCCGCATCCTTCTCACGGTGGTGCTGACGCGCCGTATTTAGGGCTTGGGCTGTGCGGGCTCACGCGCGCTTCCGAGGCGTCAGACAAGGGCCTCTGGCTTAAGCGGTGCGGGTGAAGCGCGCGCGCGCCCAACCTGCTCTTCGCGGGTGAGTGGGTCGACGTCCCACTGGCGCGGCGAGTTGGTAAGGCGCCCGTGGCCGGGCGTCGCTGGCCCCCGCGTGGCAGCGATCTGCTGCCGGAAGAGCTCCGTGCCCTGATCAGGAAACTCAGCCCGTGCTTCAGCTGCAGACAGGATCTTGCTGTCCAGCGCTGGCGACGGCGGTGGGCCGCGCCTTGAGCGATCACGGAACGCCGCCGACGCCGCTGCTCCGCGGCTCCCTCCTGGAACGCATTCTGAGGGGGAGTTCGAGGCGAACCCGGCTGTGGCGACGAGGGGGGTGGGGGCGCCGGCGTCGGTGCCAGTTCCTTCTCGGACACCCCGCGCGGAGCGGTCGTGCCCGCAGGCTGATCCACGTCGGCGCCTCGCGCGCTGAGCGCCCTTCATCCTTCTCAGGGGCCCAGGGCCCGAGAGCCGCAAGGCGCAGTCGGATCGTTCCAGGCGGCGCGATGTCAGGGGTCCACGATGCCCCCCGGCCGCTTCGCGCCCCCAGTCTTTCCAAGCCCCATTGACCAGCAGGCGCGCGGTGCCGACGATTGCGGGAGTCTCAAGCGCATTGTGGCCCTGGCAGGAAAGGCCCGGCCCCGTCGCCAGGGCGGCGCCGAGGCCCGCGACGACGGCGCTCACGAGGACTGCGATCTGCCGCGGCATCCTGACAGCATGTCCGAGCATTGGGATGTCCAGGAGCCCGCGTGTCCGAGAGCGCCTCTGTCGAATCTCGCAGGGGCCGAGATGGCGCCGGGGGCGGGGCGGGGGGCCTCGGGCCCGGGCGGGGCGGGCGGCGATTTTAGGAATCCGGGGGCATCCTGAAGTCCCTTCCGGGCCCTTCCTGAGAAACGCTTGCGATTCCCACGAAATATACACACATACATGCCTATACGCATAATTTACATGTACATATACATATACATGTTATAGATATGTATATCCATATGTATATGTATATATATATATATATATGTATGCATTCAACTCGCGGCTCGGGCTGCGCAGCCCCCTCGTCCCCGCGCTTGGAGATGCGAGCGGGTCCTGCGAGGGTGCTTTCTTCGTGAAGTCTGACATCCGAGAATGCGCGCTGCCCACGGCGCGCCTCGGTCTCGCCGCCCGGGCGAAACATCGCGACTCTCTTTGCGCCGTCATTCGCGTCGTTGAGTCTTCTCGGCGGCCCTGACGGGCCCCCGAGTCGCAGGGGCATCGCCCCCGTGGCGCCGACAGCGATGCTTGGCGCCCGCGCTCCGACATTCCCCGGGGCCGAAGGGTCGGGGGGCGAGCGGGGCGGGGCGGCGAGCCATGTGTATTCGGTTTTTGAACTTGAGCGCAATGTTGAAGCGCTCGCTGGGCGAGCTGAACGCGCGAACGTCAGTTGTTTCATTGTTCTGGGGGCGCCGAGCTCCTCGGGCGGCGAGCGCTCGGGCGCGCGGCGCGATGGCGCGCGCTGCGCCGCGCCATGATGCGATCGTACTTTTGCGGCGCGGCGCGCTTCGTTTCCCGCGGCGAGCGCCCCTCGAAAATCCACGGCGACCGGCGAACTTTGCGAGGGCAACAGCGCGGAGACAACGCATCAATTATTTCATTCGCGTTCTGAGGGCCCCACCGTGCCATCGCATGTTGGGGCGGGGCGCGCCTTTCATTGCGCGCCCTCGCGTGCGCGGTGCAAGACCGCCAGGGGCAGATTTCCATCTTGACTTCGGCAACTGAACGTCGAAGACCAGCTGTCGCATTATGATTTTGAGGGCCTCGACGTGGAATGCTGCGCGGCGACGGTTTGGGGCTCCCCCCCTCGCGCGTTCAGCAACAGTTATCAGTAAGGAATCAGAAAGCAGGACTGTAACAGTGGAAGCAAGAAGTTGCAAGTGGAACAGGGAGCTGCAATCCTCACCCTCGCAGCGTGGTGGCCCCGCACGAGGGTTGGCGGATATGGATAGATGGATATATGGATATATGGATATATGTATATATGGATACATATATACACATATTCGTATATTTACACAGATTTGTATACACGTGTATATCTAAAATTTTGCATTGCGCGCGCGAGAGCGCGCGCGCGCGAGCAATGGGAAACATGGGCTGTGTCACAATGCGACGTTTTTCGCTGAGGCCGTCGTCAATGCTGAGAAAAAGTCTGTCCCCCATCTTTGCTTGCAACCGTTGGAAACGAATGCTCGCGGCGCTAGGACGAGAACCACGCCCTGAAAAGGATTCGCTCTCCCTCGGTGAAGCGCTCGCAAACGTTCAAAACGGATGTGCGCGGCGCTAAGGTGATATATCCTATTCTGCAAAACTCCGCGAAGCTCTGGCCACCTTCTGCAATGCGCGCGACGTTAAACCTATATTTTTCATTTTGAAAGCGGCCCGCCCTCCATACGTGAACCCCCCGTAAATGTTTAAGACGGATGCGCGCGTTGTCGTTTTATGTAGCGCCACTCAGAGTTCCGAGCGTTGCGAGGGTCCCAGGTTTCACGCCGCTAGAGCCGAGCAGACAAGCGAACTCCACGAGCCCGATCCCGATCCCCATCCTCTTCCCCCTCCTCCGTTCCTCCACCCATCATCATCATTAGCATCATCGTCATCGTCCTCGTGATCGTCGTCATCATCATCATCATCATCATCATCATCATCAGCATCATGGCCGTCATCATCGTTATCATGGCCGTCATCATGACCATCATCATCAACCACAACATCACCACCAGCATCATCAGCATCATCATCATCACCATCATCGTCATCGTTTTCGTCACATCCCTCACACGTCCCAGTGGCGCAGTTCGCATGTCGGCGCCGCCCAATTTCGGCACAGCCCTCACACGCTTCGCGGTCCCATGGCCCCATAGGGAGCTCCACCTAAGGTCCCAGTGGCGCAGTCCGCATGGCAGCACCGCCTGCCCAAACAGGGCACACCTCTCACACGTTTCGTGGCCCCATAAGGGGCCCCACCAAAGGTCCCAGTGGCGCAGTCCGTATGGCGGCGCCGCCCAATTTTGGCACACGCCTCACACGTCTCGTGACCCCCTTGGTAGCTCCACCTAAGGCCCCAATGGCGCAGTCCGCATGGCGGCGCCGCCCCATATTGGCACACCCCTCACATGTCTCGTGGCATCATAGGGAGCTCCACCTCAGGTCCCAGTGGCGCAGTCCGCATGGCGGCGCCGCCCCATCATGGCACACCATTCACACGCTTCGTGGCCCCATCGAAAGGCCCGCTGCAGGTCCCAGTGGCG
>CAUYUJ010020148.1:720466-761948 GCA_963575745.1 Prorocentrum cordatum
GAAGGCGCGCGAGGAGCGCGCCCTCGCCGGCGGCCAGCCTGGCGGCGGGCGCGGAGGGGGCGGCAGGGGCCGCGGCGGCCGGCGGGGCAGAGGCTCCGGTGCCGCAGGCGGCGATGCCTAGCTTGCCGGAGGGCGGTCGGCTTGGCCCGCCGCCGCCCTCGCTCCTCCAGGCCTCCGCGGGCGCCAACAGCGCTGCCCGCACTTCGGGCGAGGCCGGGCCCCCTTCGCGTGAAGACGGTCGCCAGCGCAACCTCTTCCCGCTGCCGCAGCTCACAGCAGCCGACGCGGCGCCTGGCCTCTTTCGCACCCGGCGGCGCGCTCGGGCGGGCCACGCCCTCGGGCACGCGCTCGACCGGGCCAACGCAGCCGTGCATGCACTGAATTACCTATACGGTGACAAGTCCTAGCCCGAGTCGGCCGTTCCGACAGCCGGGCAGCGCTGCGCCGTCGGTCACATCTGGGACACCATTGCCGCCCTCGGCCCCGAGCCGGACGAGTACCGCGACGACGTGTCCGACCCCAGCGGGGCCCTCCGGGAGCTCCTTGCTGGGTCCGCGCTGTGCCCTGACGGCAGCGGGCCCACCACTCCCTACGTGCCAGACCTCGTCTCTTGGCCCAATGTGTCCCAGCCCCCAGCGCCGCTCCTTGGGCTGCTTGGAGAGCGGGACGCCGCCGCGCTGCAGGAGTGGAGGTGCCATATGCTTCGAGATGCGGAGGAGGCGCGTCAGCTTCGGGCTGAGGCTTGTCCGCGCGGGCCCTGCACGGACCCCGCCCTCGTTCAGTCGCCCGCAGAGTATGCCAAGTTCCTGGGCGCGATGGCTGAGCGCCACGTGCTCACCTTGTCTCCCGCCCGGGGGCGGCGGGGCAACATGGGAATATTTTTTGTATTTAAAAAGAATGGGAAGTTGAGGGTCATCTTCGACGCGCGGGTGGCCAACTGCTCGTTCATCGAGGCCCCGAGGACCCAGCTGCCGTCTGCCTCGGCCTGGGGCCGCCTCGAGGCTGGCGACGTTCGCCTCAGCATCGGCTCCGCCGACCTGGACGTCGCTTTCTACCGCATGCAGGTGCCTGCTGGGATGGAGGAGTTCTTCACCTTGCCTCCGATCCCTGCAAAGTATTTGATGCCCTTCGGATGCGTGGAGGCCGGCACGAGGGGTGGCGACCTCCTGCTCCCGCAAGTGGTGGTGCTCCCGATGGGCTTCAGCTGGGCCCTGCACCTGTGCCAGACGGTGCTGCAGACATCCCTGTGCCGAGCCGGCTTCTCGCCCGAGAACCTGATCCTTGCGTGACGGCCATAGCGGCTGCCAGCTCTCTGACGACCCATCCTCGGTCGTGGGCGCCGGCTACGTGGACAACTACTTCGTCCTTGGCGGCTCCCCAAAGCACGTGAGCGAGCAGCTGCAGGCTATCACCGACGACCTCCAACGGCATGGGCTCGCAGTTCATGACGTCGAGGAGCCCTCCCAGGACTGCGACTTCCTGGGGCTGTCGCTGCGCGAGGGGCGCTGGCTCAGCCTTCGGACTCGCGACATCTGGCGCCTCCGCGCGGCCATCCGCGGCGCCCTGCGCCGCCAGCTGATCAGCGGGTTCCTGTTGCGGGTGCTCACCGGCCACATCACGTGGGCCCTTCTGCTTCGACGAGAGATGCTGTGCGTGCTGGGGGCGACCTACGCATTCATTCAGGCCGCCGGGCCCACGGCGGCGCCCCTGTGGCCTGCGGCGCGACAGGAGCTCCAGCTAATTCACGACCTGCTGCCCCTTTTGCACGGCCGACCTGGGCGCCCCCTGGCACGGGCGCGTCGCGCGTGCAGACGCCTCTCCGTGGGGGCTGGGTGTCGTTGCTCGCCGCGCCCCAAAGGACCTCGTGGGCGCCGCAGGCCGAGTTGCTGAAAAGTGGAGGTATAAAGTCGAGGGAGGAGCGCAGGCGAGAGCTCGCACTGTAGGAGTGTCGGAGGAGACTGACGCCGCCGCCGCCGACCTCGGCTACCCCCCCTCGTTCGACAGCTCGGACAACGCGAACGTCGGTCCCGGGGGGAAGGGGGCGCAGGACGAGCTGGGGCGTTCGGTGCTCGATCCTCGCCCGCCCGTCGACTTCGAGGAGGTCCCCGCGCACTTCATTCGGGAGTCGGCCTGGGGCTCGGTCGCCGCGGTCTTCGTCGACGGTCAGGCCGACATCTTGGCCTTGGAGGGGGGGGCTCTCGTTCTTGGGTATCGCCATCTGCTACGGTCCACGTCTTCGTTCGGGTCCCGGTTCCTCGTCCTCTCCGACAACCTGCCCTTGGTCCTGTCGGTCGGGAAGGGCCGGGCTCGCAGCAGGCACCTCCAGAGCACCCTTCGCAAGATCTGCGCGCTCTCCGTGGCCACTGGCTCAACCCTGTCTGTCAGGTGGATCCCGTCGGAGGCGAATCCCGCCGACGGGCACAGTCGCGGGCGCGTTGGCTGGTTCTCCGGCAGTCGGCCGGCGCCGGCACTGCCGGGCGTGGGGCTGCTGGATCACGCGGCTGCACTGGTTGCTGGCGCTCCTCCTCCGGGCCGCGCTGGCTGGGAGGAAGCAGGCGGCTCCGACGGCGTCGGCGCTGAGGGGCGAGCGAGCCCGCCGCGCGCAGGAGCTTGCAGCTGCTGCGGCGCCGGTCCTGGGGCTCTCGTTGCTGGAGCGGCTGGCGGTGCGGCCCTCGACAGAGAAGCTCTACCGGGGGGCGCTGTCGGCCTTCGCGAGCTTCTGCGCAAGGCACCGCCTGGACTGGACGGACCATGCCAGCCTCGACTCGGTCCTCGTGCAGTACATGGACAGCGAGTTCCTCCTCGGCGGCGGCGGGAACATGGGGAACGTGCTCCTGGCGGCGGTCGCCCACTTTCTCGGCTCGCTCCACAAGCGAGCGGCGACGCAGCTGCCGAGGGCGCACCGCGCGGCTGCAGCCTGGGCCCGGCGGGCGCCGGGCCGCACGCGCCTCCCGCTGCCGCGGCGAGTCGCGTTTGCCATCGCGGGCGTCCTCCTGCGCGACGAGCACTCCCGGCTCGCCATCTGCATCCTCGTCATGTTTGCGTGCTACCTCAGGCCCGGGGAGGCGGCGAAGCTGCGCGGGCGCCACTTGATAGCGCCTTCTGCCTCCGCGGGGACGCTCTACCAGTACTTCGGGCTGCTCCTGCACGAGAGCGGCAAGGACCCAGGCAAGACGGGCGTGAACGACGAGAGCATCCTCTTTGACCGCGAGGGCTGGCTCGCCCCCCTGCTGGCGGCCTTGAAGCTCAGCACCCTGCCCGACCAGCCGTTGTGGGGGGAGACGATCGCGCAGCTGCCGAAGCTCTTCGACAGCGCCTGCCGGGAGCTGTCGCTGGAACGCCTCCGACCACACTTATACAGCTTGCGTCGCGGCGGGGCCTCGGACGACATGCTGTCGCAACGGAGGTCTCTGCCAGAGATCCAGAGGCGCGGACGATGGCGGTCCGCGAAGAGTCTCAACCGCAAGGAGACAAAGCTGCTGGACGAGCTCGCCTGGATCCCTCCGGCTGCCCTGGAGCTCGGGGCTTTCGTCGAGGACAATTTGATGGCGCTCGTCGAGGGCTCCCTCCCCGCGCTGCTGGCGACTGGCCGCGTGCCGGCCGGGGCCGCCGGCCTGCTCGGAGCTCAGGCCGTCGCCCCCCAGCGGGCGCGGAAGCGGCCGGCGGCGGCGCGGTGACGGCCACTGGCGGCGCGGACGCCAGCGCGGCGGCTGGCGGCCCGGACGCCATCAGGCGGCACCTGCGGCGGCAGTACCAGCGCGCGGCGGCCCCAGGGCGCCGGCTGCGTCGTCGGCCCGTGCTGGAGCTGTTCTGCGGCGCCGGCACGATAGCTCGTGCGATGGTGGCGCTGGGCTTCGCCGCCTTCGGGCTCGACTGGAGCCGCAGCCCGCTGGAGGACCACGTTGCGGCGACATTCCAGACCGTCGTCCTTGGCTGGATCCAGTCCCGAGCGGTGGGCGCCGTTTGGCTCGGCACGCCGTGCGCGAGCTGGACGAGGGCGCTCCGGCGGCCGCTGAGGTCCGCGCTCCACCCGCTCGGTCTTCCTGATCTGAATGCCCATGAGCAGGCCAGGGTAGGCGCTGGCAACGCTACGTACCGCTTTACGCTCAGAGTGATTCGCGCATGCATTGCAGCTCGAGTGCCCGTATACTTAGAGAATCCACAGACCTCGCTCATTTGGTCTGGCCCTGGGCTGGCTCGTCTGTGTAAGTCGCCCTCTTGTCGCAAGTCTGTGTTGCATCAGTGCCAGTACGGCGCGCTTTACAGAAAAGCCACCACCATCTGTTCTTGGGGTGCCGCCGCATCGCCGTTGCTCGAAAAGATTTGTTCTGGTCGCCGAGGGTTTTGCAGTAGGACTGGCAACAAGCACCTCGTTCTTGAAGGGAACGACGAGCAGGGTCGAAAGCGTACCGCGCTCGCTGCTGAGTACCCCTCCCAGCTCGCCGCTGCCGCTGCCCAGTGCATCGTTCAGTCCCTTTCTCTGCAGCCCGGGCAGGCCCTCCATTCGCTCGCCATGAAAATGACTAGTTAATGCGGCCTTCGGCCAGACAAACCTTCGGGATCGGGTGGGGGCCACCAAAGTGGGTCTCTGCTGCTTCTGGTGCCCGCGTCCGCCGTCTCATTTGCAGTTGCACGATTGCATCGCATCGCCTGGCCCTTTCCTGTCCCAAAAGAATGATGGCCTCGACGGCGTCGCGTGCTGGTAGTTTTTACAACTGAATGCTGAGCGGAGACGGGGAACCGGACGAAACATTGTAAAGTGCAGTCGTCTGGGAGCAACGCAGAAACCGACCCTTTTCAACTGAAAAGGGTCGGTTTTTCTGCCGGCGAGAACACTACAGACGTCATTGGCTTGCATACGTACTCATATTTGTGCTCAAAGTTTCCCCATTGCCATCCCGATTCGCCTACTTTGAACTGATCTGTCAGGGGTGGGGGCCACCAAAGTGGGTCTCTGCTGCTTCTGGTGCCCGCGTCCGCCGTCTCATCTGCAGTTGCACGATTGCATCGCATCGCCTGGCCTTCTCCTGTCCCAAAAGAATGATGGCCTCGACGGCGTCGCGTGCTGTATGTATGCACGCGCGTACGCATGTATGCATGCAGGTGTGTATGCATGCATGTATGCATGCATGTATGCATGTTTGTGCGTATGCGTACATACACGTACGTATCTATGTGTGTATACATGTATACATGCCTGTATGTGTGTATGTTCGTACGTGTGCGTGTATGCATGCATGCTTGTACGTATGTATGTATGTATGTATGTATGCTTGTTTTTTATATGTGCATGTATGTGTGTATGTGTGCAAGTATGTCCTGCTTGTTTGTGTGTGTGTGTGTGTTTGTGTCTGTATGTGTGTATGTGTGTTTAATGTACATTCGTATGCCTGCGTGTATGTACTTATGTATGTATGCATGGATGGACGGGTGAATGAACGGATTGCTGCATGTATGTATGAAAGGTTGGATGTATGTAGATACATGTATATATGCATACATTGTATGTAGCATGTGTGTTTGTATGCATGTATGTGTGCATGCGTGCATGTACGTATGTGTGTATGGATGTATGTCTACCTGTCTGTCTGTCTGTCTGTCTGTCTGTCTGTCTGTATGTATGCATGTATGTATGTTGCACAATCAGAGCTTGCCTCTGTAGGGGTCCTAGCGGATTCATATGGTTAGGTTAGGTTTGCCGCCGATTTTCGCCGCACCCCCGGGTGCCCGTGTGACCGGGGGTGCCCGGAGGTGCCCAGGGGTGCCCGGAGGTGCCCCGGGGTGCCCGGGTGCTCTATCGCCCTATAGTCCTGTAGCTCTATAGCCCTATATCCCTATAGACCTATCGACCTATAGCCCTATAGCCCTATAGCCCTAATAGCCCTAATAGCCCTATAGCTCTATAGCCCCGTAGTCCTTATGCCCTATAGCCCAATCGCCCTATAGCCATATAACCCTTTAGCCCTTATAGGCCTATAGCCCTATAGCCTAATTGCCTTGTAGCCCTATAGCCCTATGTTCCTATAGTCCTATAGCCCTATAGTCCTATAGTCCTATAGTCCTATAGCCCTAGCCCTATGGTCCTGTAACCGTATAGCCCCATAGCCCTACAGCCCTAAAAATATTATGATTGGGATTTTTCTCCGGTATCATATGTATGTAGCCCAATAATCATATACCCGGGGATGGCCCCCACCTCGTCGGCACATAACGATGTTCGGACCCTGGGCGGCCCCTACACCGACCACAATTGCCCCAAGAAGGTTCGGAGCAGCTCCTGGACAATCCAAGAGGTTTCGAGACGGCACCAAAGCGCCCCAAGACGCCCCAAGATGACCTCAAACCGGCTCCAGAGGCTCCAAATACGCTTCAAGAGGGCTCCAACGGGACCCCCTGGAGAGCCCTGAGATGCCAACAAGTGCCCCAATCCCTTCGCAAAGTGCTCCCAGCGGTCACGGCGGCCCCACTGCCTTCCAATGAACCCAACCATCTTGTGGTCTTGCGTTCTTGTTTTGAAGAGACAGCGTCCCGCGTCCCACCTCCTCCTCTCCTCCTCCTCCCTCCTCCTCCTCCTCCTCCTCCTCCTCCTCGTCCTCCTCCCCGCACTCCATCATCCATCCTCATCCTCATCATCGCCATCACCATTACCAGCATCACCAGCATCGTCATCATCATCATTATCATCATCATCATCAGCATCATCATCATCATCACCAGCATCATCACCAGCATCATCATCATCATCATCACCATCATCATCATCACCATCATCATCACCATCATCATCCCACACGTGAGTGCCATCCATTTCGGCACACCCCTCACACTTTTCGTGGCCCCATGGGAAGCTCTACCGAAGGCCCCATTTCCGGGTTCGCATGGCACCACCGCCTCGATTTCGGCATACCTTTCACAAGGTTCGTGGCCCCGTAGGGAGCTCCAACGAAGGCCCCAGTGCCAGGGTTCACTTGCGTCCCCGCGACTCGCACCCCTCAGGGCTCGTGACCCCATTGGGAGCTCCACCGAAGGTCCCCGTGGCGGGGTTTGCACGCGTCCCCGCGACTCATTTCGGCGCACTCTTCACACGGCTCGTGGCCCCATGGGGAGCTCCACCGAAGGCCCCCGTGGCAGGGTTTGCATGCGCCCCCGCGACCCTGCGCGAGGAAGGGACGCTTGCGCGAGGCCCCATGGAGTGTTCCACGGCGCGAGGCCCCTGGACCTCTCGACCCCGTGGAGGTCTGGAAGCGGGCACCAACACCAAGCTAATTAGGGGGGCTGCCTCCACAGAGGGGAGATTATCCTAGATTTCGGTGTTGGTGGTAATATTTTGAACCACAATGTTACCACCATCACCGAGATCGGGATCTTCTTCCCTCGGTGGGGGAACATCGCCGATATTGGTGTTGGTGTCAACCTCTAAGGCGGTGTGCCTCCACCCAGGGAAGAGGATCCCGATCTCGGCGATGATGGTGATACTCTGACTTCCGAGGTGACCGAAATATTACCACCAACACCAAAATCCAGGATCATCTTACCCCTGTGGAGGCAGCCCCCTAGCTTGGTGTTGGTGCCCGCTTCCAGGCCTCCAATCATAGCCCTGGACCCAGAAACGGCCTCCAGACGATGCGATCGAGGGAGACCCGCCAGGATCCAACGTAGCGCGACGTTGGCGGTGGCGGGAAGAAAATGGAGGCAAAACGGCGGTGCATGGAGCTTTGGACACCGCGGGCCCCCCTCCTCCGTCTCATCTCCCTCGCGGTACTCTTAGCTGCACATCTGGTTGGGTCCTTCGTCAGGCTAACTTTAACACAGGCTCCACTCGAGTCCAAGAGGCGCCCAAGAGAGCCCAAGATGGCCTCCGGAGAGGACAAAAGGGCCCAAGACGGCCCTGGGAGACGCCCAAGACGGCCCCAGGAAGCTTCCAAGACGTCCCCAAGCGCCCACGACAGCCCAAGAGAGCCCCAAAACCGTCCTGGAACGAGAATTCCCAGCGATTCCTGCACAAACCAGGGGTGGACCTAGACGGTGTTTTGGCGATTTCGTGGGCCGTTTTCGTTTCGATTTCGCTTTGCGTTAAAGGCGGATTTGAGACAAAACGAGGGAAAAAGAAAACACAACGAACACGAAAAGCACCGTTTAGGTTCAGCCCTGGCACAAACCCAGCAATTCCCCGAGACGCCCCAAGATGGCCTCAAACTGGCCCCGGAGGCTCCCAAAACGCTTCAAGAGGGCTCCAACGGGACCCCCTGGAGAGCCCTGAGAAGCCAACCGTTGCCCCAATCTTTTCGCAAAGCGTGCGTTTTTAGCACATGCGCTGCTTGTGTGCTCCCAGCGGTTACGGCGGCCCCACCGCCTTCCAATGTTCAAAAAAAGGCTCCACTCGAGTCCAAGAGGCGCCCAAGAGAGCCCAAGATGGCCCCGGGAGACGCCCAGAGGGCCCAAGACGTCCTCGGGAGACGTCCAAAGACGGCCCCCATGAATCTTCCAAGACGGCCCCAAGCGCCCACGACAGCCCAAGAGAGATACAAAACCGTCCTGGAACTCTCCGAGGCGCCCCCAAAAAGGCTCCACGAGATTTCCGAAAAGGCCTCTAGCGTTTCATAGATCTTTGCCGAACGCGCCCGAAAGACTTCCCAGCGACAGGCAGAGGTATTTTTGTTGGACTTCGCCTTGCAGTCGCCCCCGCGTGACCCTACCCGCGCCTGCCGCTCGCGCAGCGCCTCGTTCCAGAGTGAGCCTTCTCGGGGAGTGCCAGGGCTCATTTTGTTTGGATTTCGCCTTGGCGTCGCCCCTGTATGACCCGACCTGTGCCTGCCAGAACATGCGCGGGTCTCTTTCTCCATCAGTCCTGTCGCCCGAAGCCCCCCGAGAACGCTTACGTTCCTCCGAGGATGCCGCCAGAACCTCGGCCTCGATGTCCTGACCTTTTCCCTCAAGCTCACCCCCAGTTCACCCCAGAAACCTTAAGTGAGGGTCTTTCCCGTGCGCCGGCTCCCGTGTTGAACCCGCCCTTCTGCCTACCCTGGGCTTACCTTGAACGATCACCCTGAGACACAGGCATGCTCTAGGCTTCCCTAGGTTGCCCCGCGGACCAACCCCGAGGCTCACCCCTACAACTTTGGGCTTGCGCAGCCCTGCTCCTAGGCTTTCTTCAGGCCTAACACATCCCTTAATCTGATCCTCGACTTACCCCATGAACCTGAAGTTCGGGCTTGCCAGAGGCCGACCCCATTCCGAGCCCTTTCTGGTGCGCCTCAGCGGTAGGCTTCCCCCTTGGGCCCGCCCCTCTGCCAACCTTGCTTACCTGTAAGCTTTTCCTGAGGGCTTACCTGGGCCAGCCCCTAGGGTGCACCCCGAAGTTTCTACTAGCGAGATTTACCGTGACTTTACCCTTATGGTTGACCCCTGGCCTGCCATAGCCCTACTCCATGGCTGCTCCCTAGGTCCCTAGGCCGCCTCCTGCTAGACTTTTCCTGTGGGCCTACCCCATGGAGCCTCTCGCAGCGCTTGCTCTCGGCGTTCGCCCAGGCCTTCCCTGGGCTAGGGCATCGCCCTAGCACTTCCGATCGTCACCAAGACATGCTCCCAGAGACTCCACAACCATGACCTGCCATAGGCCTACCCCTGCCCTTCCCTTAGGATCCCTTGGCCTCCCGCGAGGGCCTGCCCATGGTCCTACCCCGAAGGCCTCCGCGCACGCTGGCCGTAGGGTTTCGCCCGGTCCCACTTCAGGTGTACGCCTAGATCTTCTCCTTTCCAAGACATGCTCCACGAGACTCCAGAATTCGCGGGACCACCGCCAGGCCCATTGAGAGACGTGAGAGGGGAGGGGGATTTCGCACAGAGACCAGGCGATTTTTGGGAGGGCGTGGGAATCTCAGGCAAAATCTCCACATTGACATCTGTTTCTCGTCAGTGGGCCAAGATTGTCTCGGCGCGCGAATCGCGCTGTTAAAACCTTGTAACTATATACACACAGATGTGTGCGTACACACGTCCTTGTATACACACATATATATATATATATATATATATATACACATGATATACACAGAAGACCCCCCCGGGGGCCCTGCGAACCTCGCAACCATCCAAGGCAAATCCCCAGACCACCCTTCCGGGCCTCCAAGAGAGCCCCCGGAGGGCCTCAAGACGGCCCAGGACGCCCCCGAGACAGCCTAAGAGTGCTCCAAGGCTGTCCTAGACGGTTCCCCGACGGCTTTGGAAGCTTCTAAACCCAAGATCGCCCCAAGCGGCCTCCAAGAATCCCCCAAGAGCTCCAGGAAGCCCTCCAGAGGCTGCAATTATTGAACGTAGATGCCCCCAAGATGCGTCCCGAGCGGCGCGGCGCGAAGGGGCCCAAAAAGCCACAGGAGTTTCCCATGTCACCCGAAGAGGCACCATCGAGGCCCCAAAGACGCTCCGAAAAGGCCCCAGCGAGCCCCCAGGACCCGCCCAAGAGGAACCGAGTGCCGACGACGGCTCTGAGAGGCCTTCAAGAGCTCCCAAGAGGCCCCCCCAAAGGCCCCCAAGAGGCCCCAAGAGGCGCTCCCAACAGGCTCCAGGAAGGCTTTCAAGACACCCCGAAAACGCCCCCAGGAGACTCCGCCGAGACATCCCAGATGGCGGCAAGCCTGGAGGCGGCAGCTCCTCTCTCCTCGTCCCTCCTTTCTCCCTGATCCCGCTCTCCTCCCCCCTCTTCCCCGCAGCGTCCTTCCCTTCTCTCTTCATCCTTACCTCCCCTTCAGTCCTTCCTCCCTCCGCCTCCCTCACCCAGCATCCTGCCCCACAGACAGTGGTAGGAGGCCCATCTGGCCAGGTGGCTCGTGTGGGCGCGGCCAGCGAGAGCCTCCATTCCAGCAGCACGGTGGTGCTCGCCGCAGTCCGTCGAAGTGGCTGGAATCTGCCTTTCGCCAGCGAGGATCTGCGATCCAGCAAAGGCAGCGTACTGACAGCCGTGCAGTCGCACGACGAGTCCTGGGAGCATGCCAGCGGAGAGCTGAAGTCTCACAGTGAATTCGTTCTTGTGGCCGTGCCCTAACCTGGCCGGGCGTTGCAGCATGCCAGCGAAGAGTCGAACCTTTACGCGGCACTCGTCCTCGCGACCTGGCTGCAAACTGGCGTGGCGCCTGAGCTTGCCAGCGCAGAGCTCCGAGGGAATCGAGCCCTCGTCCTCGCAGCGGCCCAGCAGCATGGCACGGCGCTGCAGCACGCAAGCGCGGCGGTCAAAGCGGACAATCGGGTCGGCGTGGTAAGTCGCTTGCGCGCCGCTGCAAGTTGACGATGCTGCCGCGAGGGGCTGTGCGTCTTGTGATCGGGAGCCCGTCGACGAAGACTACCAGCATCCGCAAAGACCAGATGTTGAAACCAGATTCTACAACACGAGCGAACATGATGGTGATGATCATCGTAACCATGGTCATGTTTTCGACTCCTTATCCTCCTCCATGCGGCGGCCGCCTCTGAGGCTGCTGTAGGGCCCCAAACTTGCCTGAGAGAGCCCCAATAGTAGCCCCAGAGGCCACCAAGGCGATTCCAAGAGCGTTCAAGATCCCCCCAAAACGATCGAAACGATCTCGAAGCCCGGCGGGACGGTTTCCGAAGGCGCCAGACAGGCCAAGAGCACCTTGGGATAGCCCGCGAAGCCCCGTCGAGGTCCCAAGGCAGCAGCGCCAAGTGGCCCCCAAGAGGCCCCCAAGATGCCCCGAATAGGCTTCCAAGGGTCCAACGGGACGTCTAAATCGATCAAATAACCAATGGGAGTCTACGGGTTCTGAAGAATTCGGCTCTTCGCTCTCGATGGGCCAGCCTCCCAGGCCTCCCAATGCCCCTCCAGACGGCCCAAGGGGGTCCCGAATCGGCAGAAGATGGCCCCCTGGACAACCTGCAAACTAATTCCAGGAGCCCGCCCCTCCCCCCCCCCAAGCGTCTCCAAGAGGCTCCCCGAGGCGCGCAGTCGGCCGGATGTTCCTGGAGGTCTCTCTGGGAACATTGGGCCGACGATGACGACGATGAAGATACTTATGCTCATTATGTTGATGATGTGGAGGATGGTGATGATGGGTAAGGCGATGACAGTGGCGACGCGCGCGATTAGCGTAGCGGTGTTGATGATGGCGAATAATAGAGGGGATGATACCGATGATGTTGATGATGACGATAGGAACAAGGATGATGAGGATGACGAGTTTCACGCGACGGCATGGCTAGCAGCATTGGGCCAATGGTGCCCCTCATGATGCTGCTCTTGTTGATGAGTACGGTCATGATGATTTTTATGATGACGATGAGTGGGATCACGGGGAGGAATCTGATGATAGGAGTGAGGATGCGGGTGCTAATGGCTACGACTATGGCACGTGCTTGTGTGTCCTGGCGCTGTCCAAGCTCTTCAAGAGCTTGAGTTTTCACGAAGCGCGCACGATGGTCTTAGCATATATATAGATATAGATATCCATACATACGTGCCTATGTTTCTGGCGTCCATGGGGGTCCTTGTGGGGCCCTGGGGCAGTCAACGAAACAGTTCGGGATGCAGCGCGAAGCGCGACCCCTGAGATCCGACGTTGCGAATCAAAATGCAACGTCGCGAAACATCATGCCCAGAATCCTCGAACCCATCTTCCTGCGCCCTCTTTCGTGCCTGGTCGACCTCTGAGGGCCTGGGGGTTCGAAACAGGCAGGGCGAAAACGCCCGTTGTGCAAAACATCTGCACCGCCAGGATCTCAGGGGTAGGCGATGATGACGACGCCGACGACGCCGCCGACGACGCCGCCGCCGCCGCCGGCGACGACGACGACGACGACGACGACGCTGACGACGACTGCGGCGGCTCGGGAGACCTGCGCGGGTCCAAGAGCGCACCGGCGTCCGTCGCTTCGGGGTGCGCCCGCGCCCACTCGGGGTGGGAGGACCGCGTGCGAGCTGGCCTCGCAGCTGCCGCCCGCGCCGCGCGGCCCGGGCGAGCTGCAGCCGCTGCTGCTGATGGTCGTGGAGGCCCTGAGCGCGCAGCAGGCACCCAGGGAGGGGGAGCAAGGGTCGGGCACAGCCGGGGCCCCGCAGAAGGGGAGCCCGTTCGTGGTTGGGCCCCGAAGCCCAGAGTGTGGGCCAGAATCGCGAAACCAGGTCTGCCGTGGCTGGTTTCTCTTCGTGGTCTGCCGTGGCTGGTTTCTCTTCGTGTGACGGCAGTTCCGGTTGGTGAAAGGGGGGGGGGGCGTTGCCCGGCACATTTTCCCAAACCAGGTCCCACTAAACCTAGTTTCGTCCACGCCTGAGAGGGTGTTCACGGTTCGGTCGGCTGGGTTGAGTCGCAGCCAGTTGCGTTCGGTCGGTTCGGTTCGGTCGGTCATTGTGTCGTTGCTGCGTCGTTGCACCTTTCTGGGTTGCCTGCGGCCTGCCGATGTTGCTCGGTTTCGGTTTCGCTGTCGGTTCAGTCGTTTTTCGGTTTTGCTGTCATCGTGCACGGCCTTGTCTCCGTGAAGAGGTACAGTAGGTTCGCGTCGTGTCGATTGGAGGCGACCCCCAGCGCGCGCGTTCAACGTTGAACGCCGCCAGTGACCCAGAATCGGTCGATGTTGAACGATCTGACATTTCGGAATATGCCGATCGTGTCGGCACCAGTGAGGGGGAAAGGCTGAGAGACGTTTTTGTTTGTTAAGGGTCTGGCGATGGCCGGGGTTATTTGGCCCGCCCCCCTTCCCCCCCGGATGCCTTGACCTTGTCGGTTGCACGGGTCCAAGGGTGGCGCGCAGTAATTATTGGTCGGCGCGGGCAGAGTTGGGGTTGCCCACAGCGACAGAGTTTTAGGTTCTCGGCTTTCCCCCCCTCACCGGATATCCCAGGCTATCGCCGACATGCAAGCGACCTCTGCTCTTACGGTCAAGTTGTGTAGTGCCGCAGACGCCATCCGCTCGCAGGGCACACCGTGTCGCCGGGGCCGCCGCTGCGACGCGCTGAGCAAGAGTTTCTGACGGTACTCCCTACTGAAGGGCTTTTGCTGCCTTGTTTCCCATCGGCTTACGGGGATCAGGCCAGGCATAGCGAGGCACCTCTCCAGATCGGAGGTTGCAGGGTGAGATCGCGAACGGAGAGCCCCCCACCGGGAACTCGGTCGCGCGTGCGGGCGAGGCGAAGCTGCGTGGGCGGGCGAGTGGAAGGAATTCTCCTTTGGCCAGGGCGCGGAGAGGACCACGCGGCGGCCGCTGGCAGCGGGGTATCACGCCGTGGTGTCCCGTGGTGTCCCGTCGGTGTCCCTTCTGTGCCCCGGAGTGAGATCGATCGTGCATAGTGAGATCCATAGTGGTATCGATAGTGAGTGAGATCGATAGTGAGATCGATAGTGAGATCGACAGTGAGATCGACAGTAAGGTTGATAGTGAGAGGGATCGTGAGGTCGATAGTGAGATCGATATTGAGATCGATAGTGAGATCGATGCTGAGATCTACAGTGAGAGAAATATTGAGAGGGGTCTGAGATCGATGGTGGGACCAATTGTGAGACCGACCGAGTTAGATCGATAGTTAGATCGATAGTCGTGTCTCGTCGGTGTCCCACCGGTGCCCCATTGGTATCCCGTAGTAACATCGATAGTGAGATAGATAGTGATATCGATAGTGAGCCCATAGTGAGATCGATAGTCAGATCGTTAGTGCGAAGCACCATGAGGTTGATCGTGAGATCGATTATGAGATGGATCGTGAGATCGATACTGGACTCGATCGTAAGAGGGATAGTGAGATCGATCGTGAGATCGATAATGAGATCGATTGTGAGATCGATGGTGAGATCTATGGAGTGAGACGTTGGTTCCTCCGCACCCCCGATCCTCCTTATCACCCGAAGGCTGGTCGTACAGTTAGATCGGGGTATTTCCAGTTGGATCGAAGCAGATGGCGTGTGAAATCGGGAATCGGCCTGGACACAGTTTTTCATCCTCTGGCGATAACGGGCGTGACCGGGGCGGGTGGGAGGGCGGGAGGGGGCCCGTCACGTCACGATTCGCGCCGCCGCTGTCTGGGGATGCTTGTAACTAAATATTTCCACGGCGCCGGCGCGAATCGTGACGTGACCGGGGGGGAGGGGAGGGTCGGAGGCGACGATGGGGACGAATAGCCCAGGGGCGGGCATTGCACGTCTTCGCCCAGGAGCCTCGCCGAAGGCATGGACCACCGGCGCCTTTGGATACACGTATTGCTCTCCCCATGACTATTCGCCCCCATCGTCGCCCCCGAGAGTGGCGGGGGTGGCGGGCAGAGGAGGCAGGGCGAGGCAGCGGGCAACCCAGACCCCCTCGAGTCGTGAAAGGAATCACGACGGGAGGTGTTTCGCCATCTTCGGCCCCCGGGGGCCCTTCCCGCCTTACCCGCCTTACCGGGCCTCGGGGCTGCCCAGGAACGACTCAGGATGAAAAGCCGGTCTGGGGGAAGGGGTCCAGACCTCTGCTGGGGGTCGACGCTGTGAACAAATCATGACGTGGGGGGTCTGGGAAGGAGGCGCCACGCCGGGACGGGCGGGCGGAGAAGAGCGGCTCGCGGCAGCGCAGAGCCGAAGCTCCACGCCAAAGGTAAGCGGGCAGGGAGCCTCGGCAGGGAGCCAGGAGGAGGCTGGCGGCCGGAGCCAGGAGGAGCCACGGCGCACTGGCGAGCCCAGCAGGCCGAAGCACGTGGGCTGGGCGGAGCGGGGCAGGGCGGCCGCGCCTGCAAGGCGGGCAGAGAGCGGCCCGGGGAGCAGAGCCAGAGCGGCGCCCAAGCGGGCGAGACCCGATCGGCAGACAGGGATGGGCGGCCACATGGACGCAGAAGCGCGGCGGGGCGCCAGGAGAGGAGGCCGAGAGGCCAGAGGGGAGGCGCGCAAGCCGAGAGTGCGGACACCGCCCAGGGAGAGCCGCGGGTCGGGGGCGGGGGCGGGCCCCGGGGCGAGGGGCGAGCCGAAGCAGCGATCGACGCCGAGAGGTTCCCAGCGCATCGAATCACTGTGGAGGGCCCGCAGAAGGAGGATCCCAGCCGTCGCGTCAAGGCCAGGGCCGACCGGGGGCTGAGCAGAGGCGGAGCGCGACGACCGACAGCGCGCCATCCAGCCGTGCCGGCAGGCCAAGGGCCGGGCAGGAGGTGCGCTGTGCCTGTCCCGTCGGCAGGGCATGGGCGGCGCGGGATCGACCCGAGAGGCTCCCGGCGGACTGTCCGAAGACCGCGTCGGGCGAGGCGAAAGCCACCGCAGGCCTGGCACGACTATAGGCATGGCGGAGGACGGGCGGGAGGTGGGACAGGCAACCAGCGCAGGCGGCGAACCATAACTATGCCATGCGCCAAGGGGGGCATATCCGCGACACAACACAGCACAGCACAACATAACACACAACACAACACAACACAACACAGCACTACACATCACATCACCTCACAACACAAGAGAAGACAAGACAAGACAAGACAAGACAAGACAAGACAAGACAAGACAAGACAAGACAAGACAAGGCAAGACAAGGCAAGACAAGACAACACAATACAAGACAATACAAGACCACACAACACACCACAACACAACACATCACAACACAACACAACACAACACAACACACCACATCACAACACAACACAACACAACACAACACAACACAACACAACACAACACAACACAACACAACACAACACAACACAACACACACACACGCACACGCACACGCACACGCACTCGCACTCTCACTCGCACACGCCACACCACGACGACGACGACGACGACGACGACGACGACGACGACGACGACGACGACGACGACGACGACGACGACGACGACGACGACGACGACGAAGGCGGCGACGGGGACGCCGACGGCGACGGCCGCAGGCCCTGGTGCTCGAGTGCGCCTTGCAGGCGGGAAGAGCGGCGGGGCGCCCGTTCGCGCGCGGGCCCCCAGGAAGAGGGAGGGGGGGCCTCTCGGAAGCTCCCTCCGCGAGGCTCCGCTGCGGCTCTCCGGAGCTTGGGCCCCCGGCGCGCTTCGTGCGCCAGGGAGGGACCCGAGGTCCAGCGCAGATCCCAGAAATCCGCGGTGACCGTCGCAAGCGCGTGCCATGCAGTCTCCTCCTCCCTCGTTAGCGGCCGCCGAGCGGACCAGGGATCGGGTCTCGACCAGGGGGGATCCGCGGCGCGCCGAGGGGGGAAGGCCCTCTCAGGAGGCGGCGGGGTCTCGAAGGCTCGATGACGTCTTTCTTGGCCTGCTGAGGAGGCCCGCCCCCTCTGCCCTTCCCCCCCCTGGGGCGCTCCCCGAAAAGAAGATTCGGCTACACGTGCACATGGTTCATCTCTAATTCTTCGGAAGTTCTTTGGTTTTTCGGGGGGGCCAAGATCCTTTCGTTTCTGACTCTCCTGTCCTGGGCCTCTTCCTGGCCACTAGGGGGCTAGGAGCAGTTAGAAATGAGCACAATTAGAAATGAGCACCATTAGAAGTGAACGACGTGTAGAAGTGTACGACGTGTAGTCGGGGTGCCAGGTAGCGGCCGCGGCCGCGCCTGTCTGCACTGCTTGCTGCTGCTGCTACCTCTCGTCTTGTTTTTCCCCCCCCTGCTGCTGTCCTCTCCTCTCCTCAGCCACGGGGCGCCCGCTCGAGCTTGTAAAAAAAGTGTAGGAGTGACCCTTCGCCGGAGTGACCTATGGTGCGGGCTCGCGGGTTCTCCCCGATCGCGGAATGAGACGCGGCGGCAGCGGCTTGCGCGCTCGGTTGGGGCCCCCTCGCGCCCCTCCCAGAGCCAGGCACCAGAGGTCACTCTTGCCCAGGGTCGCTCTTGCGTGCAGCCGGAGGACCACCCGGACCCCCGCCAGTGGCGTTTACCCAGGCCATAAGCCGTCTTGGACGTTTGCCGGACAGGTCCTGCGCTGCTCGGTTCCCTCCTCTCCGGTGCGTGTGCTGAGCAGGGCTCTGCTTGTAGGAGCGCTTTTCGTGACGGTGGCTCCTCTGCCTTCTGTGATGGGCCAGTTTCCCACCACCACTACCATAGGTATGACGGGGGAGAAGGGAGGATAGGGGAGGTCCTCCTCCTCCTCCTCCTCCTCCTCCTTCTCGTCCTCCTCCTCTTCTCCTCCTCATTCTCCTCCTCCTCCCTCACCGACCTCTCCTACCTATGGTTGTGGTAGTGGTGGTGGTGGTGGTGGTGGTGGTGGTGGTGGTGGTGGTGGTGGTGGTGGTGGTGGTGGTGGTGGTGGAAGATCCGCCCATCATTCTTTTCGAGGTGCTCGGATCGAGGTTTCTGGATGTTGTGCGGCCTCTTCTTGGCCTCCAGGAGGCTTTGTTGTAGCCACGGCTCGATCCCCTTAGAAAAACTGTGGTCGGAACGCATCCCAGGGCATTCATGCCCCAGGGAAGATTTTCGCCCCTCCTCCTTTCCTTCTCCTTCTTCTCCTCCTCCTCCTCCTCCTTCTCCTCCTCCTCCCCCTCATGCAAGAGCCACATCCCCTTCTCTACTCCCCCACCCTCTCACGTTTCGTGCCATCCACCGGCCTTGGCAGTGCCACCTCCAGGGAGGCCCCGCCAGACCGCAGCAGGCATCCGGATACCATGCTGTTCATCTGGTTTCGTGCCCTCCCCATTCCAGCAGCCTTGGCACTCTGCCACCTCCAGGGAGGCCCCGCCAGACCGAGGCAGGCAGCCAGATACCCTGTTATCCGTAATGGTTTCGCCTTCTGCCGCTGGACCCATTCTCTACCATGATGGGATATATCAGAGCTACATCGCGATGTTTGGCGCCGCCCTGGAGGCATCTGGGAACATCATGCGAGGAGGGCTGGCAATCAGCAGAACATATTATGATGCTGGAGTTATCGTTGAACGCTCTGTTGCCTTCTTAAAGTATGTCCTTCATGTCGTGTATTAGAAGCCCTCTTGGAAAAACTTGGGGCTGCCTAAGGCCGTCATGGGAAAATCGCGCTCGTTGGGTTTCTTGCAGTTTTTGTTGTTCCCAACCCTCCTGCGTTGGGTTCTCGTTTTGAATAGAGCACTGCGGTCGCGCACCAACTTTCCTTCCCTCCTCCTTCCTCCTCTCCTCTTCCTTCCTGCCCTGTGGGGCTGTGATCTGCGAAACTGTTGCCATTTTCGAGGGCTGCTGGGAGGTCCAGCGGAGTGACGTCTTATCCAGATTCAAATGAGACCTCGTCGTCCCCTGGGGGGCTTGCGATCTGCGAGACAGTCGCCACTTTCGAGGGCTGCTGGGGGTCCAGGGGAGTGACGTCTTCCCCAGGCTCAGATGAGACCTCGGTATCCCTGGGGGAGTGCGATCTGCGAAACTGGTGCCACTTTCGAGGTTTGCTGGGGGGTCCAGCAGAGCGACGTCTCTACCCAGACTCAAACGAGACCTCGCCATCCCTGGGATGCTGCAGTATGCGAAACTGTCGCCGCTTTCGAGGGCTGCTGAGGGGTCAGCGGAGTGACGTCTTAACCCGGCTCAAATGAGTCCTCGCCATCCCTGGGGGGCTGCAATCTGCGAAACTGTCGCCACTTTCGAGGGCTGCTCGGGGGTCCAGCGAAGTGACGTCTTATCCAAACTCAAATGAGACCTCGCCATCTTTGGGGGCTGCGATCTGCGAAACTGTTGCCACTTTAGAGGGCTCCTCGGTAGTGCAGCGGAGTGACGTCCTACGCGGATCACCAGGAGACCTTTGGGGGGCTGCGATCTGCGAAATTGCTGCCACTTTTGAGGGCTGCTTGGGGGTGCAGCGGAGTGACGCCTTACGCGGATCACTAGGAGACCTCGCCATCCCGGGGGGCTGCAATCTGCGAAACTTTCTCCATCTTCGAGGTCTGCTGGGGGGTGCAGCGAAGTGACGTCTTACGCGGATGCCCAGGAGGCCTCGGCATCCTTGGGGGGCTGCGACCTTCGAAACGGTCGCCGCTTCCGAGGGCTGCTGGGGGGTCCAGCTGAGTGACGTCTTACGCGGATCACCAGGAGACCTCGCCATCCCTGGGGGACTGCGATCTGCGAAACTGTTGCCATTTTCGAGGGTTGCTGGGGGGTCCAGCGGAGTGACGTCTTCACGGATATCCGTGAGATCCCGCTATCCCTGGGGGGCTTGCGATCTGCGAGACAGTTGCCACTTTCGAGGGCTGCTGGGGGGTCAGCGGAGAGACGCTTTACACGCATCACCAGGAGGGGACCTCGCCATCCCGGCTGCGTCTTTACGCGATGCTGTCCAGGACAACGACCGTGGACAACCTCACACTGATTCGCGGCCTCGGCCTGGATGTTCTAGCCCGCGGGCCGCCCGCAAACCTGGCGGCGCGCCTTCGAGCGTCCAGCTCCCGCACTGAAAGCGCAGGAAGGAGGCAAATATGCTGGCGAGCGAGCTAGGCCTCGCTCGCGTCTTGCATTAGGTATAAGTGCTGCGGCGACATGACGCAGGCAGCGCTGCATCTTCAGCGTACCATCGACAAAAGCAACACTATTCGGTCTCCTCCCGCCACTTTCTTCGTCGTCCTCTGCCCTCTGCCACCTTTCCTCTGCCGCTGCCGCGCTGACGATTCGGCCCCTCATGCGTCCTTGCCCTGCCCTTCGTTCCCGCCCTGCGTCCTCCTCAAGCCTGGGCCCTTGTTCCTCGTTCTTCTGTCATTATTCCGTGAATCGTGCCACGTGGGTGCATCCCATACAGCTTGCACAACATATCACGGCGGTTGCAGTGCTATCGTCCTGGCAAGTTTTGGCCAGCTCCTCTTGCCACTTAGTGCAAATGAGTTGGGTACGTCACAGGGCAATGTGTTCCCAACCTTCTTGCGCTGGGCATTCGTTTCGGATAGAGCACTGTGGTCTCCACCTCCCGCCTACCTCTTTCCTTTTTGGTCCTGCCTTTTACTACTCTTCCCTGCTATCCTGCCTCGTATTTCGTCGTCTTGCCTGGGTGTTCGATGGGGGCTGCGATCTGCGAAATTGTCGCCACGTTCGAGGGTGGCTGGGGGTGCGGCGGGGTGACGTCTTACGCGGACACCCAGGAGACCTCGCCATCCCTGGGGGGCTTTTGTTTTCGACGCTGACGCCACGTTCGAGGGCTGCTGGGGGGCGCAGCGGGGTGACGCATTACGCGGACCACCGTGAGGCCTTGGCATCCTTGGGGGGCTGCGATCTGCGAAACGGCCGCCATTTTCGAGTTCCGCGGGGGGGTCGTCGAAGTGACGTCTTACGCGGATCACAAGGAGACCTCGCCATCCCTGGGGGGCTGACTTCTGCGAAATTGACGCCACGTTCGAGGGCTGCTGGGGGGTGCACCAAACTGACGTTTTACACGGAACACCAGGAGACCTCGACCTCCCAGGGGGGTTGCGATCTGCGAGACAGTCGCCATTTTCGAGGGCTGCTTGGGACTGCAGCGGGGCGACGTCTTACGCGGATCACTTGGAGACCTCGGCATCCCTGGGGGGCTGCGATCTGCGAAATGGTTGCCACGTTCGATGGCTGTTGGGGTGTAGCGGAGTGACGCCATGCGCGGACCACCAGGAGACCTCGCCATCCTTGGGGTCCAGCGGAGTGGCGCCATGTCCTGTTACCTGAGATTTGTTTCGGGTTCGGGCGTCGTCAGGAAGGAAGCAGCGAAGTTGGCGAGCGAGCTTGGCCTCACTCGCATCTTGCACTCACTATTTAAGCAGGGGGAGCATTCGGTGGAACGCCGGGGTGGCATGGCGCAGGCAACGGAACATTTTTAGCGTACCAGCTGCAAAAGCAACACTTCGGTCTCCTCCCGTCATTTTCGTCGTCGTCCTCTGCCCCCTGCCGCATTCCCTCTGCCGCTGCCGCGCTAACGGTTCGGCCCCCCGCGCGTCCTTTTCTTGCCCTTCGTTCCCGCCCCCGTGTCCTCCTGAAGCCAAAGCCTATGTTCCTCGTTCTTCTGCTGTTGTCCTGTGAATCGTGCCACGTGAACGCATTCCATGTAGTTTGCACAACATAACGGCGGCTGCACTGTGATTGTCCTGGCAAGTTCGGGCCAGCTCCCCCCGTTTCCTGATGCACATGAATTGGGTACGTCGCAGGGTAATTTTGGAGGAATGATCTAGCGCAGAGTTTTCAGGAAACAGCGGGGGAGGGCGAACAACTAGACAATTACCGCTTTTAACTTCTGAAGAGGGGGGCCGTTTGGGGCAGCTTCTGTGGAATGGGTTCGTAGCCTCGGGAGCGCGAGTTCGTTATCATAATTGTTGCCTCGGCGGCGCGGCGCTGGTGTAATTTACAAGGTGTCGTGGCTTCGGGGACGCGTTTCGGGGGCGCGAGTCTGGCGCAATTTGCAAAGGATTGTGGCCCCGAGGTTGCGTATGTGGTGTAAGTTACGCATGTTTATGGTTTCGTGGGCGCGAATCTGGCGCAATTTGCAAAGGATTGTGGCCTCGGGGGCGCGAATCTGTTGCGATTTGCAAGAATTCGTTGCCTCGGGGGCGCGAGCCAGGCGTAATCTGCGAAGTGGCAGGCGTAATTTCCAACGGATTGTGGCTTCGGGGGCGCGAGCCTGGAGGGGATCATGGCTTCGGTGGCGCGAACCGTCGGACGTCGGCGGCGCGAAGCCAACAAACTTTGCGAAGGATTATTGCCGCGGGGGTCCCAAAAGCCGCGCACCAAAAGTCACTCCTGTCGAGGGTCATTCTTGCGTGTAGGCGACCCCGCCTGATGCTCCGGCAGGTGGTGCGCTGCATCCTGCCGCCGCTGGCGAGCTTCTTGAAGAGCGACCAGGGCGACGTGCGGCTGCTGGCCCTGAAGTGCTTCTCGGGCTTGTGCCCTCGGCGGCGCGCGAAGGAGGGTGGGGTGCCGTCGACGCCGTCGTTCGTAAGGTGTTTCCGCATGGTTCTCGAGTGACAGAGATCGATTAAGAAAAGTTGCATGAACATCAACTTTCGCAGTTCCGCGCGGATTTCTTGGATCTGCGCTTGCCTCCTTTGGCGGCGGGTCCGGCGCCGCCCCTGGCGCGCTCCGCGCGCCAGGGAGGGGGGGTCCAGCGCCGATCCAAGACATCCGCGCGGAGCTCCCACGGTCAGTGTTTGCGCCGCTGGGGGCTCCTAGGGAGGGGCATCCCTGGCTACGGAGGAGTATCTTTATGTGTTTCGCTCTCCTCCTTGGAAGGCCATGAAATCTGGGGTATCGGCGAAGGGCTCGCGCGCTTGACCTGCGCTCTTGTGGCCACGCTTCGACTCCAAACTTTCTGAGGCCCCCGCGCGGACCTCAAAGCCATGCTGCCGTTTCAAAAACCCTGTAAAGAGCCTCCAAAGAGTACTCTGGACTGGATTTAGAATAATAGCAATAATAATATCAATAATAATAACAATACGAATAATAACATCGTGAAGGCCTTACGGCCGGTGCCGCCGACCCTGACGGTTTTGGCCGTCGATGGCGACGGGATGTGTGATCACAGGAAGGAGCTAAAGGACAACGTGACAGGGTAGGCGGAGGAAGTGTGTGAGGAGGAGGAGGAGGAGGAGGAGGAGGAGGAGGAGGAGGGAGAATTGGAGGAGAAGGGGGAGGAGGAGGAGGAGGAGGAGGAGGAGGAGGAGGAGGGGAGGAAGGAGGAGGAGGAGGAGGAGGGAGGGAGGGGAGGAGGGAGGGGGAGGAGGAGACAAACGATAAGGAGAGAAGGCGGCAACATGGAGGAGTGGGGAGGGTATTTCTGACCGGGAACCCCCCCCAGGACCCCCCCCCGGGACCCCGCCCCGGGGCCCCCCCCCAGGACCCCCCCTGGAGGGCTTCCCCCGGGACCCCCAGGAGGAGGGAGGTGGTATTCTGACCCGGGACCCCCCCCAGGACCCCCCCCGGGACCCCCCCCCGGGTCCCCCGGGACCCCCCCCCTGGCCGGGGAAGGGAACAAATGGAAGGGGAAACCCTTCGAGTCAATTTACTTTTGAAGGAGGAGGAGAGGAGGAGGAGGAGGAGGAAGGAGGAGGAGAGGAGGAGGAGGAGGAGGAGGATGAGGAGGAGGAGGAGGGAGACGAACGAGAAGGAGACGAGAAGGACATGGAGAAGGTGGCAAAAGATGCTCAGGAGGAGGAGGAGGTGTGGTATTCTTACCTGGGACCCCCTGCAGGACCCGGGCCCCCTGCAGGACCCCCCCCCCCCCGGTCCCCCGGGCTTCCCCCGGGACCCCGAAGGAGGAGGAGGTGGTATTCTGACCCAGCAGGACCCCTCCCGGGACCTCCCCGGGACCCCCCTCCGGGACCCCCCCCGGGCTTCCCCCGGGACCCCCCCCCTCCCGGCCGGGGAAGGGAACAAAGGGAAGGGGAAACCATTCGAGTCAATTTACTTTCTACGCAGGAGGAAGAGATGGAGGAGGAGGAGGAGGAGGAGGAGGAGGAGGAGGAGGAGGAGGAGGAGGAGGAGGAGGGGGAGACGAACGAGAAGGAGACGGAGAAGGTGGAAAAGGGAAGGAGGCACGGACGAGAAGAACAACCCATTCCACACGCCGACAGGGTCGGCGGATTCAGTATGGCCTTATTACTCATGATCCGAATACCAATCTGGGTACCACTACTACTACTACTACTACTACTACTACTACTACTACTACTACTACTACTACTACTACTACTACTACGACTACTACTACACTACACTACTACTACTACGCTACTACTACTACTACTGCTACTACTACTACTACGGCTACTACTACGACTACGACTACGACTACGACTACGACTACTAGGACTACTAGTACTACTACTACTACTGCTACTGCTACTGCTACTGCTACTGCTACTGCTACTACTACTACTACTACTACTACTACTACCACTACTACTACTACTACTACTACTACTACTACTACTACTGCTACTACTACTACTACGACGACTACCACTACTTCTAATACTACGAAGATGTAAGCATGATAGATCTGATCGTACTGACACGAATAATCATTCGAATGCTAGCAACAGTTAATGCAATATCACGTTAACTCTGGATTAGTTTTATTATGCTATTGTAATCGTAAGACCAGCAATATCAGTAGTAACACTCGTGACAATACTTTTAACCTAATAACAGTGAAAACATTACCACCAATGAACAACATACTAGTCATACGAGCAATAACATGAATACGTTTATTGTTGTAATCGTTTTATACGAAGTGTGTGTACATCGGAGGTTGGGGGGTGAGATCGAAGTGGAACGGAGAGCCCCCCTACCGGGAAATCGAGTTCGGTTTCGTGTTCGTGCGTGCCGTGCGGGCGAGGCGAAGCTGCGTGGGCGGGCGAGAGAAAGTCTCCTGTGGCTGAGGCGCGGCCGGACCAAATGTCTCCCTTCCGGGCGGCCGGTGGCCCGCGGTGTCCCGCCGGTGTCCCGCTGGTGTCCCGTGTGGCTGAGGCGCGGCCGGACCAAATGTCTCCCTTCCGGGCGGCCGGTGGCCCGCGGTGTCCCGCCGGTGTCCCGCGGTGTCCCGCGGTGTCCCGCGGTGTCCCGCGGTGTCCCGCGGTGTCCCGCCGGTGTCCCGCGGTGTCCCGCGAGGATGATGATGATGATGATGATGATGATGATGATGATGATGATGATGATGATGAGATGATGATGATGATGATGATGATGATGAAGATGATGATGATGATGATGATGATGATGATGATGATGAGATGATGATGATGGTGTCCCGATGAAGATGATGATGTTGATGATGGTGTCGATGATGATGATTGTGTCCCGATGATGAGGATGATAATGCTCATGATGATTATGTGGATGATGATGACGATGATGGTGTCCCGATGATGATGACGATGATGATGATGATGATGATGATTCCGATGATGTTGGTGATGATGATGTTGATGGAAATGGTGTCCCGTCGATAATCATGTCGATGATGATGTTGATGATGATTATGGTGTCCCGATGATGATGCTGATGATGATGAAGGCGATGATGATGATGGTGATGCTGATGGTGTCCCGATGATGGTAATAATGTGAATGACGATGTTGATGATGATGTTGCTCATGATGATGATGGTTCCCCAATGATGATGATGTTGTTGATGATGATCATGATGTCGATGATGATGACGCGATGATCATGATGATGATAGTGTCCCGAGGATGATGACGATGTTGATGAAAATGTTGATGATGAGAACGATGGTGATCATGATGGTGTTTCGATTATGATGATGATTATGATGATGCTGCTGATGATGATGACGATGACTGTGTCCCGATGATGATGATGATGTTGATGATGAGATGATGATGGTGATGATGATGATGTTGTCCCGATGGTGATGCTGACGTTGATGATGATGTTTATGATGCTGATGATGATGACGGTGCCCTCATGATGGTGACGATGTTGGTGATGATGTTGATGTTGATGATGTTGATGATGATGGTGATGATGATGATGATGATGATGATGACGTTGATTGTGAGAGCGATTGTGATATCGATAGTGAGATCGATAGTGAGACCGAATGTGAGATCGATTGTGTGATCGATTGTGAGATCGATTGTGAGATCAATTGTTAGATCGATCGACCGAGATAGATCGAGTGAGATCGATTGTGAGATCGATCGAGTGAGATCGATCGAGCGAGACCGATAGTGAGATCGATACTGAGATCGATAGTGAGGCCGATCGAGTGAGACGTTGATTCCCCCCTTCGAACCTCCTTATCACCCGAAGGGTGGTCGTATAGGTATAGATATACATGTGTGTGTGTCAGTTTGTATATATGTGTGAGTGTGTGTGTGTGTGTGTGTCTGTGTGTGTCTGTCTGTCTGTGTGTGTTTGTGTGTATGTGTGTATGTGTGTGGTGTGGTGGGGGGTGGGGGAAGGGGGGAGGGGTCGCAACCCTCCCGGAGGAGCAATCTCAGACCCCTTCCAGACCAGCCATGAAAGGGTGGCCTTTTGCCCAGACACCCCCGAAGCCTCCAAGACAGCTCAAATTGGATCCCCCCAGAATGTACCCCCCCCCCGCGCTTCATCATGAAAGCCAGAGTAGTGGCCCCCTCTCCCAGGACAGCGCGCCGCCCCCCCATTGGGCACAAAGTTGTCCCATGGTCTGCAACCGCGCCGCCTGCAGCGCAGTCGAGGACTTCTCTCCTCTGCGTGTGACCAGAGGCGCTGCCGCCTGCCCTCAATGTTCCATGCCAGTGCGCCGTCTGGGCGCGGCTTCTGCCTGTACTCAGACATAGGACGATATAATCTCGCTAAATCCGTGAACCCACAGGTCTGGACCACTTCCCTGGGCACAGCTTTTCGCCCCGGGTACATGTTTGATGGCCTAGGGGCCCGAAACAGGCCTCCTGCAGGAGGCCGACGTGGAGGGAAAACGACGGGATAGAAACATCTCTCAGGTGGACGGGTGTGCTCAGACATCTGACAGTCGTGTTTTTTTCACAGCGTGGCTCCCCAGAGGTCTTGGACCTCTCCCTCGGGACTGGCGTTTCATCCTGGGCCTTCTGTTGACAGCCCCGCGGCCCAGCGAGGGCCCCCAGAGGCCGAATGCTACCATAAACCTCCGCGAGTGCAAGCCGATCCCGTGCCCAGCAAATCCCGGCATTGGCCTGACTTCCCCACCAGCACCCTCATCAGCGCCACATCGCCACCATCGTCATCGCCAATCGGCGCCGTTGCCGCCATCATCAGTCAATCACCTTCAGCACAGACACGCGGACATGAGCATCCTCATCGTCATGAGTTGTCTCACAGCGAGGGGGTGTCAGGGTGCGTTTCGGCAGCAGACTATGGGAGCCTCATATGTTCTCGCAATTCCGTCGCTAGAGTACATTAGCGTGCGCTGGCGTCTGGTCAGACTGGTCATCGCTGAGAAAGCGCCGGTTTCGCGTCGATTAGCGTCGGTTTCACGTCGATCTAGCGTCGACTAGCTTCGAGCAGCGTCGATCCGCAAGAGCCAGCAAGATGGCATGGGAGGGTCCCATTCGTTGCCACCGAAGTGCGTCCGTCCCCGAGGCCGCTAACCCCGAACCCACGAGAATAAACCCCCAGAGATAATAAAGTTCGGGGTTTTCGGGGAGATAATAAAAGTTGCCCGCCAGAGCCAGCATAAAGAGATATCAAAAGGAAAAAGCCAAAGATATCTTGAGGATCCTTGGTCTTTGGTCCTGTATGATACATCCTCAACAATGATTTGTCTCGGTTGAGACATCCTCAGCGAATTGCTGGTTCCGCTTGAGACATCCTCGAAATATTTGTCTGTTTCGCTTGCGACATCTTGAATTATATATATGTATAAGGACAAGAGGAAGAGCAGGAGGAGAAGAGAGGAGAGGAGAAGGAGGAAGCGAAAATCCAAAGTTCAAAACTTATTAGATTTAATTTGTAAACGCTTGATGAACATTAAACTTTTCATCTGCTCGTGTAGGGTAGCTCATGCGCCTCGTTTTCCCAGGATAATCAACCACATCGATAAACAAGTTCAGGGCGCCAGGGGGCGAGAATAAGGAAAAATAAAAAGAGATATAGAGAGACATAAAAGAAGAGCAGGAGGAGGAGGCGGAGGAGAGAGGAGAGGAGAAGGAGGAAGCGAAAATCCAAAGTTCAAAACTGATTAGGTTTAATTTGTAAGCGCTTGATGGAAATTAAAATTTTCATCTGCTCGTTTAGGGTAGCTCATGCGCCTCGTTTTCCCAGGATTATCAACCACAGCGATAAACAAGTTCAGGGCGCCAGGGGGCGAGAAGAAGGAGAAATATATATATATATATAGAGAAACAAAAGAAGAGCAGGAGGAGGAGGCGGAGGAGAGATCCTGAAAAAACGTGTTCGCTTCGCTTGATGTTGTTATCTCAACATATGAAGGAAGTAACCTCGATGGCGAACTTTCCCCGTGATAACGAAGTTCGGCCTCCGCGCCCTCCGCCTCTATTTGAAAACCGTCGAGGCCGAGGATAAAAAACTCAAACGACTTAAGGGGGGGACTTTATTATCGTGGGTTCTCGGTTATTTCAACGCCATCTAGCGTGGGACTTTTTTTTCGTCGCTCCGATGGACATCATCATCCTCATGGTTGTGTCCTTTGTTTCACTGCGAGGGGATGCCAGGGTGTGCCCGTCGCCTAGGTAGAGCTGCGGCGAGGCAGAATGGCCGCCGCGCTTTAAAAGTTCTGTGGACGATCGGCGATCGGCGGTTCGCGGCGACAGAAGCACGGACCAGGCGGCGTGCTACGCTGCAAAGTGGTTGTGAAACTGCTTCGAGGCGAGACTGGAAAGTGCACACCGCCTCCGCGGCGACTACACTTCCGGGCGCAATCTCTTGTAAACGCGCGTCGTTCCACTGGTTCCAAATGCCGCTCTGTCTCCCCGTCTCCGCCTCCCTGTCTGTCACCTTTGTCGTCGCCGTCGGCCGCTTCCTCACCTTGCCGCTGGGCTCCTTCGCGATGGTAAAGATCGGACGGGGCTGGGTCGAGGATAACTCCGTTCCAGAGCGTTACGGCACGCTCTCAGGGCGTTCTGGGTCGCTCTGAGAAGGCCGCGGCGCTCGACATATCCTCCAAAGCCGCCGGGCTTCAGAGATTCTCGGTTCATCCTCACCCGATTGTATCATCATCTTGGCTGCGTCGTGTGCAGCGAAGTGCCCGTCGCCGAGGTGCCTCACGCTGGTGAACGACGCCCACGCGTTCAGCCCCGAGGCCGACCGGCCCTCGGAGGCCGCGCGGCTCCTGCAGACGCTGCTGTGCCGGAGCCGCGGCCCCCCGCCGCGGTCACCGCGGTCCCCTCCTCCTCCTCCTCCTCCTCCTCCTCCTCCTCCTCCTCCTCCTCCACCAGCTCCTCCTCCTCCTCCTCCTCCTCCTCCTCCAGCTCCTCCTCCAGCTTCACACTTACACAATATGAATAATTCATACAACTCTCCTCTCTCCCTTGGTGACGTCCGGCCCCCCTCCGCGTGCTGGTTTTTCACACGCAGGGTTCCCGGGAGTTGGGTTTTCGCTTGGGTTTGTTTTCAAATGCTGCTGTCGCTGATGCGCTGGCCTCAATTTCGGGCTACCGCCCGTTCCGATATCGCGCTCCAGCTGCAGCGCTGGCCTCATTTCCGCGCTTCCGCTCGTTCCGAATCGTGCTCCCGCTGCAGCGCTGGCGTCAGTATTTCCAGCGCCATGCCACGGCATGGTTGTCGGTCCTTCCAAATAGGGCCAAAAATTTAGAAAATGCCCCCCCCCCGACGCAACCATCGGAAGTGATCACACATTCGGTGTCGATTCGTTGATTTCTTGTGCCGCAGAAGCCCCCCGCCCGGGCGTCGCCACGCCATGCTATGATGTTAGGCTACGCGTTGATCTTCAACATGCTATGCCATGTAATGCTATGCCCTTCTACGACATCCGACTGTGCGAATACGGAGGAGATCTACGCCATGGTAAGGGATGGGAGGGAGGGGTAGGACGTCAGATATGACGCGAGCGCACCTAGCTTGCCCTCCTCCCTCTCCCCCTCCTCCTCCTCCTGCTCCTCCTCCTCCCCCACCTCCCCCTCCTCCTCCTCCTCCTCCTCCTCCTCCTCCTCCTCCTCCTCCTAGGGAGAACCCGCGGCCCGACGCTGTGCCTCCTCCTCCTCTTTCTCCTCCTCCTCCTCCTCCTCCTCCACCATCTCCTCCTCTCCCTTCTCGTCCTCCTTCCCTCCTCCCCCCCCCTATCTCCTGCTCCTCCTCCTCCCCCACCTCCCCCTCCTCCTCCTCCTCCTCCTCCTGCCCACTACTTCGTTGTAGATTGCCAGACGTCACAGCAGGAGAGGCCGCATTTCATGGCCATGGATCCGTGCAGCATTCCTTTGCCATTCCATTGCCATTTGAGGTCTCTTTGTTGCGCTGAGACCTTGCCGGGGGATGGAGGCCGGGCTGGCGAGGCTGCTCCACGACGTGGGGCAGGCGCTGACCACCGCCTTCGTCGTCCGGGCCTCGGTGGCCGACTGCCCGGATTGCTGGTGCAGTCCGGCCTTGCACTGCCCAGCGCTGCAGTGCACGTGCCCCAGCGGCGAGGGCACCCTGGCGGCCGCCGCCACCCCGGGGTGCCCCGGGTCCCAGCTGGCCTGGGTGGCAGGCCTCTCGCTGCTCCTGGGCGCCGTGCTCGGGGCCGCGGCCGTCTCGTGGGCTTTGCGGCCTCGCCCGAGGGCGCTTGCGGCGCCCGCCGCGGCGCCCGTGGAGGCGGACAGCGCGCCGGCGGGCGACGACCTCGCGCACCCCGCGCTGGAGCAGGCAAAGGCCTTCCGCAGGACGCCGGGTGCCGCCGCCTATTGAAGATGGCTGCTGGGCCGTTGGCTGGAGGCTTCCACCTGACCAGGTATCGAGTGGGAGGCCCCGCTCTGTATCATGAGCGACTGGACATATTTCGCTCAGGGTACGTGATGACCCCGGACTTCGACGATTACGGCGAGACCACGAACCCAGACGCGGACGTGATGGAGATCCACTTCGTGCACGGGCAGGGCGGCAGGGCTGGAGGCATCCCGGAGAACCGGGTCTACAGGTTTCGCCGCCTGCCCACGGCGGCCGAGATCTGGAGCGCCCTCCGCCGCGGGGCAGCGCTGGGGCACGGGCCGATGCCCGCTGGGCCCTTCCTCCTCACGCTGTCCGCGGTGAACTGTGCAGGCGCGCCGGCGGGCAGCATACCGCTGGCGGACCCGGCGATCGTGGGCCCCCCGCCGGGCGGCGTGGCCGGAGCTTACCCCGCGGCAGCGGTCCCAGGCGTGCTGGCGCTTCCTGGGGCGGCCCCGCCGGCCCCACCGGCGGCCGCGGCCGCGCCAGCGCCGGCAGCCGCGGCCCCAGCCGCCGTGGCCCCCGCCCCCGGGGCGGCCGCTGCTCCAGCGGGTCGGGCGCCGGCGGTGCCAGACACCGCGGCGGTTGCGCCGCAGCCGAGCGGGGAGCCCGCGCCAGGCTGGCACTGGGTGGCCGCCGAGGACGTCGACGGCGCCGTGACGTTCGGCGCGAAGGTGGCCGTCGGGGTGCCGGGCGGAGCGACCCTCGTGGGCCGCGCGGGGCGCCGCGGGCTTCTCACGCTCGCCGGCGGCGCCGGAGCCAGCGCGGTGCTGCTGCAGGACAGCGAGATCCCGTGGTTCACGCAGGAGTACCGCGGGAGCGACGCGCGCACGCTCGAGATCCCGCCAGGAGCCGGGCAGCCAGGCGGCAACTCTCGGGAGTGGCGCGAGGTGGTGCAGCTCTGCCGCGAGGAGACCGTCCCGGGGTTTGGCGTAGCTCCGCCGAGGACGGCGCAGTGGTGTGCCAAGTACCAGGTGAAGGAGGGGGGCCCAGTCCTCCATCATGAGATGTGGAAGTCAAAGCGCAAGCTGAACCCAACCGACTTCGGGGTGGACATGCACGAGACGATCTCCAAGATGATCGAGGCCATGGGCTCGGCCGACCACCTGGACGTCTACAACTTGGCGAGCGCGGAGCTCGGCTACAGGAAGCTCCAGCTCATCGAGCACTACTGGGACGACAGGAGCGCGGAGCAGCAGCAGCACAACATGCGGATGCCCTTGGAGGAGGCCTTCGCATTCATGGGAGGCTCGAGGTCCCCCTCGATGGTGCGCCCCGAGCTGCTCGATTCGGTGTCGAAGGAGCTGGAGCGGATCCACAGCATCAAGAAGAACGCGAGGAAGCTGAGGGAGGAGCAGAAGGCCAACAAGGGCGGCCGGGACGCTCCTCCCCCGAAGTCATGATGCTGGGCCCGCCCCCGGGACTGCCTCGACCCGGGGGCAATGCAGAAGAGGTGGTGGGCGGAGGCGACGACCACATGCAGCGGTCGCTCCTGCCTTTGCCAGTCCCTGACTGGTGTCGCGCGCAGGCTGCTGCCGGCGACGGCGGCGGTCGCGCATCGCGGCGTCGCCGCGCCAACAGGACGCTGCAGGGTGAGCTCGTGGCCGAGCTAGTAGTGGCGCTCAACCAGCTGGATGCCGGCTCTGATGACCCGCCGCGCCGTGCTGGCCAGGAGCCCAACAGGATGCAGCAGCTTTGCCTGGAGCATCTCGCCGATAGCTGTGCGGCGATGGGCTCCATTCCTCCAGACTTGTCGACCGAGGTGGCCCTCCGGGAGCTCCAGGTTGGCGCCGGCTACTCCGACGGCGAGCCCGTCACGGTGGCCCCCTTCGCGCACGACCTCGTGTCTCTGCCAGCTGTGGGCGGTACGCCTGTGCCCCTGAGCCAGTTGTTGGGAGACGACGGTCCAGACATCGTGCGAAGGTTCATCACTTCGAAGGTTTTGCCAATTCAAAGCGCCGAGATTTTTAAGAAGGAGGCTGGCTTCGCACGCCCTTACCTGGATCCAGTGCTGCGGCAGCCCGCGGCCTACCTGGCCTTCGTCGAGAGGATGAGGGACGGTGGCATGCTGGAGTTCAGGGTCGATGAGGGCAATTTTGAGGAAGTCGGTCTATTCACCGTTTGGAAGAAGGATGGTCGCCAGCGCCTGGTGATCGATTGCAGGGGCAGCAACTTCAGGTTCGCGGAGCCCGACAAGACCAGCTTGGCGTCCGGGGGCAGCTTCAGCTCCATCGAGCTGGCGCCGGGCGAGGTGCTGTGGACGGCGGGAGTCGACATAGCGGACGCCTTCTACAACATGGGCCTGCCGCCGGAGCTCCGGCACCTCTTCGCGCTCCCGCGGCTTCGGGCAGCGCAGCTCGGAGTGCGTGAGCTGGGCGGGCGTCCAGTTCCAGGCCGCGCTTGGGTGCGCCCGTGCTTGGCCGTTTTGCCTATGGGCTGGACGCATGCGCTCGACTTTTGCCAGAAAGTGCACAGAAATATCTTACTCCAGAAGGGAGGGTTTGAGAACGTTCCCGAAGTGGTCGATGGTATGCCGACGCCTCCCATCCAGGACGGGGCCTACACAGCCTATGTTGACAATTTCATTTCCTTTGGTGTGAATCCTGACAGGCCTGCGGCCCTCCTGAGGTCGGCCCAAGAGGCCTTGAGCAGCGCGGGGCTCCCTCTTCACGATCCTGATCTTCCCGCCTCTGTGTCTGAGCAGCTGGGTTGGGTCTTCGACGGAGAGCGTGGAGCTGTGAGGCCGAAGAGTCGTCGTGCTTGGAGGCTTCGTCTTGGGATCCAGGGTTTGCTTGCTCGTGGGCACGCTTCGGGACGACAAGTAGGGAAGATTGCTGGTCACTTCGCGTTCATTGCTATGTCGAGGCGCCCGCTCTTGGCCGTATTTAGTTATGTGTATGCCTTCTCGAGGAAGTACTTCGATCGGGTGATGAAGCTGCCGCCGTCTGTCCGCCGTGAGCTTCGTTGGGCCGCCTCCCTGATCCCCCTGGCCTGGGCTGATCTCCGGGCCACCTGGTCTCCCAGGGTCTACGCGAGCGACGCTAGCGAGGAGGGGAGGGGCGCGTGCCAGAAGGAGGCCGGCCTGGGAGCAATTCGTGGTGCTGGGAGGTACGGGGAGAGGTGGCGATTTCGACGAGCAACTGCTTCGCGACCTCGCGACTGCCTCTTCGAGCAGAGCGACCCGCCGACCGCCGACACCGCGAAGGTCGAGCCGATCGCCGAGTTCGTCGTGTCGCCGGAGGTGGGGCCCGTCGCGTCGCCGGAGGTGGCGGTGGAGGATCCAGAGGGTAACTTGTGGAAGGTCCCAGAGGTGGAGGAGGAACTGTACGGGGGGAGGTGGCAGGTCGTGTCGAGCGGAGGGTGGGCCCGGTCCGAGAAGATCATCGTCCTCGAAGGTCGGGCGCTCGTTCATTCTCTTAGGCACGCACTTCGCGACTCGAAGTCTTTCGGTAAGCGTATCCTCTTCCTTTGCGATAACATGGGGCTCGTGTGTGCTATGGAGAAGGGCCGCTCCTCAGCTGGGGGCGTCCTCCGCGTCGCCCGGCAATGGGCCGCCTGGTGCCTGGCGGGCGCGGTGCAGGCCTCGGTGCGCTGGATTCCGTCTGAACGGAACGTCGCCGATGCGCCGTCGCGCCGCCACATCCCCCTCGGGGTTTGGCTCGACAGCGCCGCGGCGGACACTGCCGAGGGCTTCGAGCAGTGGGCCGTCCGGGACGCCGGGCGCAGCAGCCAGCAGGCCGACTGCCGCAGCGCCGGCCTCGAGCTCGCCGAGCTGGCCGTCCGCGAGCCTGCCGTCGGCGCTCTGCGGGGCGCCCGCCGGCCCGCACGCCCTGCGGCGAGGCGGTCCGCTGGCCGAGCGGCCTCAGCCTCGGAGGGGGCGGCACCTGAGTGCTGTCGCGGCCCAGTCGCGCCAGGAGCAGCGGGCGCCGCCGCCACCCGCGGCCCGGAGCCGCAAGATGGCGCGAGCTGCGAGGCGCGGGCAGGGAGCTACTGCTGCTGCTCGTCGGACGGCGCTCCGAGGCCCTGGATCGCTGCTGCAGCGGGCGTCGGTGACTCCGAAGACCGCGGCCCAGTACGACGGTCTGTGGCAGGACATCCTTCGCATGTGGCTGCGGCTGCGTCCGGCGGGCTCCCTGCAGGCGGAGCCGGGCGACGACGAGACGGACTTCGTGGTCGCCAGCTGGATGGACCAGGAGTACTCGTTCGGGGAGCTGGCGCAGAGGGGCACCAAGGGGCTAGCGGCGGTGAAGTTTTTCCGGCCGCAGTTCGCGAAGTCGGGAGGGCTCTCCCTTCCGCGCTCGGCGCAGGCCTTGAAGGGCTGGAAGCGGCTCGCCCCTGGGCGGGCGCGGCTGCCGCTGCCGTGGGAGGTCGTCGCGCTGATCGCGCTGGAGCTGCTGCTGACCGGCTTCTGGGCGATGGCGGCTTGGACGATCATCACCTTCCACTGCTACCTGCGCCCCAGCGAGCTGCAGCGGGTTACCGCCGAGATGCTCGTGCCGCCTGTGCCGGGGGCCCACGTGGCGAACTGGGCGATCGTGCTGCACCCGAGCGAGGAGGAGATCAGCAGCAAGACAAGGGAGTTCGACGAGACCGTGGTGTTCGATCTGCCGCTGTTCCACTTCCTCGTGCCCGTGCTCGCCTACCTCAAGAGGGAGACGCCGGCCGGGCAGCCGCTGTTCGCATTCCGGCACGCCGACCTGGTGGTCCAGTTTCGGGAGGCGGCGGGGCGCGCAGGGGTCCAGGCTCTGGGCCCGGAGCTGTATATGCTGCGACACAGCGGGCCCAGCCACGATCGAGCGCGCCAGCTGCGGACGCTGCAGGAGATCAAGCTGAGAGGTCGCTGGCACTGCGACTCCAGCGTGAGGCGCTACCAGAAGGAGGGGCGCGTGGGCGAGCAGCTGCAGCGGCTGTCCCCGGGCGTCCGCGCGAGGGCGGTCGAGGCGGCGACGCAGCTGCCGACTTGCCTCGCGAGGCCTTCGCTCGCGCCTTGGCCAGCCGGGGTGCCCGCCTGGTCCAGCCGCAGGTCTTTCTAGAGCTGTTCAGCGGGCATGGCGGGCTCTCGCGGGCGCTTCGCGAGAGGGGCTTCGTCGTGCTCGAGTGGGACATCTGCCGTGGGCCTGCCTGGGACCTTTCGGCAAGGAAGGCCCAGAAGCTCGTGAGAGGCTGGATCCTGGCCGGACAGGTCTGGGGAGTCTTCATGGGGACGCCGTGCCAGACGTGGACGAGGGCCAGGGACACAGGGCCGCTGCGAGAGCTGGGTCAAGCTGGACCAATTCTCCCTTCGCGGCTCCGATCTGACCAGCATCTGATGGGGCTTCCTGAGGTCGCCCATCCTGCCGATGTGCAAGCCATTCGAATTGGTAATATTCTTGCCGGTTTCTGTTGCAGTATTTTTGAGTTGATGCACCTGCTCCAGCGCCCAGTGGCGCTGGAGAATCCTGCACGATCGCGTCTCTGGCTGCTGCCTCGTCTCAAAAAAGCTGCCGCATGGAGTACTAGCCAGCTCGTGTATACGGACATGTGCCAATGGGGGACGCCGTGGAAGAAGCCGACCAAGATTTTAGGGGATCGCGTATTTCTGCAGTCTGTTGCTCGCGAGTGTCATGGCAAGCTCTGCTCTCGCACGGGAAAAAAGCACACATCAATTCATGGCCTCGCTCAGGGAGGCGGCTTTAAGACGAAAGCCGCTCAGCAGTATCCTCCTGCTTTGTGCAAGGCCCTCGCTCGTTGCTTCGATCACGCTCATGGCAGTTCTAAGACGATTGCATTGACCAGTCTTTTTGTTTAACGGTGAATAATTCAGCAGTTTTATCGAGATGACCAAGGATTGTTTGGCAGGTTTGCGTTTAGTTGTACCCTCGACTCAGTGTTGTGCAGCTGGTCGTCTGGCTCGCCTCCGCCCGCTGTCCAATCATCTGTGCCGGTGCACCTTCTCTGAAGCTTGCTCGGGCGCGCGGCGCCCCGAAAAAAGGCGTCCTCTGGCCTCGGCAGCGGCGGCGGGAGGCATGCCCACTACTTCGTTGTAGATTGCCAGACGTCGCAGCAGGAGAGGCCGCATTTCATGGCCATGGATCCGTGCAGCATTCCTTTGCCATTCCATTGCCATTTGAGGTCTCTTTGTTGCGCTCCCAGCCCTCCCTCCCTCGCGCGTTTAGTTGTACCCTCGACTCAGTGTTGTGCAGCTGGTCGTCTGGCTCGCCTCCGCCCGCTGTCCAATCATCTGTGCCGGTGCACCTTCTCTGAAGCTTGCTCGGGCGCGCGGCGCCCCGAAAAAAGGCGTCCTCTGGCCTCGGCAGCGGCGGCGGGAGGCCTCCTCCTCCTCCTCCTCCTCCTCCTCCTGCCCCTCCTGCCCCTCCTCCCTCTCCCCCTTCGACCTTCGACTTGCGGGCGTTTTTTCTTCCCGTAATTAACGGCAGCCGCCCTCGACCCCCCAGAGGGGGAGGGGGCAACAGAACACGCGGAAGATGACAGGGAGCCTTCTGGATATATAGAGAGGGCAGGGAGAAAGGTAGAGAGAGGGCTGCCGAACGGCGAGGACGAAGATACGTGACGGAATGCGCCGCAGGGGAGGGAGGGAAGGCGAGGCGTTTTGTGGCGGAGCAGTGCCCGTGCAGGCGGGGCCCGAGTTTGGCCCGGGGGGAGCTGAAACCCACCTCGCCTCGCCTCTCCTGGAGTGTGGGCCTCCTATTCCTCCAGCGCATCTACCACATGCTAAGGTGAGGAGGGGGTGCGAGGTGCAAAGGTGCTCAGCGGCGCGGCGCAGCGGAGTGGGCGGTGTAAGCGGGGGAGGGAGCGGACACAGCGGCGCGGGGAAGACAAAGGAGGTGGGCGCCCTGAGCGGTGGCTGCAGTCGTTGCGAGTGGGGTGAGTGCAAGAGGTGGGAAAAAGCGAGCATGTAGGTGGAGGGGTGGCCCGAGCGGGACCCCCATCCCCTGAGGGAAGGGTGAGGGCCCCCTCGGCGTGGCTTTCAGTTGTACGCCACTTGGCCCACGGACGCCATGGGGGCTGTACCCCCCCACGGCGGCCTGTGCAGAGCATGGCCCTTCGGGTTTCCCCCTTACCTGTGTCCCACCCGTGACGCCGCCCTCGTCCAGGCTGTGCGTGGGTCATGTGGAGAAGGTTAGTGAGCGCAAGGTGGGGGAGGGGTCTCACAGAAAGAAGGGGCGCGGGATGGGTAGGTTAGGTGAGCCTTGAGGAGCCTCAGTGGGGGCAGTCGAGAGGGATGTAGGGATGTAGTTGGAATAGTGGAGGTAGGTGTAGTCCAGGGAGTTGCCTCTGTGGAGGTAAGCGTGGCAGGACCTGCTCATGCCTTGGGAGTGGGCGTGTCAGCCTCCATCCAAGGAGGGCGGCGGTGATATCCACGGCCAATCCACGAGTGGACTTGGACCGGCTGCCAGGCCCTGGATTCCTCGTCCAATGGCCCCTTATACAATGCCATCTCCGTGCAGCCAGGACGCTGAAATACGTACCGCTTTGGGTTCGGGAAGGGCTTGGGTTTCCAGGCTGTGCCTTACATTCATGTCGTGGAGCCTACTTGTGGCCTAAGCCCGCCGTGGCCAGCAAAGCCCCTTCGTCTCTTATTGTGCTCTCCTCATGGTAGCACGATGGCTGTAAGCAGTCCTGGATGTCTTCCAAGCAGTCCTTCCCCGTTCGAGTCCTCCTCCTCGGGCGCGCGCACGTGGGGGCTTCGCTTGCACGGGGGGGTGCTTGCTGCGGGGGCGGTGCTGCTGCCCTCCCGCTAGCGTAGTTCACTCCAGCGTGCAAGCGGATTGGTATGTAAGTGGCGCAGAAGAAGGGAGCCGATTGCGCCGACATTCGCGCGTAAGCATTCCGCGTAAGGTCGCGCGTAATCGCCCTTGTTTCTGATGTGGCGTGCCGCGCTGGCGGCCTGCGTAAGCCACCGCGTGCGGTCGCTTTGGCATCTCGCGTACGGCCCGTTCTTTTTGTCGCTCACGTGGTTTCGTTTGTTTGTACATGCACGTCCAGCCTGTCAGTGCAAGTGTTTCAGGCTGTGGTGTCTTCCCAACCGATACCTCGACCCTGGAGTGTGTTTATCCAAGGTGGGCACCCCAAATGGCCAGGTGAATCCCATGTGTCGGTTTTGTGGCAGGATGTTTATCACGCAGAGGTCGCGGTGAAAAAACCCTGCTGTCTCCTCTCTTGCCCCCCCCGACTCCTCTCTCCGTGGACAGCGGACATGGAAGCCTTGCCCCTCCCCACCCCCACCGCCCCGCTGCTCATGGCTCCTCTCCACCCATGGCTTCTGTCGCATCCGTCGCTCTCCGCGGGCACGGCGCCCAAGTGAGCAGCAAGCAGGCGCCAAGCCCCCCCCCCCCCTCCTCTTCATCCGCCCACGTCGTTCTCTCCTTCCTCCCCATGCTGCATCTTCGTTCCCTTCCCTCCCCCCCACTGCTCCTCGCAGGGGAGGTAGGGATTGACGCTGACCCACGCCCAAGTCAGGTTTCCTCCTCCTTCCCTCCTCTCCTTTCCCTGCCTCGTCCCTCCTACCTCTCATTCCCACCTCAACCTCACTCCTGCCATCCTCCCACTCCTCTTGTCCCATCCTGCTGGATGAGCGGGTTCAAGCTCAAACCTTGCTAGATCGGTCATCCTGCTCGTCATTTTCCTCCTCGTGGTGCCCTCCTCCTGCACCTCGTTCTACCTCTGCCGTTCCTTCTTGCTGTCCTACTGCCACTGAGGCGGGTCCGTTGTGAGTCTGAGTTTGCATTTTGTCGTCGTTGTCGTCTTCCCCCTCCGCCTCCCCGAATATGCGATGTTTTGATGTTTCCCATGCGCGGTCCCCAGAAATCCCCACCCATTCCCCGGAGCCAGTCCGATCTTTGTTGACGGTCCCGGGGTCCAGCGAGGACTTCTAGAGGCCGAACACGGTGAAAAGCCTCCGTCTTGATTTTTGTCAAAGGATCTCTGGGTCCCTCCAGCAAGGGCCCTAAGACGGCCCAAGACGGCCCGATAGAGCCCCGAAACGCCCCAAAGGGCCCCAAGACTGCCCCAGAGGGCCTCCCAACGGACCCCCGAGAAGGGCTCCAGAGGCTGACCCCCGGAGAGCTCTGCAGCTGTCTTCACGACACGCGTCCTACGGTGGCTCGCATGGCAGCGTGCTGAGCTCACCTCGTGGGTCGCTTGGTCATGTGACCAGCTTACCCCGTCATCGGCGAGCTCTGTCCTCCCTTACCCTTGCCGGCGGACTACACATGCAGGTGGTTCGCATGGTAGCTTGTTGAGTTCACCTCCGCGCAAGTGATACCCACTTCCCCTCCAAGGTCGGGGCTCGTGGCAATATCAGGTTTTTCCCATGGATCTCTGGAGCCTTCCTCCCTCCCTCCTGCACAGCTCGCTCCTTCGTCCATCACTCGGTGATCTGGGGGGGGAACCCCGGGACATGGCCCCGGCCACGGGCGGATCGCTGACGGAAGTCTGCCGCTGTCGGCTCCGTTTTCGGCAGACGCGTTTCTGGGCGGCCCGGACGGCCCCAAGATGGTCCGCGAGATGGTCGAAAGATCGAGATGGCCTCAAGATGGCCCAAGAAGCCTCCAAGATGTCTCTGGAAGGCCTCCAAGAGGCCCTCCAAGAGAGCCCCACGAGTCAAAATTCATTCGTTTTTCCTCCGGTTTTCGAATGTTTGTCACGTTCTCGACTGATCGGCTTCCGACGCTCCAAGAGGGCCCAAGAGGCTTCAAAGATCGCCCCAAAACTGCCGAAGAGGCCCCCAAGAGAGCGCCCAGACTGCCCAAGACGCCCCCAAGACGGTCCAACAGGCCACAAAGACGGCACAAGAAGGCCTCAGGAACGCCCCAAGAGGTGCCCCAGATGGGGGGCAGGGACCGACCTTTTGGTCTCTCCGCCCCCCCCCCCCCCCAGGAGGCCGCAAGAGGCCCCAAGAAGCCTCCAAGAGGTCCCCAGAAACCTCCCAAAGGCCACCAAGAGGGCCGCAAGACTGCCTAAGAGGGCCCCGAGATGGTCGGAGACTCCCCAGGGCCCGAAGACTGCCCATGAGGGCTCCAAGAAAGTTGGAGACGCCCAGACAAAGTGGCACAGCGTCAAACGGACAACACGGGAACAAGCATAATAATGCACCTTCAAGCGGCATAACAGCGACAAGCGAACAACACGGGAATCAGCATTATGCACCCTATAGGCATTATATGTTTTGTTTTTTCCTTCCTCGCGAGTCACGCCCACTTGTCCTCCAAGGTCGGGGTTCGTGGCAATGTCAGGTGTTCTGTTTTAGTAGACCTCTGGATCCTTC
>CAUYUJ010020149.1:0-52500 GCA_963575745.1 Prorocentrum cordatum
ATAGTGATTCATTTTTTCGGTGGCGATCCCTATGAGGCAACGAACCGTGCTAGGGGCGTGCCGACATGAGTGGCGTGGTACACAAAGCGAACGAAAACGATTGATCTGAGTACGTAGGGAGACTGAGCGCGGGTGAATCTGCGCGCGTGCGTCTGACTGTGAATGATCTGCGTGCGAGCGAGTCTACGTGCATGAATGCGAATATGACAAAGCGTGGTGCAAATGTGTATGAAAGCCAATAGTTTGACAACGACTGCCTCTGAATACTCGTGACGCTGGGCGTGGCCGCCGCAAGGAGCTTCCCCGGGACTCCCCGACGGCATCGCCCGCGCGCCGCGACGCCAATGTCGGCGCGCCCCCCCGCGAGGATCGCGCCCGCATCCTCCCCTTCCTTTACTCCCTCTTTGCCCGCGCACTCAAAAGTCCAAGGCTGCGGGAGCAGCGCAGCGCGGAGCCCCCGCGACGCGCGCAGGTCACCCCTGAGGGGTCCCAGCGACGCGCGCGGGTCGTCCACTGCGCGGAGCGAAGAGAGCTAGCTGGCTGGCTGATAGCGGGCTAGGCTCTTGCCGCTGGGCAGAGCGACGACGGGCGAGCGAGGCGCTGGGCGGAACGCAGCACGGAGCCCCCGCGACGCGCGCAGGTCGCCCCGGAGGAGTCCCCGCGACGCGCGCGGGTCGCCCGCTGCGCGGAGCAAAGAGAGCTAGCTGGCTGGCTGGGACCTGCGGTGGGGCTCCATATGGGGCCACGTAACGCTGTACTGGGCAAAGGAGACGCATGTGGACTGCGCCACGGGGACCTTCGGTGGAGCTCCCTATGGGGCCACGAAACGTGTGAGGGGTGTGCCGGAATGGGTGTGCGGGACGCATGCGGACGGCAGCCATGGGGCCTTCGGTGGAGCTCCCTATGGGGCCACGAAACGTGTGAGGGGTGTGCCGAAATGGGTGTGCGGGACGCATGCGGACGGCAGCACTGGGGCCTTCGGTGGAGCTCCCTGTGGGGCCACGAAACGTGTGAGGGGTGTGCCGAAATGGGTGTGCGGGACGCATGCGGACGGCAGCCATGGGGCCTTCGGTGGAGCTCCCTAAGGGGCCACGAAACGTGTGAGGGGTGTGCCGAAATGGGTGTGCGGGACGCATGCGGACGGCAGCCATGGGGCCTTCGGTGGAGCTCCCTATGGGGCCACGAAACGTGTGAGGGGTGTGCCGAAATGGGTGTGCGGGACGCATGCGGGCACACCCACTGAGACCTTCGGTGGAGCTCCCTATGGGGCCACGAAACGTGTGAGGGGTGTGCCGAAATGGGTGTGCGGGACGCATGCGGGCACACCCACTGGGACCTTCGGTGGAGCTCCCTATGGGGCCACGAAACGTGTGAGGGGTGTGCCGAAATGGGTTTGCGGGACGCATGCGGGCACACCCACTGGGACCTTCGGTGGAGCTCCCTATGGGGCCACGAAGCGTGTGAGGGGTGTGCCGAAATGTGTGTGCGGGACGCATGCGGGCACACCCACTGGGACCTTCGGTGGAGCCCCTATGGGGCCACGAAACGTGTGAGGGGTGTGCCGAAATGGGTGTGCGGGACGCATTCGGGCACACCCACTGGGACCTTCGGTGGAGCTCCCTATGGGGCCACGAAGCGTGTGAGGGGTGTGCCGAAATGGGTGTGCGGAGACGCATGCGGGCACACCCACTGGGACCTTCGGTGGACCCCCTATGGGGCCACGAAACGTGTGAGGGGTGTGCCGAAATGGGTGTGCGGGACGCATGCGGGCACACCCACTGGGACCTTCGGTGGAGCTCCCTATGGGGCCACGAAGCGTGTGAGGGGTGTGCCGAAATGAGTGTGCGGGACGCATGCGGGCACACGCACTGGGACCTTCGGTGGAGCTCCCTATGGGGTCACGAAACGTGTGAGGGGTGTGCCGACATGGGTGGTGATAATGATGATGACGACAGATGATGATGACGATGACGATGATGGGGATGATGACGATGATGATGAAGATGGGAGGAGGGAGGGGGCAGCGGGAAGGAAGGAAGGAACGCGGGGCGACGTCTCTTCAAAACGAGGACCCAACACCACAGGATGGTTGGGAAAAAAACACAGGGAATGGACGTCCGAGCGATGGCAGGTGGGAGGCCCAGGAGCTCCGAGATCCGACGCTGCGAAAAGCTGCAGCATCGCGCAGAATTACGACCAGAACCCTAGACTTAAGTCAGGCCTGCCCCTCTACAGGAGGAATATTCAAAATTAGTCCAAAAATGGTCTGGGGATGATGTTGTAGCATTTTTTGACCACTGTGGGGCATCTGTTGACTATTTTCCATTTTTCCCCCAAAAAAAATCCGCCTGTAGGGGGACAGGCCCGATGTAACCCTAGACTCAAGCTTTCTGCTGCGTTTTCCAGGCCGGATCGATCCGGCCCGAAACTTGGCCAGAGCGCCCGTGACGAAGAAAAGGAAATGCGACGCCCAGACCCCGCCGGAGAGAGAGGGCCGCCGCTGTCTCGCCGGGCCCTCCGCCGACGGCGCCAGGGGCCCACCCACCTCTTAGCAGATGCCGAGCGCCGGGAGCTGACCGCCAGCACCCGTCCCTGTGCGGCCCCATTGGTTTCCAAGGGGTGGGCAGCTCCGCGAGATGTGGGGCCCCCGCACGACTGGGAGCCCCCCTCGGGGCCCGACAGCTCGCACCCATACGGTATAGGTTCGCGTCGTGTCGACCGGCGGCAGCCCCGCCGCCGGCGTTCCATTGTGAACGCCGCCGGCGACCCAGAATCGATCGATGCTGAACGAGCTGGTCTTTTTGGGAAGCGGCCGACCATTCAAGGTTGAACGATCCCCGTGGTGTCAGAAGCCAGCGCAGGGGTCGACTCGACACGAACCTGCCGCACCCATGGCGCCTCCATGCTCCTTGCCAATCCTTGCCCTTCCCCAGTCCCCCTCCCCATACAGTCGGGGCGCTGAAGAAGGAACCTTTTCCGTTTGGGAGGGGCTCCGCGTTTCTTGGTTGTTTGACTGTTTGCCTTCGCTTGACCTTCGGTGTTCGAATGGAAATCGAGGTTAAACTTAAGGAAAGAAGCGGCCTCGTTCCTTATTCGGAGGGCACCAACTATACACCAACACCGATCCTGGCCCAGGATCACCCTGGGCCCAGGATCGGTGTATATGCCTTCTTGCCCAAGGCATGAGGGCGTATACACCGATCCTGGGCCCAGGGTGATCCTGGACCAGGATCGGTGTAGGTGTATAGTTGGTGCCTTCCTACTTATTTATCGTTCCTTAGGTCAACGCCCCGACTGTAGGTCTGAGTGCGCGTTGTTGTGTCCGCAGAGCGGGCTCTGCGCCTGGGCCCCCGAGCTCTTGCGGGTGCGCGTGGCCCCCAGAGCCCGGCTGCGAGGCCAACGCCCGCCGACGTGGCCCTCGGCTCGGGCCGGGCCCCGACCGACCTGTTCGAGGCCTCCTCCTCCTCCTCCTCCTCCTCCTCCTCCTCCTCCTCATCATCATCATCCTCCCTCTCCTCCTCCTCCCTCTCCTCCTCCTCCTCCTCCTCCTCCCTCCTCCTCCTCCTCCTCCTCCTCCTCCTCCTCCTCCTCCTCGTCGAGTTCGCCTCTTGTAGCTGCGGTGGATACGGACAGGCTCGGCCCTCGATCCGTGTGCCGCTTCCAGCGGCGCGCCTTGGCCCCAGCGGCCTCCGAGGCGCAGAGCGGCGCCCGTGCCGCTCCCGAGGGCGGCGCCTCTGTTCCAAGCCCGCGAAGGCTCGGCGGCGCGACTGGGTGGCGGAGGCAGAGGCGGCGGGCCTCCTCGGGAGAGCCGGGCGTCACGAGTTCTAAGGCGGGCGTGTCCCGCTACTGTAGTGGGACACGCCCGCCTGTACCGTGGATGCGGTACACGGCACGGCACGGTACGGTTACTGTACCGTGGCTACGGCACGGTGCGGTTTCGGCCTACCGCAGCCGCTGCCGTGCGTCCCGCACCGTGGCACGGTGCTGCGACACTGCCGAACCGTAGCGGCTGCGGTACGGGAAGATTCCTCCTGTAGTCTACAGGAGGAATATTCAAACATAGTCAAACAAAAAATCGTATGGGAATGATGCTTGGACTATTTTTGAATGTGTTTGGAATCTGATTCTGGTATTTCTATGTTTCGTCCAAAATCCGCCTGTAGGGGGACGTGCGGGACATGCAGTTCTTCATGACACCCTTGGCGTTTTCGCGGGCCCCGGCTCGAAGGATGCTGCAGAAAGATGGGGGTCCAGGGTTGTGATGTTCCAACCTACTTTGGCATGGATCACCGGAAGAATTTCGAGCACCAGAAAAGTACCAAAGTTGGGGGGGTCATGTATTGGGACCTGGGAGGCACTCGCCCGACACTGTTTCGACACTCTTTCGACACTTTTCCCGGTGCTCGAAATTATTTCTGGGATGTGGTCCTTAAGTACGATGGGAGCTACATAAGTCCAGGGCCCCGGTCGCGACTCCTCGCGATGTCGCAGCTGTTCGCGCAGCGTCGGGTCTCCGGGGAGGTTGGGCGGTCGTGACCTCCCCTCAAGCTCACGGGGGATGCATCGGCCCCCAAACGGCCGACTCCTCACCGACGGTGGCCCGATAGCCCACCCCGCCCAGGAACGCGCGGCTGTGCCGTCGCGGGACTACCACCGATCTACGCATTGGCGATGCATCGCCGATCCCAGGTCGATGCCACCCCCACGAGAGGGTCCCTCCCCGCGGGGCCCCCTCGCGCCCCAGACACCCCACGTACCCCCAGAAACCTCGACCTATTCCCCGGGACCTGTTTTTCATCCCGAGTCGCTGTCAACGGCCCCGAGGGCCAGCAAGGGCCCCCCGAGGTCGGAGATAGTGAAAAACCTCCCAAGGCGATTGTTTTTCATGACGCGCAGGGCCCCCTCGCGCCAGAGGAAGCAGCAGAAGAAGAGCAGGACGCCCCTTCCCGGCCAGAGCCCCCTGTCCGCCGCGGACGCGCGGCGCGCGGACCTCCGGATAGCGACCACCAAGGCGTGGGCCTTCGACACAGGCGCCCGGGGCACACGGCGTGCGCTCGCGCGCGCGCGGCCGCCGCGCGGGGGCCAGCGAGGGGCCCGGGCGCTTGGGTTAAGTCGGGCCTGTCCCCCTACAGGGGGAGCTCCGACGAAAAATAAAGAATACCCACAAGAAATGACGCAAAAACAGTCCAAAAATGCTCTGGGGATTTTTTTGTTGCATAGTTTCTTTTGCCATTTTGGAGTATGTTTGGAGTATGTCTTATTTTTCGTCGAGAATCTTCCTGTAAGGGGACACGCCCGACTTAACGCTTGGGGTCGGCTGGGGGGGCTGAGGTGGCCAGCCACAAAGGAGGGAGAGGGCCTCTTTCGCTTCTGGGGCTCCTGGGGGCTTCTCGTCGCCACGGCCGGACGCGGCTCGAAGAGGCGATGCGGTTGGACCTTGGGAGGGGTCAGGGGGCAGATTTTGAACGGATTTGCCCTCCTTCCCCCCTATCACGGCCGATTCTCGTGGGGACCATGCATCCAGTGCAGACCCCTCAGCCGCCTCCAAATCGAGGGTCTGGACGCACGAACCTGCGATACGCACAATCTCGGCTTACAACCCTGCGGCCGAGTCCGTAGCCATTTCGGCTCAAGCGACCGTGGCCCGGTCTTGTGGGGCCAACCCATGTTGATACATTGAGGTTGAGTTTGTCTCGCGATGTGTTTTCTGTTGATTGATGTTATGTAAAGGTGGCCGCAGCAGTCCTCGGCGTTGTGGGTCAGAATGTATGGATCCCGCTGTTGCACAGGACCCAGTTCATCAGCTAGTCAATTTGCAGCGCGCGCTGCCACTCTGCAGCTGGGTCGATGGGAAGAACTATGAGGATGAAGAGGAGGTGAAGGAGCCTCCTTTTGCGGAGGCCTTGAGGTTACGGTGTGCAGGCCTCCCGATCCTCCCCGGGCTCAGTGGCAATCACGCCAGTGGAAATTCCACGGAACCCAGGTCCTTCACGCGGCCTTGCAACACGGGAAGGTTGTGATTGAGCGTCTTGTGTTTCTGCACCGCGACGACCTTTGCAGCATCACCCTCCAGGACCATTTTGAGCGGGCCGGCTCCCTCCGTGTTGACAGCCACCAGGTACTTATCCTGCTCCTGCGATGCCTTCACCTTTTCCTTGATACCATCACACCTCCTGCTCGCTGAGCTGGCAAACGCTGGGCATGGCAACGTTTGGATCTGGACTGCCATTCCATTCAGAGTCGCATGAGACGACATCCTTGCTGCCAGCATGCCAATCGCTTTCTCCCAGTGATACTTGGCGCCGAGCAGCGACCTCGCCGCATCGCTCGGCCTACCATCCCAGTTTCCATCACTCTGAATATACACGCCCACCTCATCCAGAAGTCCTCCTCCGCCTCCTCCTCCTCCGCCTCCTCCTCCTCCTCCTCCTCCTCCTCCTCCTCCTCCCCCTCCTCCTCCTGCTCAATCATTCGAGCCGCTCGAACCAGGGTGACCAGTGCGCGCCTGCCCCCATGATGGGGTAGGGGTCGGTACCGCCTGCCCTTGCTCTGCAGCAAGACGCGCGACTCTCGTTGGCCATCCTGCTCGCACAGGTTGGAAATGATCCTCGAAGATCCTCCAAACCAACGCGACTTGGTATGATGATAGGGGAACGAAGAATGGCATAAACATGAAATCGCGGAGGTCCGCGAAGATTTCTCGGATTGATGCTGGACCCCCCTCCCTGGCGCGCGGAGCGCGTCAGGGGCGGCGCCGGAGGCGTCGCCAGGGGGGTCCAGTGCGGATCCGAGAAATCCGCGCGGACCTCAGAGTTTCTATGTTTATGTCATTATTCGTTCCCCTCATCTAAGTAGCGCAGGACGGCATCAACGTCGACGGCGCGCCAGCCACCCTCTTCAAATGAGAGCTGGCACCATCCATGGGCCTCACCACGGCACTCGGTCTACCAGCCCATTCACACATTTTCTCGAACTCGTCGATCTGCTCGAACGGGTCGATCTCATCATCCAACGTCGTTGGTCTGCGGTCTGCATGCCCAGCGTGCACTGCGAGGACAGAAGCGGGACCCCTCTCCGCGTCAAATCTGCTTCGATCCAGCATCAGCTCGCTTACATGTATCACGACAAGTCCACTCCAGTGAGATAAATCAACGCGGTGCCTGTGCTCCTCGATCAGGTCGCGTCGCAAGCACTGCTGCGAGGAAAAGGCTCTGGCCAGCCTGCATCGCAGTACCACGTAGGCCGGCAGCATCTCGAGGCAATTCGGGCGCTTGCCCCTCCGGGGTATCACGCCAGCATGCTGGGGATAACTCTCGCCAGCGCCTCTGCCAGGGTATTGGACTGCTCACCGATTCCTCGTGCTGCGCCGACAGCTTTCCAAAACTCCTCCACCTTGAGTTTGGCACCCTGCACCTTCTCCTGCGCGTCGAATTTCTCAAGTGGCTTGACAGGATTGAGCGTGAGCTCGTGCAGCCATAACCGTATGTCGGCAGCCTGCTCCGCCACCTCTTGTTCGCTCTGCGATTGTTGCAGGCTCTTCTCCAGCTCGGCGATCTGCATCTGCTTAGCCTCGACCAGGTCTTTGCACGATTGCAGCTTCTTCTCTGTGGCATTGAGCCTGGTCGGTGCCGTCGATGTCTGCGCATGCATGGGCCGCGCAGCCTGCAACTGTGAATGGATGTGTGTTTCTCCCATTGCACCTGAGAATGCACCTGCTCATCACAGGTGCACCTGCTCATCACAGGACGGTTTGCTGAACATGCTGAGCTGCTCCTCGACCTCCCTGAGCCTCTTGCGCTGCGCAGACCCTTCCTTGGGAGACAATGCACACACACACACACACTTCACCCTACCCCAGCAGCTCGTCATTCTCATCCCTCGTCGAAGGTACCAGCGGCGCAACGTCCGAGTGGCAGCAGTCGCCCTTCCGCAACCCACATCGAGTGCGCTTCCTGCTGCCGGCGGCGTTCCACCTAGGTGTTTTCGTCTTGGGCTGCGAGCACCACCTGCAATGCCAGCGCACTGCTGCATCCTGACGCGAAGGGCCCATGTCGCATGCTGCCCCCGGGCAGCGCACAGCCCACCCCTGCACGAAATCCCTCCGGGATCCCGCCCCGGATCAGAGGCATCCACGTGTCCCCCGCGGAAGAAAGCGCACCGAGCCACAACGGCTACAGAAAGCAGCGACGGAAGAGGAGGAGAAAGAGGCGGAGGAGGAGGAGGAGGAGGAGGAGGAGGACGAGGAGGAGAAGGGGGGAAGAGGGGGGGAGGAAGAAGAGGCGGAGGAGCAGGGAGGGAGGATGCCCCGCCCCCGTGGCCCGTGGACCTCCTGGCCGACTCGTGGCCGTGGGCGGCTGCGGCTCGATACTGGGCAGGGGCCCGGGACCCCGGGGCGTCGCGAAAGAAAAGACTCACGATTTCGGCCTCTTTGGAGGCCCGTCCGGGGGCCCTCTGGGCCGCCAGCAGAATTCAATGCCGTATCTGCGGATTGACAGGCAAGGCGCGCCACCGAAGGATGGGGTGAGCTACAGCGCGGCATGCGGGCCCTGATGAGCTGGCTGCTGCGCAGAGGCGGAGGAGGAGACGGAGGCGGCGAGGCGGAGGCGGCGAGGCGGAGGAGGAGGCGGAGGAGGAGGAGGAGGAGGAGGAGGAGGAGGTGCTTCCCTCCCACCCAAACATCCGACGATGGGACGATGTGGCTCGCTCATTGCGCGGCCCTCCAGAAGACCCCCCAGACGCGCGACGTCTTGATTTTTTCCATACGGGGTCCCTGGAAGCCCCGACCCTTTCTGGCGGCGCGCAGAGGGGGGTAGGGTGAGGGGGGAAGGCTTCTTGGAAGGAGGCTGCTTCTTAGAAGGCGCCGGCCTAACATCTACAGAGAAGGCCCGCGCCTTCTAAGAAGCAGGGGTGCTTCTAAAAGAAGCCTTCCTACTCCCCCTTCCCCCGGACCAGTTTTCCATCCCGAGTCGTTGTTTGACGGTCCCGAGGCCCAGCGAGGCCCCCCCGAGGCCGAAGACGATCAACAAATACTCCCGTCCAGATTTTTGTCACGGCGCGGTCCTGTCGGGGCCTACCCCTGACATTCCAGAAAGCTATTTTTTAGCCTTGGAGACCTAAAAACCTAAAAAGCTGAGCGAAACAGCCTAAAACCAAGACGTAGAATAGCTTTGGGATAGGTTTTTAGTCGGGTGCTATTTTTTAGCCCTCCTGGAAGGTCAGGGACCTCCTACCCCCAGGGGGAATTCTTGGCGTCCCAGACCCAGGTTCTGATGGCTCCAGGGCTCGCGAACGGGCCCCACGCTGACGATCCTGCACCAGGCAGGATGGCCAGCCTCCGTGGCGGCCCGTCTGCATCTTGTGCCCCTGGACTTCGCTATACCACGTGTTGGTCCCTCCTCCTCCTCCTCCTCCTTCTCCTCCTCCTCCTCCTCCTCCACCTCCTCCTCCTCCTCCTCCCCACCTCGGGCCGAAGTCGGGAAGACAGGCCAGGACGCCACAAACCAAATCGTCGCAGATCCGGGCGGCCCGAAGGCCCGGCCCCCGGCAGGGCCGCATAATTGTAGCAAAGACGCCGCATAAGAGAAACAGCCCCGCGGTGCGCAGTCATCGCCCCCAGACATGCGGCGTCCTGCTTTTTTCAGGACGGCGTCCCTGGAAGTCCCGACCCTTTCCCCGGGGCCGGTTTTTCGTCCCGAGTCGTTTTTTTTACGGCCCCGAGGCCCAGCGAGGGCCCCAGGGCCGAAAATAATGAAAAATTGGCCGTCCTGATTTTTTTTACGACGCGACCATGCCTGGGTCGCGGGCTCCAGGTCAGAGTCCAGGAAAAACGCCCCACTTCACCCAAAGCGAAGCGTCGGACAGCTGAGCCCCCCGCGGAGCGTAGAGCGGGGAGGGGGCGCCCGCCCCCCCCACGCGAGGCGTTTCTGGCGCCTGGGAGGGCGCGGCCATCGCCGAGCCGAAGCGCGACGCCAACGGTAACGGCTACCGGCGCAACGTGAGGCTGTCGGCTCGGGGGGCAACCCAGACATGATCGCGTCGTGAAAAAGTCAGGGCGGCAAGTTTTTCAGTATTTTCGGCCCTTGGGGGCCCTCGCTGGGCCTCGGGACCGTCAAAAAACGACTCGGGACGAAAAATCGGTCCTGGGGAAAGGGTCGGGATTCCAGGGACGCCGTCCTGAACAAGAGCAGGTCGTCGCATGTCTGGGAACGTCAGTGAGCCACGCGCAGAGGGGGTTGGGTGGGGGGCGAGGGCTTCTTACAAGCACCCGTTGCTTCTCAGATCGCGCGGGCCTCATCTCTCTATACATGCAGGGCCGGCGCCCTCTAAGAAGCAGCCTCCTGCTACGAAGCCCTCCCCGCTCCCCCCACCCCCTGGCGCGCGCCGCCAAGCCAGGGGCGCGTGGGCTCGGGGGGGGGGGAGGCTGTCGGGCGTGTTCGTCGGTTCTCGGCGGTGCCCCAGCCTCGGGGTGCCACCCGGATCTCGTCCCGAGCGGCCGCCGGAGGCCCGAGCAGTGCCGCGGAGACCACCGGCCACGTTCCCAGACCCCCTCGGGCCATGAAAAAATCATGACGGTAGGTTTTTCATTGTTTTCGGCCCCTGGGAGCCCTTACCGGCCCTCGGGACCGTGAAAAAACGACTCAGGACCCAAAAAACCGTTCCCGGGGAATGGGTCGAGACCTCTGGGGGTCCGCGTCGTGAAAAATTCATGGCGTCGGGGGTTTGGGTTAGGGGGGGGGGGAGAGGCTCAGGGGGGGGACGCATCGACCCCCAATCGCCCCTGGATCGCCGACAGGGGACCTTCTTGGGCCAGCTCGGAGCGCTTTTGGGGCCGTCCCCTGGGCTTCTCTCGCGCCGTCCTGAGGTCGTCTTGACGGCCTCTTAGCCCTCCTCTTCCTCCTCCCTCCTCCTCCTCCTCCCCCTCCTCCTCCGCCTCCTCCGCCCGACGGCCCACGCCGCCCAGGAAGGTGCGGATGTGCCAATCGGCGGCCCCTCGCCGGATCGATCGGCGACGCATCGCCGATTCCGGGCCGCTGTCTCCCCCCCCTTAATAGGGAGCCCGTCCCTCCCTGGTGTCCGCCCCCCCCTCACCACACTCGGCGTACGGTAGGTTTGCGTCGTGTCGACCAGCGGCGACCCCAGCGCGGGCGTTCAAGGTTGAACGCCGCCGGCGACCCAGAATCGATCGATGTTGAACGGTCGGACGTTGCGGCAGCGGCCGATCGTTCAAAGTTGAACGATCCCTGCGGTGTCAAAAACCAACGCTGGGGTCGGCACGACACGAACCTGCCGTAGGAGGCTGCTTCTTAGAAGGTGCGGGCCGTGTCTGTAAATGTAAGGCCCGCGCCTTCTAAGAAGCAGCCTCTCTCTAAGAAGCCCTCCCCCCTCCTCCCTACCCCTCTCTGCGCGCCGCCAAGAGGGGGTCCCGACCCAGACCCCCTCGGGTCCTGCAAAAATCATGCCGGGGAGTCGTTCGCCAGCCTTTGGGGGCCCTTGCGGGCCCTCGGGGACCGTCAAAAGACGACTCGGGGCGAGAAACGGGTCCCGGGGAATGGGTCCAGACCGCTGGGGGTCCACGTCATAATAAAAATCAGGACGTCGGGGGTCTGGGGAGGGAGGCGGGCCCTGAAGGCTCCCGTCTGGCTTCGGCCTCCCGTGGCTCGCACCTGGACGCATCCGGACGTCACTTGTCGTCGGCGTCCTGCGGGTGTCCAGCTCCGGGAATTCTCGACCAGCCGTGCCTCGCCAGGAGCGTTCCGGGGGGTGTCCGGATCGTCTCGAACGGCCGTTGGGGTCGAGGAGCCGGCTTGCCAGCGGGTGCCCGGCGGAAGTTGCACGTCCCCCGCTGGCCAAGGGGGGGCACACAGGGGCCGTCAGCGTCCCGAGCGTTTCCGAGCCTCCCGCCCCGCGGAGCGGAGCGACACGCCATCCGCACGCGAGGCAAAGCGTGTCGCCGGGACCGCCGCCGCGGCACGCTGAGCAAAAGCTTCCGACCGCAGGCCCCTGTCCAGGAAGCCCTGGGCTCCGTAGACGGGGGCACGGAGCACGGTGGCAAGTGGGCGACGCAGGAACACGGCGTCGATGGCGCCGGCATTGGCCCGTAAGCTGCCCGCCCAGGGTCGCGCGTGAGCGCCCTCGTCCTCAATGTAGCGAGCCGCGCGGGTGGCCCGAGCCACGGCGTGAGGCCGCTATGCCATCGAGCGCAAGACCCGTGTCATGCCAAGCCCATGTGGAAAAGCCAGAGCCCCATCTGGCTCCTCCCCTCGGGGGCCCTCGCAGCTCGGACCCCCGGGCGTCGAGGGAAGCGGCGAGGCGCTCCCGGGGGCCGCCGGGGCCTCTGGAGGCTCGCCCCGTGCCCCTGGGACCAGCTCCAGAGGACGGCCTGCGACCGGAAGCGCGGCCGCCGCGGACCGGCCATGTCTCCGACTCACACCCCGGCCCCCTCGGGCCACGCGAAAAAAAAAAAGTCACGACGGGGAGCTGTTCGCTCGGCCTCTGGGGGGCCCTCGCCGGGCCCTCGGGGACTGTCAAGAAACGACTCCGGACGAAAAACCGGTCCCGGGGAATGGGTCCAGACCGCTGGGGGTCCACGTCACGAAAAATTCATGACGTCGGGGGTCTGGGCACGGCGGTTTCGATCCCGGCGCTGCTCCTCGGCTTCGGCCCCCGGGGCTCGTCGCCGGGCCCCGGGGCCAGCAAGAACGGACCCTGGGCGGAGAAGGGCCCCTCCCCCGATGTAAATCCCGACCCGATGTCACCCCGGTCCTGACTTCGTCACCGGCAGCGGTTCTTGTTTCACTGCCTTGCCAATGCGCCTGTGACGTGCACGGCTTCTCTCTCTCTCTCTCTCTTTTTCCCCTGGCTTCGTCCTGCCTTTCTCCAGCCCCTGGACCGTCAGAGAACGGCCTGCAGACAAAGGTCCGGCCTCGGACAGCGCCCGGCAGAGGTCCAGGGACCGACTCCGCGCGAAGACGGGCGAGCGGACCCAAGAGCGAGCGGTGACGCGCACAACTCCTAACGACAGGGCTCCCAGAAGTGGCCCCTAGCTCCGAGGCTCCCGAGGGCGAGCGGTGACGCGAAGGCGCTCTTCACACCAAGGCCTCCAACCCAGACCCCCGACGCCATGATTGTTTCATGACGTCGTCCCCCAGCGCTCTGGACCCATTCCCCAGGACCCGTTTCTCGTCCCAGGTCGTTTTTTGACGGTCCCGAGGGCCGGTAAGGGCCCTTTCAGAGGCTGAAAAGAATGAGAAGCTTCCAGTCGTACTTTGTTCATAACTCGGAGGGGTCTGGCAAGGGCCCCTCAGAGGCCAAAAATCATGAAAAGCTTCCAGTCGCGATTTGTTCCTATTAATGCGAAGGGGTCTGGGAAGCGCGTGCGGTGACGTGCCTCGGGCTCCCGGGCGTCGCAGGATGAGCAGGACCCGGGCGCGCTCCAGGGAGGAGCCTCGCCATCGGCGCGCCGATCGGCAGCCCTCGGCGGAGGGCCAGCGGGGGCCGATCGGCGGCGGGCCTCCAGGGCGGAGGGGAGGGAGGCAGGACGAGGAGGAGGAGGACGAGGAGGACGAGGAGGACGTCCTCCTCCTCCTCCTCCTCGTCCTCGTCCTCCTCCTCCTCCTCCGAAGGCGGGCGGGAGGAGGCAGGAAGCAGGAAGCAGGAGCGAGGCGCCAGCGTTCGGTGTGGTTCAACCAAGCCCCATCCCCATCTCCATCCCTTTCGAGACCCCCAGCAGATTACCCCCCCAGTTGGGGATACACCCCTCGAAACCCGAAGGGAACGACCTAGATCCCCATCTAGGGGGGTAAATCGGCCAGCGGGGACCAGGGCCCAGGCCACGCCGCTGGGGATGGGGATCGGTTAAACGATACGCAAACGTCTGGGGTTCAGGGTTCCTGGCGGATCTGGCCAGGCGCACGCGTCCCCAGGCTGGGGGGCCTCTGGAGGGGGCCCTCGGAGGACAGCATGCGGCGGAAGAGGCGCCCCCGGGGGGCGGGAGCGGGAGCTCCAGGACGCACGTTGTGAAGAGGTCGACCTGCGGAGGGAGGAGGAGACGACGACGACGACGACGACGACGACGACGACGACGACGACGACGGCAACAGACGGCAACAGACGACAACAGACGACGACGACTACAACAGACGACGACGACTACAACAGACGACGACCAGACGACGACGACTACAACAGACGACGACGATTACAACAGACGACGACGACGACGACGACGACGACGACGACGACAACGACGACGACGACGGACGGCGAACGACGTCGACAGCGACAGACGACGGCCACGACGACGGCGACGGCGGCGACGGCCACCGCGACGGCCGCTCGCCCGCCCGGCCCTCCGGCCGGCCGACGAGGCGCAGCTTGGGCATACGGTGACGCCTGCGCTGGGCCGCGCGCAGCGGCGTGCACGCCGGAGGCCGCGGCCGCGGCGCGCGCGCTCGCTGGCAGCGCGCGCGCGCCGCAGACCGGCGCGCGCCGCGGGCCGCGAGGGCGAAGGGGCCAGCGATAGGGGCGAGCGGTCGCGCGGTCGGGCGAGGGCGAGGGCGAGAGGACGTGTGCACGGGGCGAGAGGAGGGCGAGAAGAGGGCAGGACGGAGGCGAGTGAGGGCCGCGGTTGAGGACCGAGGACGAGCGTCGCGGGACAAGGGCCAGGGGCGCCCCCGAGGCCGGCGGCGAGGCTTTCGAAGCCTTCGAAGGCCTCCCTCCTCTCCCCCTCCAGCCCTCTTCGCCCCTCCTCCCAAAGACTCCGAAAGCCTTCTCCTCGTTTTTCTCCCCCTCCTCCACCGCCTCCTCCTCCTCATCATCATCATCATCATCATCATCCTCATCCTCATCCTCCTCATCATCATCATCATCATCATCATCATCATCATCATCATCATCGTCATCATTGTCATCATGTCATCATCATCATCGTCATCATCATCATCAGCATCATCATCATCATCATCCTCATCCTCATCCTCATCCTCATCCTCCTCCTCCTCCTCCTCCTCCCCCTCCTCCTCCTCCTCCTCCTCCTCCTCCTCCTCCTCCTCCTCCTCCTCCCAAAGACTCCCTTTGCCGACCCTCCCTCCCCAGGGTTCAGAGGGCGAGCGGTCGAGCGAGGGCGAGGACCGAGAACGAGCGCCAGGGCCCCGGGCGAGCACGCCGCGCCGCGCGCGCGGCGCGCGAGCAGGCCTCGAGGCAGGAGCGGGGGCGAAGGAGGCGCTCGGACGTTCGGCCCCCTCCAGGCTCATCAGGCGCCTCAGGCACCTCAAGCTCCTCGGGCTCCTCGGGCTCCTCAGGCGCCTCAGGCGCCTCAGGGGCCTCAAGCTCCTCGGGCTCCTCAGGCTCCTCAGGCTCCTCGGGCTCCTCCGGCGCCTCAGGGGCCTCAGGGGCCTCAGGCGCCTCAGGCGCCTCAGGCGCCTCAGGCACCTCAGGCTCCTCAGGCGCCTCAGGCCCCTCAGGCGCCTCACCTCGCAGACGGGGGCCTCTCGCGGGCGTCCAGAGGCCCCCGAGAGACATCGAGTCGCCATAGAAACAACCAGGTCCTGAGGTGCCTCGCCGTTTCGGGCCTCCCGCGGGCCCTCCACGGCGCCCGGTTGCCACGGAGGAACGATTGGAGAGGAAAAGTTGGCCTTGGGGGAAGGGCCCGGGGGTCCAGGACCTGCTTTACTGAGGACCCACTTCCTTCGTGGCGATCCAGGGGACGAGCAGCGGCAGCAGCAGGAGGAAGAGGAGAACGAGGTTACGGTAGATTCGTGTCGTGTCGTGCCGACGCGGCGGCGACCCCGCCGCGGGCGTTCAAGGTTGAAGGCGGCAAGCGGCCTAGGATCGGCCAATGTGGAATCATCTGGCGATCGAAACTGCCGATCGTGCAAGGTCAAACGAACCACGCAGTGCCAGAAGCCGACACCAGGGTCGTCACGACGCGAACCTGCCGCAGGGAGGATCGGCACCGCGTGGAATGTGGGGCAGCCCAGCGTGGGCTTGCTTCGGTACCTTCAGCTATGAGGGTGGAGCCCGTGGCGGTCCTCAGCGCGCCTCGCGCCACGCACACACACACACACACACACACCGAAGGGCTCCCACGACTGACAGCTCATGCGCTACAGGTCCTCGAAGGAAGCGGGAGGAGGAGGCGGAGGACGGGGAAGGGGGAAGGGGGAGAAGTAGGAGGGGGAGGGGAAGGGGGGAAGGAGGGGGAAGGAGGAGGAAGGAGCAGGAGGAGAGGGGGGAGAGGAAGACGGCGAAGACGACGACGAGGCGGAGTGAGTAGGAGGAGGAGGAGGTGGAGGAGGAGGAGGAGGAGGAGGAGGAACAGGAGGAGGAGGAGGAGGAGGGGGACGGGGAGAAGGAGGAGGAATAGAGGAAGAAGAGGAAGAGAGAGCGGCAGGGGGAAAAGGGGGAGCAGGGGAAGAGCGGGAGGAGTGGGAGAGCGATAATAGAGAGGGAGGAGCGAGTTGGAGGAGGAGCAGCAGCAGCAGGGAGGAGGGAGTGGGAGCAGGGAGGAGGAAAGGTGGAAGAGGAGGAGGGGGGAGGAGGAAGAAAGGAAGACGACGAGGAGGAGGACGGCAAGGTCAAGACTGCGAGGCCGCCACACATGAAAGACTAGGCCTGCCATTCGGGCGAGAGCCACGTGCCGAGGAGGGACTGCCCTCCGCCCGTCTAGCGGTCAGAGGCGCCACGAGGCAGGACACGTCCAGCCAGAGCCCCGTTTTGAGAACGGTACGCCATCCATCCTCGATCCTCCTCCTCGTCGTCCTCCTCCTCCTCGTCATCCTCCTTGATCCTCCTCCTCCTCCTCCTCCTCATCATCATCTTCCTCCTCCTCCTCCTCGATCCTCGATCCTCGATCCCCCTCCTCCTCCTCCTCCTCCTCCTCCGCCTCCTCCTCCTCCTCCTCCTCCTCCTCCTCCTCCTCCTCCTCATCATCATCATCATCATCATCATCATCATCATCCTTAACTTCCTGGCCATGAAGCAAAGGAAGTCTCAAGCCCCACCGTGACAAGCAACCACCATCCATCCGTGTAGCCACTGGAGAAGTGTTTGTGTCGACTGGGCACGGCGCTGGGACGAGAGTCACAATTCGAAAAGGAGCCGCCCTCCATCCGCGAAACTGCTGGAAACGAGTAAGACGAATGTGCGCGGCGCTACGGAGAGAGCGCATTCGGAAAACGATGTTGGTGACGTTCACGCAGGACGAGTGTGCGATAGATTAGACGGAGAGCCAGACACTGGAAGCGAGTCGCCATCCACCCGTGATAGTGCATACCGTTTCAAACGAATGTGCCGGGAGCTAAGACGAGCGTCACAGTTCCCCAGTTTGGTGTTGTCTCAGGGGTTCTTGCTTGCTTGTGAAAGGAACTACTGTGTGCGGGGCCTTCCGTCCCCCCATGCATCCCTCGAGGTTGCCCAGGGTTGCCCGAGATTGCCCGAGCAACGCCAAGCAACGCCAAGCAACACCAAGCAATGCCAAGCAATACCAAGCGTCGCCAAGCAATGCCAAGCAACGACCCCAAGCAACGCTAATCGAGCAATGCAGAGCCAAACCAAGAAATGACGACGATTGCCCAGCAGCGCCAAGCGCAATGCAAAGCAATGCCAAGCAACGATGCCATGCAATGGTTCCAACCAGTGATTCCGAGCAGTAATTTCGAGCAGCGCCAGGCAATGCCAAGCAACGCCGAGCAACGCAAAGCAGTGCCAATCAATTGCAAGCAATGCCAAGCAATGCCAAGCAAGACCATGGAATGCCAAGCAGGGCCAAGCAAAGGAACGTAGAGCAATACCAAGCAACGATTCGAAGCAATGCCCCGCATTGTATTGCGGTGCACTGAGCAGGACTAGTTTGAACTGCGTTGGGAGAGGGAAGACCACTGATTGGGGTCGCGCCAGGTTGATCTAAAATAGTTGTTGAAAACGTGTCGAAGATGAGGCCACATATTGAAACGATTCGCAATCGAAGTGCACTCTTGCTGAAAATGTGTGCAGGCGAATATGCGTGGCACTGGGGCGAGAGTCGGTGCTGGGAACGTTCGCAAGCGAGTGTAGACGGCGCTGAGAAGAGGGCCACATTTTGAACACCTCTCGCCCTCCATTCGCACGAAGGGTAAAGAAGTCTCGAGCGGCACTCCTCGCCCGCCCCACCGACACGCTGGGCAGTGCCACGAGGAGGAGCTGTGCACGAGGCAGAGGCATCCAGGGATGGCGGCGGCGACAGCGACGTTGACGACGACGACAACAGCTGCAGCGGCAGCGACGACGACGACGACCACGACGACGACGACGACGACGACGACGACGACGACGACGAAGACGACGAAGACGGCGACGACGACGACGACGACGACGGACGCATGCGCCCACGCACCTCCGAGCGGCTGGGGGGCCGCAGAGGGCAGAGCGCCTCCGAGGCCATCGTCGTCGCAGCCGCCGCCGTTGCCGCCGTCATCAACGACGCCGAGGCGCGCGGGGCCGCGCCAGCGGCCGCGGCACCGCCGGGCCGACCCCGCCCGCGCGCGCGCCATTCGCGGCGAGAGCGGGCCTCGCCAGGGCCGGCGGGGCCCGGCCGGCGCGGCCGCCGCCGCCGCCAGAGCCATGGCTTAAGGAGCCCGGCGCGCCGCCGCTGGAGGCCGCGGCGGGCGGCGGCAGTGAGGGAGCTGGCGGCGGCGGCGGCGCAGGGCGGCGGCAGCGGCGGTGGCGGCAGCGGCGACGACGGCGCCGGCAGCAACGAGGACGCCGGCGGCGGCGGCGAACGACGGCTGCGGCGGAGGGCGGCGGCGGCGGCGAAGACGCTGGCGGCGGCGGCGGCGGCGGCGGCGACGACGATCCCGATCGGGTGGCGAGAAAGGTGTCCCCGGCCCAAGGTGTCCCCAGCTTTCCGCCCATTTTGGAGCTGGGCCCCTGGGGCCCTCTGGGCATCGTGCGGGGCGCTCGGGAGGCCGTCTGGGCCGCCCTGGAAGAAAAGTTCTGGCCACCTTGGGCCAAGCTTAAGTCGGGCCTGTCCCTCCACAGGAAAAGAATTCCAAAATAGTCAAAAAATAGTCTGGGGATGATTTGTCCTAAATATGTACATATATATGGCTATGTTTGAATATTGTTCTGCTCATTTTGGATTTTTCGTCCAAAAGCCCCCTGTAGGGGGACATGCCCGACCGAAGGCCAGGGCCACCTCTGGCCACAGCCGATACGACGGCGGTGGCGAGGACGCGGGCGGCAGCGGCGGCGGCGAGGGCCTCAGCGGCTGCGGCGACGACAGGGGCGGAAGCGATTGCGACGGCAGCGGCGACGGCGACGGCGGCAGCCGCGATGACGACGTCGTCGGGGGGAGGAAGAAAGCGGGAGACGAGAGGAGGAGGACGAGGGGGAGGAGGAGGGGGAGAAGGGAGGAGGGGGAAGAAGGAGGAGGAGGTGGTGGAGGAGGAGGAGAAGAAGAAGGTCGAGTAAGTGGGGGAGGTCGAGGAGCGTGACAGGTCGACGAGGGAGCAGCAGGAGGAGAAGGGGGAGGGGCAGGGGGAGGAGGAGGAGGAGGAGGAGATGGAGGGAGGAGGTCCAGGAGGACGTCCAGGAGGAGAAGGGGTAGAGAGGGGAGAGAGGGAGGAAGAAGAGAATGAGAAGATGGAGGGGGAGGATGGAGGAGGAGAAGATGACGGAGAGAGGGAGAGAAGGAGAGAGTAGAAATTTGCAAGATAGGACAAGAATGAAGATTGAGAAAGAGGAGGGGCTTATGGAGAAGCTCGAGGAGAAAGGGGTTGAGGAGGAGATTGAAGATTTGAAGATGCAAGGAGAGGAGAGGGGAAGGAGAGAGAGAGAGAGAGGAGGGAGGGAAGCAGGGAGGGAGCGGGAGGAGGAGGAAAAGCAGAAGGAGACGATGGGAGGACACACTGGACAGGAAATCAGAGGGCTCGCGGCAGCGAGACTCTTTCGCCTGCTCGTGCGCATGCTTGTGATGTTAGTGCCCGGGCATGTGCGCCTGCGCGTGCACGTGCATGTGTGCGCGTGTCCTCACGCCTGCTCGCGTAGACTAGATTGTCGAAGCCTTCCCGAATTTCTGGCTGTCCTCATTGACTGCCCGCATCATTGGGCGCCGAGAACCACAGCCAGGGCTTCACGACCTCAGGAGGGATCGGACGAAACCCCGAGAATGCGCACTTCTTCCTTATTGATTCTCTGACCGTCACCGTATTCATCAAGTGGTGTGAGTGGGTCCGTCCTGTGGGCCTCTTGGGGCCATTGTGAAGCCGTCTGGGGGGCTGTTAAATCGTCTTGGGCGGTCTCGGGCCCCTCTGGGCCGTCTTGGGGTTCTCCTGAGGCCGTCTGGAGGCCCTAATGGGCCGTGCTGGGGCTCCCGCCGGCTGGTTGAAGCCCCTCTGGGGGATTCCTTTAGGCCAGCTTGGGCCCCTCTTGAACCGTCTTGGGCCGCTCCTGAGCCCGTCTTAGAGGCATCTGGGGCGCTTTGAGGGCCAGATCGGGGCGAGATTGGGGGCCTCTTGGGCCACCGTGGAGGCTCTGAAGACCGAGAAAGCGAGTGCCCCGAAATCGTGCAGGCATAAAACATCTGTGGTGTTTGTCTCTTCGGGGCCTCTCGGGGTTCCTCTTCGGGCCCCCTGGGGCCGACGGGGGAGGCCTGTTGCCCGGGCCTCGCGGCCATCCTGGCCCGTCTTTCGCCCGTCTTGGCAGTCTCGGGGATCATTTGGGGGCCCATTGGGACCTTCGGGGCTCTTCTTACGTAAACCAGATTGGCCGTCCCTTGGCGCCCGCGACATAGCCTTCCTGGTATCCGCTTTCCAAGAACAGGAGAATCGAATGCCTTAGCACAGCTATATCCGCGTCCTCCTTCTCCACGCCTACTCCCTCCGACGTCTCCTTTCCTTATCACCCTCTTCGTCCTCATCCCCATCCTCTTCCTCGTGATGTGGCTGCGCCCTTGGGTGCAGCCAGGCCCCGCGGGCCTGGCCAGAGAGCTCCAACTGTTCTTCGTCTGTCTCATCCCCTTGCCGCCCGCGCCAAATCCTGGCAAGCATCGGGGGCGACTACGTGCCCCTCCTCCTCCTCCTCCTCCTCCTCCTCTTCCCCCTCATCCTCCTACTCCTCCCTCCTCCTCCTCCTCCTCTCTTCCCCCTCCTCCTCCTCCTCCTCCTCCTCCTCCTCCTCCTCCTCCTCCTCCTCCTCCCCCTCCTCCTCCTCCTCCTCCTCCTCCTCCTCCTCCTCCTCCTCCTCCTCCTCCTCCTCCCTCCTCCTCCTCCTCCCTCCTCCCTAGACCTTCCCCCCTGGATCGGGCGTCCCTCCCCCTGCGGCATCCTTTTTCCCGGCGCAGATCTCTGCCCGAGTGGGCTCTGGCGCGTTCTTTAGCGCAGCGGGGGCCGGCGGCACCGCTGCCCCCGCGCGGGGCCTCCTCAAACAAAAGCTGTTTTTTTTTTCCAGAACCAGAGAAACCAACAACAACAACAACAACAACAACAACAACAACAACAACAACAACAACAACAATTACTAGCACGTGGGGACACTCCGTTCTCACCAGTGCCAGGGTTTTCATAGGAGGCGGGCAATACCCCCACTTTGTGGGGGGGCCGGTTCAAGCTCTACCAAATTTCCAAACGACTCTTCGCCACCACCCACACCCAGCTTCCCGCCCTATGACGTTCGGACACTTCACTTCGTGGCATGCGGACGACCGTGGCTACTATTCAGGGCCCCGCGGCCGACGACGACGGCGTGCGCGCGCGAAGAAAAAACGAATGTGTCCCGCATGGTATTATTTGACAGGGATGATGGCCCTGGCAGGTGCGCAACCGTTGTTGCAGAAGTTCGAAAAAGTTGCTCGCAAAAGCCCGTTTGACAGAAATGTTTAAAAAGTGTTGGGTTTCCCACGAATCCGCAAGAGCGCGCGGGATGAAATGTTGACAAGTTTTTTTTACAAAAAAACCATTGGTTTTTTATGTTTTTATGTTAAAATCGCTACGAAAACTAAGGTTTTGGAATGATTTCGTCTTGCGCGCGCGAATGTCCACTTTACCTTATGTTTTGCAAGGGATTCTTGAAGTTTGGTCATGATAGAACAAGAAATGTCAACTTTGCCTTGTTTTTTGCAAGGGAAAACCGATCGTAACAACACAACCGGATCTGGTATACCCCGTTTTGCTTGAGACTTCCTCACGAAAATGATGAAAATGTGGCCGCGGCCTAGGCGCGGCGGGGGGGGCGCGCACCAGGGGCCCCAACAATAATTATTCTTTAGAATTAATAATGTTCAACAACAACAACAACAACAACAACAACAACAACAACAACAACAACAACAACAACAATAACAATCATTCTCAGACTGTTCGCTCCTACTTGCCCGTGTGTCATTCAAAACGAGCTCCCCACACTCTCGATACCCGCCCTTTGCGTCTTCGATGAAACCCCCTTTGGGGGGATTCTTTCTCTTTGCGGTGGGCGGCGGGCTTAGACAGGCGGGCAAACCTGAACGGGCGGACAATCCTTCGTGGGCGCAGATGTGCCCGCCATTGGAATTGGTGTGGGCCCTGCAAAAAGCGGAGGGGTAGAACGAGGGAGAGTAGGAGAAAGGAGGGGGAGGGACGAAGGAAGAGGGAAAACGCCAGGAGAGAAGGAGCGAAGAGGGGGGCGGTTGATTAGAGGCATAAAGCGCCGTTCATGAAGGAAGTTGCGGGCGGGAGCCCACGACGGGCGGGCGATCCCGTGACGGGCGGGTCGGGCGGGTGGGACATTCAACTGGGATGCTTGAGTATTTCGAGAGCGCGATTATTACGTAAATTGTAATGGCGTCCATGGCGCAGCGTGTTTCCTGAGCGTCGAAAGCGCGATCTCTGAAAAAGTTGCGCAGGCGAGAGCGCAATACCTGAATAAAATGTGAGGGGCTCTCTGGCGGGAGCGGGGGTCTTGAATAGATTGCGAGGAAGTCTTGCTTCAATCGCGAGGACGTCTCAAGCGGGAGCGCCGTTCTTGAGTAAATATTGAGGAAGTCTCAGATGGGAGCGGGGGTCCCGATGAAACTGCGAGGAAGTCACAGGCGGGAGCACCGATCCTGAGTAAATTGCAAGGAAGTCTCAGGAGCGGGGGTCCTGAGCAAATTCGGAGGGATTCTCAGGCGGGAACCGTTGTTGTTGTAATCCGGGTGGCCAGGGGCCCACTTTGAGCAAGAAGACTTTCCCTGACAAAAAACAAGGTGCGAGCGTCGAGGGGCACAGTTCGATTGAGAAAAAACAGCATGCACCAGTGAGGGGGAACCAACAATAATTATTTGTCAGAAATGAGGGCTCAACAATTACAGCAACAATCATTCTAAGACTGTTCGCTCTTACTTGCCCGAGTTCCCCACACCCTCGATACCCGCCCTTTCTGCATTCGATCACACCCCCTTTGGGGAGTATTTCTCCTTGCGGTGGGCGGCGGGCTTAGACAGGCGGGCAAACCTGAACGGGCGGACAATCCGTCGTGGGCGCACATGTGCCCGCCATTGGAATTGGTGTGGGCCCTGCAAAAGAGGAGGGGGAGAACGAGGGAGAGTGGGAGGAAGGGGGGGGGAGGGACGAAGGAAGAGGGAAAACGCCAGGAGAGAAGGAGCGAAGATGTGGGCAGTTGATTCGAGGCAGAGAGAGAGAGAGAGAGAAAGACAGATAAAAGAGATAGAGAAAGAGGGGAGGAGGGAGAGAGAAGGGAGGAGAGGAGGGAGGACGGAGGAGGGAGAGGGAAGAAGAGCAGGAAGGTAAGAGCGTGAACGTTAGAGGATGTCCTAGGCGAAAGCGCCGTTCCTGAAGGAAGTTGCGGGCGGGAGCCCACGACGGGCGGGCGATCCCCTGACGGGCAGGTCGGGCGGGTGGGACATTCAACCGGGATGCTTGAGTATTTCGAGAGCGCGATTATTAAGTAAATTGTAATGGCGTCCATGGCGCAGCGTGTTTCCTGAGCGTCGAAAGCGCGATTTCTGAAAAAGTTGCGCAGGCGAGAGCGCAATACCTGAATAAAATGTGAGGGGTTCTCTGGCGGGAGCGGGGGTATTGATTAGATTGCGAGGAAGTCTTGACTCAATCGCGAGGACGTCTCAAGCGGGAGCGCCGTTCTTGAGTAAATATTGAGGCAGTCTCAGATGGGAGCGGGGGTCCCGATGAAATTGCGAGGAATTCACAGGCGGGAGCACCGATCTTGAGTAAATTGTAAGGAAGTCTCAGGAGCGGGGGTCCTGAGCAAATTCGGAGGGATTCTCAGGCGGGAACCGTTGTTGTTGTAATCCGGGTGGCCAGGGGCCCAGTTTGAGCAAGAAGATTTTCCCTGACAAAAACAAGGTGCGAGCGTCGAGGGGCACAGTTCGATTGAGAAAAAACAGCATGCACCAGTGAGGGGGAATCAACAATAATTATTTTTCCAGAAATGAGGGTTCAACAATAACAGCAACAATCATTCTAAGACTGTTCGCTCTTACTTGCCCGAGTTCCCCACACCCTCGACACCCGCCCTTTTTGCATTCGATCACACCCCCTTTGGTGTGATTCTTTCTCTTTGCAGTGGGCGGCGGGCTTAGACAGGCGGGCAAACATGAACGGGCGGACAATCCGTCGTGGGCGCACATGTGCCCGCCATTGGAATTGGTGTGGGCCCTGCAAAAAGAGGAGGGGGAGAACGAGGGAGAGTGGGAGGAAGGGAAGGGGGAGGGACGAAGGAAGAGGGAAAACGCCAGGAGAGAAGGAGCGAAGATGTGGGTGGTTGATTCGAGGCAGAGAGAGAAAGGCAGATAAGAGAGATAGAGAAAGGGAAAGACAGAGGGGAGAGAGAGAGAGAGAGAGACAGAAAAAGGGAGGGAGGAGGCAGGAGAGGGGAGGGAGAAGGGAGGAGGGAGAGGAGGGAGAGGGGATATGGCCAAGCTAGGTGCGCTCGCGTCATATCTGACATCCTACCCCTCCCTCCCATCCCTTACCATGGCGCAGATCCCCTCTCTACTCGCACAGTCGGATGTCGAGCAGGGCAATGATCCCGAAAGGGTACGCGATGCATTGTAGAGCACGGCATGGCATGGCGTAGAAGAGCACCGCAAAGCGTAGCATCAACCGAGCATTGCATTGCATGCCGTGGCATGGCACGGGAAATGACGCCAGCGCTGCAACGGGAGCACGAGTCGAAACGAGCGGAAGCGCGGAAATGAGGCCAGCGCTGCAGCGGGAGCACGATTCGGAACGAGCGGAAGCACGGAAATGAGGCCAGCGCTGCAGCGGGAGCACGATTCGGAACGAGCGGGGCCCGAAAATGAGGCCGGCGCCTCAGCGAGAGCAGCATTCTGAACAAAAGTGCAGGCGAAAACCCAACTCCGGGGAAACCTGTTGTGTAAAAAACAATACGCGGGGGGGGGGTCGCACACTCCCAGGCCGTCATCAGGGGAAGAGGGAGAGTAGTATTCATATTGAGTAATTGTAGAGGGGCATAAGGATGAGGGAAGAGAGGAGGGAGAGAGAAGGGAGGAGAGGAGGGAGGATGGAGGAGGGATAGGGAAGAGGAGCAGGAAGGTAAGAGCGTGAACGTTAGAGGATGTCCTAGGCGAAAGCGCCGTTCCTGAAGGAAGTTGCGGGCGGGAGCCCACGACGGGCGGGCGATCCCCTGACGGGCGGGTCGGGCGGGTGGGACATTCAACCGGGATGCTTGAGTATTTCGAGAGCGCGATTATTAAGTAAATTGTAACGGCGTCCTTGGCGCAGCGTGTTTCCTGAGCGTCGAAAGCGCGATTGCTGAATAAGTTGCGTGGAAATCGCAGGCGACAGCGCAACTCCTGAATACAATGTGAGGGGTTTTCTGACGGGAGCGGCGAGGTTCTTGATCAAAGTGCAAGAAAGTCTTGCTTTAATTGCAAGGACATCTCAAGCGGGAGCGCCGTTCCTGAGTAAATTGTGAGGAAGTCTCAGATGGGAGCGGGGGTCCCGATTAAACTGCGAGGAAGTCACAGGCGGGAGTACCGATCTTGAGTAAATTGTAAGGAAGTCCAGGAGTGGGGGTCCTGAGTAAATTTGGAGGAATTCTCAGGCGGGAACCGTTGTTGTTGTAATCCGGGTGGCCAGGGGCCCAGCTTGAGCAGGAAGACTTTCCCTGTCAAAAAAACAAGGTGCGAGCGTCGAGGGGCACACTTCGATTGAGAAAAAACAGCATGCACCAGTGAGGGGGAATCAACAATAATTATTTTTCCAGAAATGAAGGTTCAACAATAACAGCAACAATCATTCTAAGACTGTTCTCTCTCACTTGCCCGAGTTCCCCACACCCTCGATACCCGCCCTGTTCGCATTCGATCACACCCCCTTTGGGGAGATTATTTCTCTTTGCGGTGGGCGGCGGGCTTAGACAGGCGGGCAAACACGAACGGGCGGACAATCCGTCGTGGGCGCACACGTGCCCGCCATTGGAATTGGTGTGGGCCCTGCAAAAGAGGAGGGGGAGAACGAGGGAGAGTGGGAGGAAGGGAGGGGGAGGGACGAAGGAAGAGGGAAAACGCCAGGAGAGAAGGAGCGAAGATGTGGGCAGTTTATTCGAGGCAGAGAGAGAGAGAGTGAGAGAGAAAAAAAAGAGAGAGAGAGAGAGAGAAAGAGGAGAGGAGGGAGAGAGAAGGGAGGAGAGGAGGGAGGACGGAGGAGGGAGAGGGAAGAGGAGCAGGATGGTAAGAGCGTGAACGTTAGAGGATGTCCTAGGCGAAAGCGCCGTTCCTGAAGGAAGTTGCGGGCGGGAGCCCACGACGGGCGGGCGATCCCCTGACGGGCGGGTCGGGCGGGCGGGACATTCAACCGGGATGCTTGAGTATGGCGAGAGCGCGATTATCAAGTAAATTGGAATGGCGTCCATGGCGCAGCGTGTTTCCTGAGCGTCGAAAGCGCGATTTCTGAAAAAGTTGCGCAGGCGAGAGCGCAACACCTGAATAAAATGTGAGGGGCTCTCTGGCGGGAGCGGGGGTCTTGATTAGATTGCGAGGAAGTCTTGATTCAATCGCGAGGACGTCTCAAGCGGGAGCGCCGTTCCTGAGTAAATTGTGAGGAAGTCTCAGATGGGAGCGGGGGTCTTGACTAAATTGCGAGGGAGTCACAGGCGGGAGCACCGATCCTGAGTAAATTGTAAGGAAGTCTCAGGGGCGGGGGTCCTGAATAAATTTGGAGGAACTTTCAGGCGGGAACCGTTGTTGTAATCCGGGTGGCCAGGGGCCCAGTTTGAGCAGGAAGATTTTCCCTGCCAAAAAAAACCGGGTGCGAGCGTCGAGGGGCACACTTTGATTGAGAAACGACAGCATGCACCGTTGAGGGGGGATCTATAATAATTATTCTTGCGGAATGAGAGTTCAACAACCACAACACCACCAATAGCGATAACAATAACAACAACGACAGCAACAACAACCACGACGACGACGATGACGACAACAACAACAACAACAACAATTACTAGCACGTGGGGACACTCCGTTCTCACCAGTGCCAGGGTTTTCATAGGAGGCGGGCAATACCCCCACTTTGTGGGGGGGCCGGTTCAAGCTCTACCAAATTTCCAAACGACTCTTCGCCACCACCCACACCCAGCTTCCCGCCCTATGACGTTCGGACACTTCACTTCGTGGCATGCGGACGACCGTGGCTACTATTCAGGGCCCCGCGGCCGACGACGACGGCGTGCGCGCGCGAAGAAAAAACGAATGTGTCCCGCATGGTATTATTTGACAGGGATGATGGCCCTGGCAGGTGCGCAACCGTTGTCGCAGAAGTTCGAAAAAGTTGCTCGCAAAAGCCCGTTTGACAGAAATGTTTAAAAAGTGTTGGGTTTCCTACGAATCCGCAAGAGCGCGCGGGATGAGATTTTGACATTTTTTTGTTGAAAAACCATTGGTTTTTTGATGTTTTTATGTTAAAATCGCTGCGAACACTAAGGTTTTGGAAGGATTTCGTCTTGCGCGCGCGAATGTCCACTTTACCTTATTTTTTGCAAGGGATTCTTGAAATTTGATTATATTAGAACAAGAAATGTCATTTTTATTGTTTTTTGCAAGGGAAAGCGGATTACAACAAAACAACCGGATCCTGTACACACCCTCTTTTCTGAGGCTTCCTCACGAAAATGATGAAAATGTAGCTGCGGCCTAGGCGGCGCAGGGGGGGCGCGCACCAGGGGGCCCAACAATAATTATTCTTTAGAATAAATAATGTTCAACAACAACAACAACAACAACAACAACAACAACAACAACAACAATCACTTTACCCGAACGCTCAGTGTTCTCACCAGTGCCAGGGTTTTCATGCGACGCCAGCCAATACCCCCACTTTGTGGGGGGGCAGTGCAAGCTCTACCAAATATCCACACGACTCTTCGCCACCACCCACACCCAGCTTCCCGCCCTATGACGTTCGGACACTTCACTTCGTGGCCTGCGGACGACCGTGGCTACTACACTGGCGTGGAGTACACACCCACAGAAGTTGTTAAGCCTACGTTCGTACACCCACAGAAGTTGTTAAGCCTTGTTAACCCACAGGTGTTTTTCGAGGACCTACGGTGCGATTCGTGTGATTTTATGATGCGCGGTGCTAAAATTCTTAAGAAGCCCAATGGTTTTTGGAGATTTCGGCGTGCGCGCGCGAAGAAAAAACGAATGTGTCCCGCATGGTATTATTTGACAGGGATGATGGCCCTGGCAGGTGCGCAACCGTTGTCGCAGAAGTTCGAAAAAGTTGCTCGCAAAAGCCCGTTTGACAGAAATGTTTAAAAAGTGTTGGGTTTCCTACGAATCCGCAAGAGCGCGCGGGATGAGATTTTGACATTTTTTTGTTGAAAAACCATTGGTTTTTTGATGTTTTTATGTTAAAATCGCTCCGAACACTAAGCTTTTGGAAGGATTTCGTCTTGCGCGCGCGAATGTCCACTTTACCTTATTTTTTGCAAGGGATTCTTGAAATTTGATTATATTAGAACAAGAAATGTCATTTTATAGTGTTTTTTGCAAGGGAAAACGGATTACAACAAAACAACCGGATCTTGATGACATCGTATTACCTGAGGCTTCCTCACGAAAATGATGAAAATGTAGCTGCGGCCTAGGCGGCGCAGGGGGGCCGTGCACCAGGGGCCCCAACAATAATTATTCTTTAGAAGTAATAATGTTCAACAACAGCAGCAGCAGCAGCAGCAGCAGCAGCAAAAAACGAAGCGCCACGTCGGCTTGGGCCCCCGCGACCCCTCAGCGCAGTGCGAGGCCCAGCGGCGCAGCGCGAGGGAGGGGCCGCGGAGCAGATGCTGGGGTGCGAGAGACAGGGTGGCGCCTCGCTTCGCCGCGGGGCGCGCTCGAGAACGGCGTGCGCGCCCTCGGAGCGTCTCGCACTCGGCGGGGAGCGGCAGCGGTAGAGCGGCGGCGGCTACGCCGGCGGCAGACGGCGGGAGTAAAAGCGAAGCGTCAATTTTTGTTGTTTCGGTCGCGGCCGCGAGACGACGTTCAGGCGGCGAAAGCAAAGTCCGGGACGCGAACTAGGCGAATTAGCTAGGACAGGCGCAGGCCGGCCGGCCCACTCAGACTGCAGTTGCGGGCTGGGTGAAGTTGAGCGAAGCGTCAACACGTAGCATTACATTTGTTCCTTCGGGGTCCGTTTCCTTCGTGCTGGTTTGATGCGCAGTGGAGTTCTCTCGGGCGGCAGAGCAGGTGCAAGGGAGAACGGTGCGGGCCAACGCAGGGCAGCAGGGGCAAGATAGAGCCGTGCACCACACCAAGCTGGACTACACTGCGAATGTGAGAAATCAGTTCAAGGCAAGACCACATCTTGGCATGTGACAGCTTGGTGCCGTTGCTATAAGGTTGGAGCTTGTTTTCAGAGTTCAGTTTATCTGCCGTGTGGTGTCGTGGTTGTGATATATTGCTTAGAATCCAGCGAAACTTGGCATTGGAATCGCGTCAGGCTCATGTCGCCATCCTCAAGCAGTGGCGAAGCGTCCCGGCTCGCCTATAGACCCCCAAATAATGTTCTAAGAATCTTTTGTGGTCTGCACGAAATGTTCTTAGAACATGTCTGGCTGAGTATGTCTTGTTTGATCACATCGGTTGATGTTCTAAGAGTATCGTTTTTGTTGTTAGAACATTTCTGGGTTCTAAGAACATTTCGTGGAGGGCCGATAAAAATGCCGGGACGGGCGGTCCCTGCTCAACATCCACATCAGGTTCGTTTTCTTCCTCCTACTTATCCTTCTCCTCCTCCTCGTTCTCCTCCTTCTCCTCCTCCTTCCTTTGCTTCTCCTACAAAACCCTCATCAGCATCCGCCTCTACCCTTCTCGTCCTCCTCCTGACTTCCACTCCAGTTTCGCCATGATGACGATCTGAAGTGAACCCTCCCGTTCTCTGCTTGCCCAAATAATTTCAGGTTGATGTGTTCCAGTCAAAATGGAAATCGAATGGCCTTCGGCCCATCACGCCACCGTGCCTGATTCTGAGTCAGAGTTCTCTGGGATGCTTCTCCGAGTCTCCTCGGAGCGCTCTCGGGGACCTCTTGGGAGCGGTTTGTGGGCCTCTTGGGAGCCTTTGGGAGACTTTTTGGGGGCCTCTTGCGGGCCTCTTGCGGGCCTCTTGGGGGCCTCTTGGGGGCTTCTTGGGGCTGGTGTCCCTCGGGGCCGAGGGCTCGAAGTGTCCGTTCGGGTTTCCCAGCTGGGCCTCCTCGTGGGGTCGTCTTGGAGCTCTCTTGGGCCGTCTTGGGGCCCTCTTGGGGGCCTCTGGGGCCGTATTGGGGCGATCTTGGGGGTTTGAGCGTCGGGCAACCGAAAGGCGCACACGTTTAAATCTTTCAAAAACCTGGGTACAACCAATGCACTCTGCCTCTTGGGGCCCCCTTGAGAGGCCTTAGGCCTCTGGCCCCTGGGGGCGTCTTGGAGGCCTCTTGGATCGTCTTGGGGCCGTCTTGGGCATCTTGGAATGCTCTTCGGCCGGCTCGGAGGCTTCTTGGACCCTCCTGGGCCTTTTTGGGGGCCCTTTGCGCCTATGTTTGGGCTCTGTTGGCTGGGGTCACCGTCCCAGAGGCCCACGCGACACGGCCCAAGAACGCCCAGGAGGGCCCAGCGGCGAGCCTTCGAGCACTCCACTACGTGCCATGGGGCACTCCATTATGTGCTGAAGTCGCGGTGGCGGATTTGTTCGTCGAAGTTACAAACGAGGTGGCCGCAATGCGACGCGACTCACATCGTGCGCGAGATGTCGAAATGACGGTCTCGGCGCAGCGCGTGCGCAGATTTGGTGGGCATTTGTCTCGCCCACCAAATCTTCTGAAGCGGGACTGTGTGCGATAGCCCGAAACGTCGCTCTCGCTTCTATGCCGTGCCGATATTGCGAAGGCCTTACGGCCGTTGCCGCCGACCCTGAAGATGACGAAAGACAACACGAGGGGGGGGGGCACGAGGAGGAGGAGGAGGAGGAGGAGGAGGAGGCGGAAGGGAGTAGGAGGAGGAAGGGTGAAAGGGGAGGAGGAGGAAGCCTTATGGATGTTGGTTGGGATCTCGTGGTTGACCTCTCGGGGGCGTCTCGAAGGCAACTTGAAGCCTCTTGCGGGCCGTTGTGGGGCCTCTTCGGGCCTCTTTTGGGCCTCTTGGGGCTTCCGGAGGCCGTCTTCGGCGCATCTTGGGGGCGTCTTGGCGCTGCTTGGGGGCCTCTTGGGGCCTTTTGGGGGCCTCTTGGGGCTTCCCGGGGGCCTCTTAGGGCGGAAGTCTCGAATTCTCGGTTCCTCGTCCCCCTCTTGGCCGTTTCTTGGGCCCGTCTTGGGGCCCTATTGGGCCGTCTTGGGCGCCTCTTGGGCTGTCCTGGGGCCTTCTTGGGCCGTCTTGGGGCCCTCTTGTAGGCCTCTTGGTGCGCTCTTGGGGGCCTCTTGGGGGCCTCTTGGGCCGTCTTGGAGTGTCGGAAAGCCGAAAAGGCGAGAAGGCCAAAATCATTCAAAAACCTATGTAAATTAACGATTTTGGCTCCTGGGGCCCTCTTGGGAGTGCTCTTGGGGCTCTCTTGGAGCGTCTTGAGGGCCTCTTGGGCCATCTTCGGGCCGTCTTGGGCGTCTTGGGGCGATCGTTCGTCGAGTCGAGGCCCTCTTGTACCCTTTTGGGGGTGTCTTCTGGCGCTCTTGGCTCGTCTTGAAGCTTTTCTGAGCTCCGGGACCCCCCGGGGAGGATGCGTATCTGGGTGGCGACCCCCCCCGGCGACCCCCCCCCCCCCCGGCGGGGAGGGTAGGGAGGGGCTTCGCCACGATTCAACTACGACGTTGCTCAATGTCGCTTTGGCTCGCGCGCTCAAGGAGACGGGGAACGACGAAGACGATGAGGGACAACGGAGACGGAGACGACGAGGACACGACGGAGACGACGACGACGACGACGACGACGACGACGACGACGACGACGACGACGACGGTGATCCACGCAAGACGACGACACCGGGATGCGTCTTCCACACGCCGACAGGGTCGGCGGATTTCCAGAGTGTACGGTTGTGCCGCTTGGGCGCGACGCGTGTGCTTCGCATGCCGATGCTCTCGGAAGCGGGGCCGCGCACGACAGAGCGAAGTGGCGCTGCAGCCCCCGCGCAGCGCAGATTCCGCCTGAAAGTTGAGTGCTTGTCTTGGTCGTGGTTTTCTTTGCAAGAACTTCGGCTTCGGCACCGCCTGTATCCGAGGCTATGCCTCCTCTCGGCCTCGCTCTGAGGCTCCGCCGCTTCCTCCCTCCTCGTCTATGCCTAATTCAAGCTTCGCGCGGCCCGCTTAGCTTCGACCGGAAGAGGTGCGCTCTCGACCCGCGGATCAAACATTGTTTTGGGCGTGGCGCATGTCTCCCTTAAATAGCTCGTCTGTAAGGGTTCCATACAAGGCTTCTCGCACGTGATTGGGTGGCCTGCCGGGTCTGGAATCGGCTGGGAGATGTTTGTCTCCTTCTGGCCCACGTCGTCTTGTCTCCCATTGTCCCCCGTTGATCCAAAATCGGCCAGGCGACGTTGTCTCCCATTGGCCCCTTTATCTCCCACTGACTCCCGTTGATCTGGAATCGGCCGGGCGATGTTGTCTCCCATTTGCCCCCGTTGTCTCTAAGTGTCTCCTTTTGTCTACCGTTGCCTCCAATTGTCTCCCATTGTCTACCCTTTCATGTCCGTATCTCCATCCCTATCCTTATCCTTCTTGTATCCCGTTGTCAACCATTGCCTCCTTTTGTCTCCCGTTGTCTTCCATTGTCGATCCCTCTTTCTCTCTCTCTCTCTCTCATTCTGTCCGTACCCCGGCCACTGTGTTTGTCTCCCTATCGCTTCTAGCCTTACCCATAACCTCTATCCACATATCCCTGGCCCTGCATCCCAACTCGTTGTTCCCTACCCCTTATTCTCATCCCGATACGCCCAACGTGACCCCCCGCCCATGATGGCCCCCAGGCTGTCTAGGGTCTTCTGCCGGCAGGGCATAATGCTTGACCGCCTCAGATTTGTCGGCGTCTTGTCTACGTGCGACACTCCCGCGCGTGCTCGGCCCATGTTTCTCCCTCGCCAGGTTGTCGGAGACGGGGCCGCGCGCGCGAGTGCTTGTCCGCTCGCTGGGCGCGAGCGCGCGCCAGAATTTGAGCCCAGCCCAGACCTCCGACGTGTTGGTCTTTTGCTCACGACGTGAGACCCCCAGATATCTCGACTCCTTCTCCTCCTCCTCCTCCTCCTTCTCCTCCTCCTCCTCCTCCTTTTCCTCCTCCTCCTCCTCCTCCTCCTCCTCCTCCTCCTCCTCCTCCCACCCCTCCCCCTCCTCTTCCTCCTCATCCTCATCCTCCTCCTCCTCCTACTCCTCCTCCTCTTCCTTCTCCTCATCATCCCATCCGCCCCCCCCGTCCCAGCAGCCGCGGCCCCGGCTGACGATGGAGGAGTCAGCGGCCTAGCATGCGACGCCACGCCCGTCTTTCTTTTCGCTGTCTTTTCGTCTTCCTTTTCGCTGTCTTTTCTTTCTTTTCGGGGTCGTCGTCCTCGTCGTCGTCGTCCTGGTCGTCGTTGTCGTCGTTGTCGTCGCCGTCGCGGTCGTCGTCGTCGTCGGCGGCGGCGTCGTTGTCGTCGTCGTCGTCGTCAACGTCGTCGTCGTCGAATAATCACTTCACCTGTGTACAGCCGTGGCGACGAAAACCTCCAGAGATTTACAAAAGCGAGACGACGCTCGGGGAGGGAGGGTCCTCGTCGTCCTCGTCGTCGTCGTCGTGCGTCGTCTCGCTTTTGTATCTCTCTGGAGGTTTTCGTCGCCACGGCTGGACGCAGGTGGAAGTGATTATTCGACGACAACAACGTTGACGACGACGACGACGACGACGACGACGACGACGGCAACGACGGCAACGACGACGACGACGACGACCCTCCCTCCCCGGGCGTCGTCTTGCGTTTGTATGTCTCTTGAGGTTTTCGTCGCCACGGCTGGACGAAGGTGGAAGTGATCATTCGACGACGACGACGACGACGACGACGACGACGACGACGACGACGACGACGGCAACAACGACGACGACGACGACGACGACGACGACGACGACGACGACGACGACGACGACGGCGACGACGACGACGACGGCGGCGGCGACGACGACGACAACGCCGACGACGATTCACCCAGATCCGCGACGGCGCGTGTTTTTTTTTCGCAGCGTGGCCCCCTGGAGGGCTCGACCCCTTCCCCGGGACCGACTTCTCGTCCTGAGCCGCTCCTCGGCGTTCCCGGCGGCACGCCCCCCCCCCCCAAAGAGAGGCCGACGACGGCCACAGGTAGGGCGACGAGCACAGCCACCGCCGCTGGCCAGGCGCACCCTGGGCCCTGGGCCGAGGCGTTCCGAAAAAGGCCTTGCCTTCGAGGAGCAAAGGAGTCGTCACCTCTTCCGCGGCGGGAGGTCAGCGGGAGGAAAGCGAGGGCGACACTCGACGGCGGAAGCCGGCGGAAAAGGCGGCGGAAGTGAAGGATATCGCGCCCCCAAGGGATGCAAGCGTTTTGGGGTGCAGGGTTTCCGAAATCGTCCAGATGCGTCCTTTTACCAGGCCACGGGGGCGCATACACCCCTCATAGGCCACGGATGGGCCTGGCCAGCGGCGGTGGTGATGTACAGATCCCGTCGCCCTCACACAGAGATGCCTCCCTCCTCCTCTTCGTCCTCCTCTCCTCCTCCTCCTCCTCCTCTTCCTCTCCTCCTCCTCCTCCTCCTCCTCCTCCCCTCCCCCCTCCCCTCCTCCTCCTCCTCCTCCTCCTCCTCTCTCTCCTCCTCTCCTCCTCCTCCTCCTCCTCCTCTCCTCCCTCCTCCTCTCCTCCCTCCTCCTCCTCCTCCTCCTCCTCCTCCTCCCTCCTCCTCCTCCTCCTCCTCCTCCTCCTCCTCCTCCTCCTCCTCCTCCGTCTCCTCCTCCTCCCCCTCCTCCTCAGAAATGCGTGCCCTGTTTCACGACGCGAGAGGGGGTCCGGGAAACGACGTCGTCGCCCGCCGCTCTTCCTCTTTTCGGCCTCTGGGGGCCCTTTACCGGCCCTCGGGACCGTCAAAACAAGTTCTCGGGATGGAAAATCGGCCCCGGGGAGACCTGGGGGCCGACGTTATTCAAAGATCATGGCGTCGCGGGTCTTAGGCTTTTTCTCGGCGGGCGCTTCCTCTCAACTTCGGCCCTGGGACCCTCACAGATCGATCGGGCTAGAAAAATGATGCAGAAAGATTGGGTCGGGGCTCCAGTCGTGATTTTCTGCGATGTTGCAATGTTTTGCAACGTCGGATCTCAGGGTCGGGCACGGCCGCTCGCGGCCAGCGGGAAAGGGCGGCGTCGTTGTCGCTGCCAGGGCTCATTTTGCGATCCGATATGCCCGATTCAATGTCGGTGTTGGCCAGCCCGACCCGATTCAGTTCCGACGTTCCGACGACCTGGCCTCAAGTCGGGCGTGTCCCTCTACAGGAGGAAAATTGAAAAATAGTTTTTAAAAATTGTCTGGGGACGATTGTTTGACTATTGTTGACACTTGTTGACAATTTCCGGTTATCAAATGGGTTGTGTCTTCAAATGTCTAGTCCAAAATCCGCCTGTGGGGGGGACATGCCCGACCTAAACCTGGCGCAGCAGATCGGATTCGATCTCGACTCCTTGCCGATGCGGCCCCAGCCGCCGCACATTCCGATTCGGCCCGAGTTCCCGGCTCGATGCTGACCGATCCTGCGTTGGTCGCCGCCGCGCCCGCCGCCGCCGCCGTTCGCCGCCGCCTCGGCTCGAGAGGCGCCCGGCGCGCCTCGGCTGGGGTCCGAGCCCAGACCCCCGACGTCGTGATTTTTTCCCAGCGTCGACCCCCAGAGGTCTGGACCCCTTCCCCGGGACCGGCTTTTCATCCTGAGCCGTTTTTTGACGCTCCCGAGGCCCAGTGAGGGTCGGGGGCGGCCAAGAGGGGGGTGATGGCCAGGGGAAGGTGGACATCATGGCGTGGGCCATGATACTTCCCCAGATTTCGTGGCGCCTCTTCCTATTTCACACGCCCCCCCCCTTGGGCCGCGCACATGGCGCCGGCCATGATTTGCGCGCCCCCCCCCCCCTCGGACGCCCCGCCCCCCTCTTGGCCGCCCGCGAGAGGGCCCCCCGGAGACCGAAGATGGCAAGAAGCCTCCCGCCACGATTTGGGTCGCAGCGCGAGGGGGTCCGGGGAGGGGGGCCCCCCGAGGGGAGATCGGCCGATGGCCGCCGCGCCCCCGCGCCGCCGCTCGCCGCGCGCGGGCGCGGCCGCGCCGCGGGGGAAGAGCCAGGCGAGCCGCCCGCGCGCGGCGGGTGCGCGCGTCGTGGCGGCGCGGCCGCGGCCCCAGCGCGGGCGTTCCGGGTGGAGCGCCGCCCGCGGCCCAGCATCGGCCGGCGGAGGAGGAGGAGGAGGAGCAGGAGGAGGAGGAGGTGGAGGAGGAGGACGAGGAGGAGGAGGAGGAGGGAGGAGGAGGAGGAGGAGGAGCAGGAGGAGGAGGTGGAGGAGGAGGACGAGGAGGAGGAGGAGGAGGAGGAGGAGCAAGAGGGGAAGCAACGGTCGAGTTCGAGGTGGAACGATCCGCGCGGTACCTGAGACCAGCGCCGGGGCGGCCACGACGCGTGCCGGCCACATAGTTGCAACGTCTCGGGGGCGCCGCTCGCCCTTTTCGAGTAGGAACTCCTCATGGCCTCGGCCGGGCTTCCCCGGTCTGGAGTTAAGGCGGACCTGTCCCTCTACAGGAGGAATGTTCAAAAATAGTCTGGGGACGACTTTTCGATGACTGTTTTAACTGATGTTTTGCATGTTTTGCGTATTTTTAAGTTTTCGCCCAAAATCAGCCCGCCTGTAGGGGGGCGTGCCCGACCGAAGTCTGGAGTTTTCCTGCCCAGAGCGCGTCCCTGGGCACGCCCAGGGGTCGGAGCTCGAGGGCGAGACCCGGACCTTGGCGCATCCCTCTACGGGAGGAGTAGTCAAAGACAGTTTAAAACAAATCGTCTAGGGAGCGTTGTTTTACTACGTTCGAATAGTTTCGATTTGTTCTGGGTATTTTAATTTGTCGTCCAAAATCCGCCTGCAGGGGGGCGTGCCCGACCGAAGTCTGGAGTCTTCCTGCCCAGGGCGCGTCCCTGGGCGCGCCCGGGGGTCGGAGCTTGAGAGGGCGAGACCCGGACCCCGGCGCGTCGTGGCGGAGCCGCGGCGGGAGGGCACGCGGGTGGAGTCGGGCGTGTCCCTGTACAGGAGTCCCTCTACAGACCCAGACCCCCTCGGGCAATGAAAAAATCACGACGCGAGGTTTTTCGCTATTTTCGACCTTCGGGGGCCCTTGCCAGGCCTCGGGACCATCAAAAAACGACTCGGGACGAAAAGCCGGTCCCGGGGAAGGGGACCAGACCTCTGGGGACGATGTTTCTACTATTTTCGAATATGTTTGATTTGTTCTAAGTATTTTTAATTTTTCGTCCAAAATCCGTCTGTAGGGGGACATGCCCGACCTAACACTCGGCGGGAAAAGCCGATCCCGTAGAAGGGGTCCAGGCCTCTGCTCTGGTAGTCTTTGTCGTGCAGAATCACGCTACGTCGGGGGTGTCGGTCGGGGTGAATGTGGGGGGCGGCAAAGAGGGGGGTGATGACTAGGGGGAGGGAAATCATGGCGGGGATCATGATATCTCCCCAGATTTCATGGCGCCTTTTCTTATTTCAATACGTCCCTCCCCCCCCCCCCGGCCGCGCACATGCACCTGGCCATGATTTGACGCCCCCCTCCTGGCCGACCCCGAGACTGGTTCTTCCTCCAGGACGTCTGGGCGCTGCAATTTGTTCACCCTGGGGCTTCCTGCGCCTCCTCCTCCTCCTCCTCCTCCTCCTCCTCTTCCTCCTCTTCCATTCCTTCTCCTTATAGATAACTCCTCCCTGTCGCACCCCGAGGCAAGTTTTAGGGCGGGCCGGGCGTTTCGCTTTAGACTTCCTCACCACTTATGATTCTGAAGCTTAAGAAGCGACAGCAGTTTCACATATTGAGGGCGGGTCGTTTTCTAAATGTGGCTCTCGCCTTAGCGCTGCGCACATTCGGTTTCAAAATTTGCAAGACCTTCACGGATTCAGGGCGGGTGATTTTCAAATTGTGGTTCTCGCCTTTAGCGCCGCGCACACTCCTCTTAAACATTTGCAAGACCTTCACGGATTGAGGGTGGGCCGTTTTCAAAATGTGGTTCTCGCTTTAGCGACGCGCATAACCCTGGGGTTAGTCGTTTCAAATTTGCAAGAGCTTCACGGATTGAAGGCGGTTCATTTTCAAAATGTGGTTCTCGCCTTAGCGCCGCGCACATGCTTTTTCAAAATGTGCAAGAGTTTCGCGGGTTCCCATGATCAACGTATTAGAATGTTGTTTTGGAAGGGTTCAGGATTATGCGGGTGCAACAGTTCTGTTGATTCGCGGTGTTGAAGTCCTAAAAATGGCGCTCTGGCACGATTCCAGAGGTTGATACGTGGCGTTGAAAGCCCGAGAACCATGTTTTGGTACGCTCCAGGATCTTCAAACGGTTGTCTTCCAACGAGGCAGTTCCCTCAATGGAAATGAAGGGGCTTATGAAGAGGGAGCTTGGAGGAAGAGTTAATTCCAACATCGTTGACGACTTTTGGTTTTACACTGGTCCTCTTCCTCCTCCTCCTCCTCTTCCTCCTCCTCCTCCTCGTCCTCCTCCTCCTGGTAATTAGGGGGCCTCTGGAGGAAGCTCTTCGCAAATGTCAGCCTTACGGAGGACCGTTCTGGACACTCACAGCCCAATCCGGGATGGAAAGCTTGCCAGGATGGACCACGAGGGGGTCCGGGGATAGATTTCGAGAAAGCGGAGACACCTGCTGCCCAGACCCCCATCGGGTCATGAAAAAATCACGACGGGGAGTCTTTCGCTACTTTCGGCCTCCGGGCGCCCTTCACCGGCCCTCGGGACCGTGAAAAAACGAGTCAGGACGAAGAACCGATCCCAGGGATTGGGTCCAGACCTCCGGGGGCCGACGTCATGAAAGAATCATGACGTTGGGGGCGTGGGTCCCGCGCCGAGCCGCGACAGAGCGCGACGGCAGATCTTTGGCCGCACTCGGCTTCCGGGAGGCCTCCACCGCGCCCCGAGGCCGTGAGAAGGCGGCTCGCCCGTCCCGCGGAGGGGGGTCGAGGCCTCCAGGGCCCGCGGGGCGGTGCGAAAGCGGCAGCGCGACGTCGGGGGGCTGCGCCCCCTGCTGCCCCGCCTGCCCCCGTCTGCCCTCTCGCCACCCTCCTGGCCCCCCACTCCTCCGTCTCGTGCCCCCTTCCCCTCCTCATCCTCCGGCCCCTCCCCCTCCTCGGACTCCGACTCCCCATCCCTCCTCCTCCTCCTCCTCCTCCTCCTCCTCCTCCTCCTCCTCCCCCTCCTTCTCCTTCCCGTCCCTATCCCTCCTCTTCCTACTCCTCCTCCTCCTCCTCGCCCTCCTTCTCCTTCCCCTCCCTATCCCTCCTCCTCCTACTCCTCCTCCTCCTCGCCCTCCTTCTCTCCACCTGCACCGCTCGCCCCGGAGCCCCCGAGACGCATGCCCACAGGGCAAGACTGCCGCGGCGAGGGCGCCGGAGCGGAAGGTGAACGGCGAGGCCCCTCCTCCCCCGGTCGGTCGTTGTCGTTGTCGTTGTCGTTGTCTGGGCATAACAACCGTTGTCATGTGGCACAATGTTCCAGGGGCGAGGTGGCTTGAGGTTTTCCCCTCCGTCCTCCCCTCCCCAGATTTCTGGGGATTTCTCGCAAAATTCGTGACCGAGATTAATTAATCTCGGTCATAAATCGCTCGGGACTTGGTCGGCCCTGACCTGGTGATCCTTTCATGTGGTAGCCACTTGGGCTCAAGCCACTCTCGTCACACCTCTTCACTTTTCGCATCCTCCAGCTTCCCATAATGGCTGCCAGCTGGACGGCGGAAGAGTGGCGCACGTTCCTGCAGTCAGTGGATGAGCAGGCAGCGGCGCCGGAGGTGGTGACGGAGGTGGTGACGTTCTTGATGTCTGTCTCCCCCGCGATACCCTCGAGCTGTGCGTTGGAAGGGATCACCGAATCGGAGTTGATTGCGGTTGACGGTGCACCGACGGGCATCGCCTCACGGGGCCTCCTGCGCAGGGCGCTTCGGACGGTGGAGTGTGTCGCCCAGGCGAAGCGCCAGACGGCTGCGGGCGCGAACGCTGCCCCGCAAGCTGCGGCCGGAGCCGCTGGTGGTGCCGCTGGGCCCCCGCCTGGGGGGAGCGCCCTGGCCTTGGCCTCCCAGTGGCAGCCTCCCGCGGCGCCGACTGTGGATGTGCGGGACCTGTTGACGAAGGCTAAGCTGGAGAAGCTCCCGTTCCACATGCAGCCCGAGCAGGCGGTGTTCGAGTCTCTGAACAAGGACACGATGGCGGCGCGCGCCCAGGAGCGCAAGCCGTTCGCGTACGTGGACCTCACGTCGAAGGAGGTACTTCCTCTGTGGCTGCCCATCGAGTCGATCGGCGGCAAGCTCGCGCTCGCTGGGGAGAACGAGTTGCTCAACGCCGAGAGCTCGACGGCCACGTTGTCGCAGCTCCAGAACGCATTGAAATCGGCTACGTCAAGTCCGCGATTTTTCCGCACGCTGGGACAATGGTCATCGGCATTCCTGCGGTATGGCATCGTCGCGGTGGCCACGGAACAGCTCACGCTCGCGCAGATGATCTGCCACCACGACCTGATCATGCAGCTCGAGGAGTCCGAGCGGGCAGCGGGCTCCTCCCCCTTGCTCGCGGTCATCTACGACGAGATGGTGAGGAAGGCCTGGTCCACTCGAGCTGCACGCAAGGACCTGGAGTTTGTCCTCGATGACCTTGTCCAAGTCCAGGACAAGCCCGTCTTGACAGCCGCGCGCGGCAGGCTGGCGAGCGCGCTTCGGACGGCGGGGACCCAGGGCAGCGACAGCGCGAGGCCAAGGGCGGACACCGCGACAGAGCAGGAGTCCATCTTGGCCAAACAACAGGCGGCGATTGACGCCCTGACGAAGCGGGCCAATGACGCGTCCAAGCAGGTGGCGCAGCAGCAGGAGGCTTTTCGCCAGGGGGCTTTTCGGAACTCGGGAGGGCCAGAGTCCGCGGGTCAGCCAGGCCCGAAGCGCCCGGCAGGCGGCGCGACGCAGACCCCGCGCCAGATCAAGAAGCAGAAGTTCTTCGAGCGGGTCCAGAGCTACAAGCGCGAGCAGCAGCAGGCGCGGCGCTGAGCATGGCGCGCCCGCGCACTGCTCACCCTTTCAGGAGCCTTTCGTCCATCGTGGGGGAGGGGCGCCCAAAGGGTTGCACCCACTGGAGCATGTGCAATGGGCCCGTTCGGTGGACCATCCGATGTTCGGGTGCGGCCCCGAGTTGGAAGGGGACTTGCAGGCTGCTTTGAGTTGGGTTGCTGAAACACTCCCCACGTGGTTGATGAATTCCGAAGGTCTGGGCCAAGGCAGTTTTTGGCGCTTGCTGGGAGTCTCGAGAGGGAGCGGGAGGAGTGGGTCCGTCGGGCGCCACCCCAGAGTAGAGCCCTGGTAGGTTTGCTGCATGGGTGCGCTTGGGGAAGATCCTTCAATGGCCCGATGCGTCCCTCTCCAGTCACCTGCATGGGTTCCCCCTGGCAGGTGTGCTCCCTCCGCAATTTACTCTCAGCGGTGAGGAAGCCTCAAAAGGCCTGCCGCTAGATGAGCTGGTTGGCGCTATCCCGATCTGGAATCGGGAGGTGCTGAGCCACCTCAAAGACCTACCATACTCCCAGGACGCAGGCCCTGACGTTGATAAGGACGTGGCGCTTGGGGCCATGCTCCCACCGTCCGTCTCGCCCCAATCCACGTCGACAATTTGTTGCTGATGCGCCGCATCCCCGTCCGCGAGCAGCGCCCGTCGGGGTGGAAGACGCGGATTGCGGACCTGGCACGGAGTGCGGGCTAATGGCCACACCCTGTTGTCCGACACGATGTCGCGCGATCGGTTGACGTGCTCGTTGAAATCGAGCTCCAACTCATGCGTGCAGGCGCTCGGGAGCTGTTTAAGTGGAAAAGGGACGTGCGGAGAGCTTTTAAGCGCGTGCCTGTCATGTCTGCTCATGCCTGCCTTAGCGGCTCGGTTTGGCAGCATGGCGAGGACGCATTTTTCTCCCAGCATCTTGGCATGCCTTTCGGGGCGACTAGTGCTGGGCAGGGGTGGCGTAGGTTGGCCAATCTTTGGATGGCGACCGGCCGGCGCCTGCTCCGGGTGACTGGGGGGAGGCATGTTGATGATGTTTTTGGGGCGGACCCCGCGGGTTGCACAGTCACCGGGGGCTTTTGCGTAGACGTCGTAAGTCGCGTGATGGGGCTAACCCTGGATGCAGGTCAGGCTGAGGACACGCTGCAAGGCCTCATTGCGCTGGGGGCGCTTGTGCGGGACTCCCCTTTAGACGGGCGGGTGTCCGTTCAAGTCGCGCCAGAGAAGGCGGCGCTTTGGCCCCCCCTCCTCTCTGCCTACCTCGACGCAGGCCGTTGCAGTGCCAGTGAGAGCGGCAAGATGGCCAGTCGGCTCAGTTTTGCTGTCACGCTGGCCGCCGATCGAGTCGGCGGGGCATTTATCGGCCCTTTTTATGCCCAGCAGCACGATCCGATGCCCCAGTCAAGTCTGTCACGCCGGTGGCGGTGGGCCGCCTCGCGGTGGCTGCAGCACCTGCAGTCTCGCCCCCCCGCGATGCGATCGGCGCAGGATCGGTCGCGGGAGCAGGTCATCCTGCGGACGGATGCGTCGGGGGAGGCCCGGGGGCTCGCGGCGGTGTGCTGCTTCAGGGGGCAGTTTCTGTGCACCCATGCTCGAGTCCCTGAGGCCGTCTGGGCCCAGCTGCTCCCGCGGGGGGGCCACCAGATCGGATTTCAGGAGATGCTCGCGGTGGTGTTGGGCCTGTTCACGTTTAGAGCCCAGCTTCGCGACAGTTTGACGTTGCTCTTTATAGATAAATAATGATGGGGTGCGGGAGGCCTTGATGCGGAGGGGTCCGCGGGGGCCCCCGAGGTCAATGCGCTGCCTGGGCGGGCTTGGCTCTGGTGTGCCGAGTGGCGCGTGGGCGTTTACTCGGTCAGAGTTGAGAGCAAGGCGAACGTCGCTGACGGGCCCTCCCCCTGTGACTGTTCGTTGTTGCATCGGCTCCAGGCCAGTTTTGTTCCCCCCTGAATTCCCCGCGTGGTCCCATCAGCTATGGACTGGCTGCTAGCTTGGATTACGGTCACTTGCCGGAGAAAATAAATGATGCGTCTCCGTTGTTGCGCAATGAGCTGCGAGGGTCTCGATTGGAAAAAAGTGAGGGCCTCGAGTGACATTGCGCTGCTGTGCTCTGCTTCCCCGCATCGGCCCAGCTCGAGTCCTTCCTCGTCGGGCGGCGGCCGGCTGCGAGCGGGGCCCAGGATGCCTCCTGACAGCCAGGCAGGGCCCCGGGGGCGCAGACCGAGGCATTGACCAATATCCGCGACAGCCTAGTGGAGGCTTTCGTGGAAGGGGGCCCCTTGCACCGCATTCCAGGGCTTCTCAAGCGTCTCAAGGGGCTGCCGCTGATGCCGGAGGAGTTGCTGCACACAGGGTTGGGCGTGCTCCTGAACGACTCGGATTCTAAGAGGCGCCTGGACGTGACCTCCCTCACCATCGTGAATGTCTTGCTGGAGGGGTGGCAGTCACAGGCTCGCTCGTGCCGCTCTGGGTCTCTTCGAGGTCGCGTCCACCAGCCGTTCGCGGGCCTCGCCGGGTCGCGCTTCCAGCAGGCAGCTCTGGATTTGGAGCCCTGGTTTGTGCAACTTGACGGTCTCGGGGCCGCGGAGGTCCCGGTGGCGGACAGACAGAAGTATAGGAAGACGGCAACTCTTCTGTCTCTGTTGCGCGTGGTTTCGTGGCAGCACTTGGACGGCGTCGACCCCGAGGACATTGCCCGTTACGGCAGGGGCCCCTTCGAGCGCGGCCTGCTTCGACGCGCCGCCATGGAGGCAAGCGCGAAGGGGAGGCAGAAACGAGCTCGGATCGAGAGGGCCACGCCAGTGTCCACGTCTTGTCTGCCTGATTCGACAGTGTCGTCGCGCTCTTCCGTTTGTCCGCCGTTCTCGGCAACGTGCGCTTCTGCCGACGCGGTGGCATCCCGCCTCTCCGAGCAGCACGTGAACGCGGTGGAGAAGGAGGTGCAGGCCCTCGGTGGACAGATAGGCTTAGCGGCACTCGGTTCGTCCCAGCCGAGGGCCATCATCACGCAGTTGGGGGCTGCTTCTGTGCGGTCGCAGGGCGTGACTACTGATGTGTTGAGGGCTAGAGGACAGATCATGCGCGTGGAGACGAATCGGCGGAGCCTCGCCTCAGGGGCATCTGCACTCCGAGCGTGGCACGCTTTTGCTGTCAGTGTGCTCAAGTATGATAGCGAGGACACCCTTCCACCGAAGTGCGAGGACCATGTATTGCTGTTTCTGGCCATCTTCCAGAATGCAGGAACGGCTCGCAACTATTGCACTTCCTGCATTGGGCGCGCGTGGAGCAAGGCGTGGACGTGTCCTGGCACGGCCCGCGCGCAGTGCAGCAGGTGAAGGGTTTGGCTAAGATGCAGATCAGATTGAATGGGGAACAATGTCCGAAGCCGAAGTTGCGCCGCAGTTTGGTTGAGCAGTTGTGCGCGCTCTCTGCGTCGCTAGGGGATGAGAGTTTTGCCGTGTCAATGCTTCTGGCATGGGAGTTTCTCTTGCGCGTGCAGAGTGAATGCGTGTGCTTGCAGGTAGGGTCAGCAGGCTCTGTTCTGACTTTGCCGGCTGGGCGGCACAGCTCAGTCTTCGTTGCCGAAGCCAACGTCCTGCACCTGCGGCTGCGCCGGAGGAAACACCGGGCATCCGGCTCCACGCTTCGCCGGCCGTGCCCGTGCGCCCATGGGGTATCGTGGTGCGCACCGTGCAGATATCGCAATTGGCTCCAAGCTTCGAGAGCAGTGGAAGGCCAGCAAATTCAGCATCGTAGTGCTGGAGCTTTTCTGGGGAATTTTAGGAGGCTGCTTGGGCTCCTAGGGGTAGCTCAGCCCTCGAGCTTCTCTCTCAAGGCCTTCCGCGCGGGGCACGCCACCGAGCTGGTGGCCCGGGGAGCGTCGTGGTCCCAGCTCCTCGAGGCTGGAGAATGGAGGGGGAGTGCCGCCTTGAAGTATGTCGAGGCTGGAGCTGTAGAAACGGCCGCGTTCGCGGCCCGTGTCATTGACGCCAGCTCCGATGAGGACTGCTGAATGGAGTCTCTCTCTGTGTGTCTCTCTCTCTCTCGCTCTCTCTCTCTCTCTCCCACTCTGTTTCCCCAGAGTAAATGATTGAGTGAAGCGGCGTTGGGAGTTCTGGGCTGCGTTGGGTGGGTTGTTTTTCGGTGCGGCGGGGTTGGGGGGAACTGCCCTGGGCCCCCCCTCGCCTCTCCTCTGTCGTCCACTTCTCGGGGGGACGATGAGGGCGGGCGGCGAGATGGGCGGCCTGGCTGGGCGTTTCCACCGACCCACGTCTGCCGAAGGCGGCCTACCCAATCTGGTTTCTCCCTATGCGACGAGGCCCTGCAAGAATTGTGCGGGCATAACAACCGTTGTCATGTGGCGCAATGTTCCAGGGGCGAGGTGGCTTGAGGTTTTCCCCTCCGTCCTCCCCTCCTCAGATTTCTGGGGATGTCTCGCAAAATTCGTGACCGAGATTAATTAATCTCGGTCATAAATCGCTCGGGAGTTGGTCGGCCCTGACCTGGTGATCCTTTCATGTGGTGGCCACTTGGGCTCAAGCCACTCTCGTCACACCTCTTCACTTTTCCCTCCCTCCCAAACCCTGGGAGCGAGAGAGGTATGTCTGTATTTGTGCGGGTGGGTTGTTTTTCGGTGCGGCGGGGTTGGGGGGAACTGCCCTGGGGCCCCCCCTCGCCTCTCCTCTGTCGTCCACTGCTCGGGAGGACGATGCGGGCGGCGAGGTGGGCGGCCTGGCTGGGCGTTTCCACTTACCCACGTCTGCCGAAGGCGGCCTACCCAAGGTAGGTGTCTGGTTTCTCCTAATGCGACGAGACCCTGGAAAAATTGTGGTTGTCGTTGTCGTTGTCGTTGTCGTTTTCGTTGTCGGTCGGTGGGTCGGTCGTTGTCGGTCCCCGAGGGAGGGAGAGGACGACAGCGCCGTCGTTGTCGTGCCGTTTTTTCGTTGAGAGGGGGGAGGGGGGGCAGGACGGGGGGGGCGGTTCTCGACTGCGGTTCTCGAGTGCCCTATTGCCGCGGCTGGACGCAGTTCGGAACACGGGCCAGGACGGACCGCGGAAGGGTTCAGGGACAGACTGCCGAGCGGGTTCTGACGGGGGGCCTATAGGGTCGGATCGATGAGTTTTTGCAACGTTCGTGGGCCTCCGGAGGCCTCCAGAGCCTTCTCCGCGAACCTCCAGTGGCTTCTGGGGCCGCTGGAAGCCTCGAGGGGTACTCTCGGAGACCTCCCAGGAGGAGGGAAGAGGCAGCACGGCCTGCTTCCTCAATCACACAGCGAGTGCCGGAAGGGCCTTCGATTCAACTCCGTCGTGAAGAGCAGTTCTGAGGCACCGAGTGAGACAGAGGTGCCACCAGCGTGCCGTGCCGTGCCGCGCCCGCGCCGTGCTTGAGCACCCGAATGCGGCAATGGGTGCCGTGCCTTGCCCGCGCCGTGCCTGCATTCCCAGACTGAAACAAAAAGGTGGCGTGGCGTGCCCGCGGGCCGTGCCGTGCCGTGCCCACGCTGCGCCCGAATTCTCGGATGCGAACAAGTTGCCGTGCCATGCCCGCGCAGTGGCCAGAGAATTGGTGCACCATTCTTCGAGACAACGACATCCATCATCTACAAAAATGTTTCGTCGAGAGCACGCACTGAGCGCTGCGGCGCTACACTCCCATCCCCGTAGTTGGGACAGCTTTCGCTGTAGTGGCGTTCGTTCGGTCGCTCGCCCGCGCCATGCCGGAATCCTAGCATGCGAGAGAGGTGCCGTGCCGTGCCGTGCCCGCCTCCGCCTCCGCCTCCGGCATGTACGCCGCGAACGACGGCCGGGCCCTCAAGGAGAATCCGCGTGTGGCCCAGAATCCAGCAGGAGGCGAACATCAACCCAGGCACATACACATAGCAGCCACAACAGGCCGAACCCCGAGACACAAACTCAGTCCAACCACTGCCACAACCGAACTGCACACTATATTATGTGTGCGTCTCATCTGTGCACAGGGGCCACAAACTAATCTTATTTGACACGCGGGCCAAAAACAAAAAGAAGCTTGTATGGTTGTGGGGCAGGGAGAGGGAGGGGAAACAGAATTTGGGCCTCGCACATCCACACGCCGCACCACCTCCACAAAGAAACGCGCAATCAAGAGACAGCCCCAGCTGCAAGGACGTGGGGGCGGCTTTGACCTGCCCCACGAGGAGACAGGCCTGCTCGGCGGAACTATAGAACCGCCAGCCGCCCCCGCGGACGACCTTCCGAGGATGGCCGCTGGCTCGATCAAAACAGCCACCCGGAGACACACGACCAAGTGGAGCACATCTACCATGAGATGGAAGGCCATCAAGAACAATTACAAAAACACGCCTTCCCCCCAAGATAAAGGTGCATTCAAAAATTCATTCATTCCCCCTCCACGAACTCACCCATCACGTGCCGCATCACTCTGCAACACCACCTGAGTACCCGAGACCGAAACAGAGTGGCGCCAAGAAGGTGGCCGCACCAGCGGTGGCGCAAGGCGCCTGCTTGGTGCGTTTAGACAAGCCGACCCCTCTGGTGCCACCCGAGCACACGACACTGAGGCCCGGAAACGACCAAAGGCGTCGCAGGGTGCATCACAAACAGATTCCGACGCCTGTTTCTGCAAGATCACCTTTTCCAGGAGCACGAATCCGTGTAGGCACACACATGCACACGAAGCTTTACCCGAGGGAAACGCAGGGCCTTCTGTGGAAACATCCGCTGCAGCCACGCCGCGCCGCGCCGTGCCGTGCCCGCGCCGCGCCGCGCCGACCGGGTGCCTCCTCGTGCAGCGTCGGTGCTTGGGGCCTCCATGCTTGGTGTGATGTTTGCTTTAGGGAGGAGGGACCTCCCCACGCTGCCGCCTTTTGTCCGCCTCGGCGCTCCCGGGAGGCTCTCGTGGCCGCTGCGGCAGGCAGCTCGAGAGTAGCCGGCATGGTGCCTGGCAGGGGGACAAGCGCTGTTTTGGGGGCGAGGGCAGATTCGGGAGGGCGCCAACTATTCCTCCTCCTCCTCCTCCTCCTCCTCCTCCTCCTCCTCCTCCTCCTCCTTCTCTCTCTCCTCCTCCTCCTCCTCCTCCTCCTCCTCCTCCTCCTCCTCCTCCTCCTCCTCCTCCTCCTCCTCCTCCTCTCCTCCTCCTCCCCCTCCTCCTCCTCCTCCTCCTCCTCCTCCTCCTCCTCTCCTCCTCCTCCTCCTCCTCCTCCTCCTCCTCCTCCTCCTCCTCCCCCTGCTCCTCCTCCTGCTCCTCCTCCTCCTCCTGCTCCTGGTCCTGCCCTCCTCCTGCTCCTGCTCCTGCTCCTGCTCCTGCTCCTCCTCTTCTTCTTCCTCCTCCTCCTCCTCCTCCTGCTCCTCCCCATCCTCCTCCCCACCTCCTCCTCCTCCTCCTCCTCCTCCTCCTCCTCCTCCTCCTCCTCCTCCTCCTCCTCCTCCTCCTCCTCCTCCTCCTCCTCCTCCTCCTCCTCCTCCTCCTATTCCTCCACACACCGATCCTAGCCAGGTGCATATGCCGTGCTCGCCGAGCCGGGAGGGCGTATACACCGATCCTGGGCCCGATCCTAGGCCCTGGGCCCAGGATGGGTCTGGCCCAGACGGGTGCAGGTGTATTCGGGACCCGGGCTCCCCGCAGAGAGCGGCCCGCTGCGGGGAGCAGGCGGGACGGTGTGATCACGAGCTTCAGGGCGTATGTCTCTGGAGGCTCAAAGTGGTTACGGCACGACTGGCGACGAAGACCAGCAGCAGTTCTTGCCACGTTTGGAAAGGATTCGCTGTCGGTGCCGCCGCGGGCGTTGTTCACTTGAGCTTGAAGGCGTGTCCATTCGGAGCGGCCGCCGCCAGTTTTGAAAAACATCTGGCGTTGGGCATCTTACTTGTTTTTCCCGTACACGTTCCAGGCGTCCAGAATGTCGCACCACACCAGCAAGCATTCGTTCAAAATGGCACCCTTGCGGCTACATGTACAGGGAGCCGCGTTGGGTGGCAGCGATGGGGGGCAACGATGGGGGGCCGACGATGGGCCACCGATTTCGGGGGCCTGGCATCTCTCATTGGGCGCGAGGAGAATGCTGTAGAACCCTCACAGATAATATATGATAATGTATACACACATGAAGGTCAATATGGGTAAAAGTTCAAGCACCAACAACAACCAACAACGACAAGTCTGAGACCGTTCGCTCTTACCCGCCCGCGTGCCATTTCAACACGTATATCCCAAACCATCGATACCCGCTTTCTTCGTCTTCGATCGGACCCCATCTAGGGATCAGTCTTCCTTACTTGCCCCGCGTATTTGCAGCAGTCCCTAAAGCAAGGGACGAGGGGACGGATGGAAGGAAGGGACAAGGGATCGTTTCTTATTCATTGTTTTGCCGATCGGCGCGGGCCCTCGTACCTTCCCCCTCCCCCCCCTGGAGTCGATCCTGGCTGTTTGGGGCGCCTATTTCGAGCAGGCGGAGCCTCCCCCCATAGGACGCACGGTCGCAAACAGTCGCACTAAGCAGAGGTCTGGAGCCAGAACCCCCCTGTCCCCCACCCCCTTCCGCCCAATGTCGAAACGGTCGAAACGCCGTACACATATATATATATATATATAGAAGTATATAATATTATGAAAAATCACCAAGGGGGGAGAAGGATGGAGCACGAGAGAGATTAGCAGGAGGGGGCCCAGGAGCAGAAGAGCACGTGGCAGAACCAGACGGGCAGGGCGGGCGGGCAGGCCTGGCGAGCGGGCCGGGAGGGCAGGCCCAGGCGGCCGGGTCGAGCAGGCGGGTTGCTGAAGCGGGAGTCCCGCGTGAGTCGCGAGGAGGTCGCGGGCGACAGCGCGATGCCCAAGCAAATCGTGAGAGAGGCCAAGGCGAGAGCGTGATTCCTGAGTGTCGAGGGCGCGGCGCCGGAATCATGCGCGAGGAAGTCTCACACGAGTGCCGCGACTCCTGCATGAGTTGGGAGCGCGAGAGCCCGATTTCAGAATAGATTGTGAGGAAGTATCAGGCTGGAGCCGCTTATCAGGCTGGAGCCGCTGCTGTTGTAAACAGGAAGCGAGGGGCTCATTCTGAACCTTTTTTCCCATTGTAAAAACAACAGGGTGCGATCCCCAGAAGGAGCATTTTTATTGAAAAACACAATGGGCAGCCGGGGGGCATCAATATTTATCTTTGATAGATGAGAGTTCAACAATAATAATTCGTGTCTTCGCCTTCGATCGTGTCCCCTTTGGGGGCATATCTTCCTGACCTGCCACGTGTAGTTGGCGCAGCCCCTAAGGGAGGAAGAAGGGAAGAGACAAGGGGAAGGGAGAAGGATAGAGCACGAGAGACCTGTGCAGGAGCGGACCCTAATGGGCGGATCGAGCGGGCAGGCCTCGACGGCAAGCTCTTGCGGGCGGGTCGCTGAAGAATCAATCCAAAATGAATCGCGAGAGCGTGCTTCCTGAGTGTCGAGAGCGCGACTCCTGGATAATGTGTGCGCGAGAATGCGATTTTGAGCAAAGTGTGGGGAAAGCATCAAACGGGAACCGCTGTTGTTGTAAATTAGAGCGCGAGAATTCCTTCGTAGAAAACCAAGTACGAGCCCTGGGAGGAACACATGGATCGAAAAAACACAGTGGGTACGGGAGGGGAATCAACAAGCATTTTTGTTCCGAAACGAGAATTCAACGAGCATTTTAAGATTGTTCGCTCTTTTCTGCTCGCGTACGATTCAACACGTATATCCCAAGCCATCGATACCCGCGTTCTCCGTCTTCGATCGTACCCCTTGAGGGGTATATCGTCTTTTCCTGCCACGTGTATTGGCTGCAGTCCCTAAAGAAGGGGAGAGAGGACGGATGGAAGGAAGGGCCAAGGGGGAGGGAGAAGGATGGAGCACGAGAGAAATTAGCAGGAGGGGGGTTAGGAGCAGAAAGCACGTGGCAGAACCAGACGGGCAGATCGTAAACCCTAACGGGCGGGCTGGGAAGGCAGGCCCAGGCGGCCGGGTCGAGCAGTCGGGTAGTTGAAGCGGGAGTGTCCAATGAAACGCAAAGAATTTTCGAGCGATAGCGCGATTCCCAAGTAATTCGTGAGAAACACCAAAGCGAGAGCGTGATTCTTGAGTCTCGAGGGCGCGGCGTCTGAATAAATTGCGAGGGGGTCCCACGCGCCAGCGCGATTCCTGAATACAGTATATGAGGAAGTTCCGCGCGAGAACGCGATTTGGAAAGAAACTGTGGGGAAGAAATAAAACGGGAGCCGCTGTTGTTGTAGACCCCGTTCGGAAACGCTGCCCAGGAGAGCTGACGGGAAAAGGGGCGAAGATATACATCTCGTGAAACAAAGCGGGCAACCAGGATGAACAGAAAGATCGCTGTGAGCAAGGGGATGGCCTTGGAGGATTCCTTCGGGCCATCCCTGGGGCCCGCGGAGGGGCGAGGGGAGGAGGAGGAGGAGGATGAGGAGGAGGAGGAGGAGAAGGAGGAAGCAAAACGCCTCTTGGGGTCCACGTAGGACGCTCTTGGGGCGCTCTTGGGGCCATCTTGGGGCCGTCTTGGGGCCCTCTTACGGCCCTCTTGGAGCTTTCTTGGTGCTCCCTTTGGGCCTTCTTAGGGCAATCGTGGAGGGCGTCGGTGAAAAGAGAGGGATCGTAACGTTTCCCCCCCTCCCCTCCCCCCCTTCTGGGGCCATCAAAATCGCCTCTCGGGGCGCTCTTGGGCCAGTCTTGGGCGCTTTCGGAGCGGTAGGGGGGCCTCTTGGACCCCTTTTGGACCTCTGTTGGGCCATCTTGGGGCCTCAAAGCGCATCGGAAGCGAAAAG
>CAUYUJ010020149.1:57500-74003 GCA_963575745.1 Prorocentrum cordatum
CGAGGACGATGACGGCGGTGGCTATGCGGAGGAGGAGCAGCAGCAAGGACGGTGTCTCCTTGTGACGAGCGAAGTTGAGCGCCACCGCCCCCAAGGCATGGCACCATCAGCAGAGCGTGTTGGGCACCGAGCTCCTCGGCGGGCGGCCGCATCGTCGTCGTCGCGGTCGTGGCCGTGTGCGGTCGTCGTGGTCGTGGGTCGTGGTCGTGGTCGTTAGCGTGGTTGCATCGTGTTCGCCATCGTCGCTGGCGTAGGGAGGAGGAGGAGGGGGAGGGGGAGGAGGAGGAGGAGGAGGAGGAGGAGGAGGAGGAGGAGGACGAGGAGGAGGAGGAGGAGGAGGAGGAGGAGGAGGACGAGGAGAGAGGGAGAGGGAGGACTCTGGAGGGAGGAGAGCAAGAGGAGGGGGAGGGGGAGGAGCAGCTGATCAGGGCAAAGTGGGCGCGCCACGCAGACTCTGGCAGCGCCCTGGCTGACCCCCACGCGCAATTGCAGCAGCCAGACGACGACCACCCTGGGGACCTCCAAGAGGAGCTCGAGATCGGCGGGGGAGGCCAGAGTTTTCACCGGTGCTGTTCCCAACCTCGCTGTCGGGATTCGGTTTCGTGCGGGGGTCATTCCCGCGGCGTGCCGATTGTGATCCGGGCCCCCGACGAGGGCAGCCAGGCGTTGGGTTTTTTCTAAGGACGTCTCGCGGCGACATTGGTCAAAGGGAGGATGGGGAGGGAGAGAGGAGCGGGAGAAAGGAGGGAGGAAGGAGAATTAGTGAACGGGGAGGAGCGAATTGCAGGAAGAAGGACAGGAAGAGGCGGAGGAGTAGGAGGACCAGAGTAAACCCAGGATGCATAAATGATGCTGCATTGCTTTCCTCCCTCGTCTTCTGCAAACGTTCGTGCCCTAGTAGAAAAATAATGATGCTACAATGCGCTCTCCAGCCCCAAGCCCCGTCCTCAGATGTCCCCTTCTGGTAGCCCTCGGCCCATCCCGCGTGCCGGGGCGGGTTGTGGGCCAGAGTCCTCTTGGACACCTCTTGGGCGCATCTTCGGACCTCTTGGCGGTCTCGTGCGCCATCTTGTCACAAGGCTGTTCGTAGGGCCAGTTCGGGTTTCCCTCTCCGGGACCGAACAACCAAAACCAGCCAACAAGTTCCTGTTCGGTGAATTTGGGTGTTGGGAAGAACATGCGAACCACCCCAACAGTCACGCGGCAAGCCTTGGGATATCCGTGATTCGGGGATCTGACTTCTTAAACAATCTGAAAAACACAGGCTTCAAAGCGACCAGAGAACACTCCATTGAGTGTACGGCACAGCGGCGGACAAATTGTCCTTTCCATGTCGGGAAGAACCCACGGCCGAGGAGGGGATGAAGAAGAGAGGTAGGACGACGAGGAGGAAGAGGGGAAGGTTGAGGAAATAAAGGCCAGAGGTTAGTCGATAGCCTCTCCATCGACGGTCTGCCGCAGTGGAGTGTCTCATCATGGGCATCATCACCACCACCAATAACATCAGCATCACCACCAAAAACAGCAAATACGTCCCCAGTATCACCATAACAACAATAATCACAGTAGTAATAGTAATGATAATGATAATGGTAATGATAATGATAATGATAATGATAACAACAATAATATCAGCCAGCGTTGACTCCAAATAGATAAGGAGGACAGGAGGAGGACGAGAGGAGGATGGGAGGAGGACGAAAGGAGGACGGGAGCAGGACGGGAGGAGCAAAATCAAGCAAGCGCAAACAAGCAAGCGGAAGCAAGCAAGCGCAATCGAGCAATAACACGCAAGCAAGACGCAGCGATCAAGTGCAAGCAAGCAAGGGCAAGCAAGAGCCAGCAAGCGAAAGCAATCACGCAAGAGCAAGCAAGCAAGTGCCATTGGAAAATGGGAGGGTCCTAAAGACCAATTACTTCAAATGAGTCAGGACTCCTATAGGGCAAGCCTATTTGGAGGGTAATAATAATAATCGTCATCATCAGCAGCATCATCAGCAGCAGCATCAGCACCAGCATCCTCATCATCATCATCAGCAGCAGCATCATAGTCAGCATCAGCATCATCATCAACGTCATCATCATCATCAGCAGCAGCACCATCACCAACACCCCATGGCCATCAGCATCATCATCACCACCACCATCATCGATGGGCAGCATCATCACCATCAGTATCATCCTCATCAGGGTTTTCATCAGCATCTTCAGCATCATCAGCAGCATCATCGTCGTCATCTGCAGCAGCAGCAGCAGCGTCATCATCACCAGCAGAATCACCATCCTCATCCTCATCCCCATTCTCGTCCTCATTGCCATCCTCACTATCATCGGCGGTGGCGGCGCGTTCCTGGTCCTGGCCCCTGGTCTGGGCTTGTGGGCGCAGTACGGGTGCCTTTGCATTCACTATCTGCTCTTCTTCGACGTCCTGATTGTGGTGTCGCACGTAGTCCTGGTGGTCCGTTTCCTGGCGATGGTGTTGTTGTCGGTGCAGGTTCCTCATCTGCGCCTCAGCCGCTTGTGCCCGCCTGCCCTTCGTGCTGTGGCTGCTGATGCGAGGGCCGTGGAGCGCTGTGTGTTCAGGCATGGTGCGACGTGCCTCGTGGAGGGGCTGGTCACTCGCTGCGTTGTGGCTTCGGAGCCCCGCCTCGTGATGGCGCATGTCGGTCGGCGCACCAGTGCGTGTGCCACCCCGGCGATCGATAAGCACATGGTGAGGCAGCTTGTTTTTCCCCCACCATCTTGTGGTGTTGAGTCCTCGCTTTGAGCCAACAGCGCCCCGCGTCTCACTCCCCCTCCCTCCTCTCATCCCTGCCTCTGCGCTCTCCGCACGTCCAGCTCGGCACACGCCTCACGAGTTTCATGCCACCACAACTACGGAGCTCCACCTACAGCCCCAGCGCGTGCGTCCACGTGCCTGCCGCCCCATGATTTCGAAACGCGCCTCGCAAGTTTCGTGGCCCCATGGTGAGCTCCACCTGCGGCCCCCGCGGGTGCGTCCACATGCGGCCGCCCCGTACATGTCGGCACACCGTTCACAAGCTTCGTGGCCCCATAGGGAGCTCCACCTGCAGCCCCAGTGGGTGCGTCCACATGGGGCCGCCCGACAAATTTCGGCACACACCGCACACGTTTCGTGCGTGACCCCATAGGGGGCTCCCCCTCCTTCGTCCCAGCTTCCTTGCGGTACTCACACGTGCACAGGGCCAGGTCTTTCGCCAGGATCATTATGTTGGCTGACCGCACGCATGGCACTGAAGAACGATACTCTTCTCATTATGGTACAGGTGTCTCTGCCTGGGCAGGACTATGTCATAGAGCAGAGCATGCAGAAGACCGATGCAATCGTCGCGGAGCCTCACGACACAAGGGGCTCTTCGAGCTGAGGGGGTGGAACGACATTCATCATCTGCATCATCATCACCATCAGCATCATCATTATTATCGTCAGCATCAGCATCAGCATCATCGACATCATCAGCAGCATCATCAGCAGCATCGTTCATCATCAGCATCGTCATCAGCATCATCATCATCGTCGTCATCTTCAGTATCAGCATCATCATCATCATCATCATCATCATCAGCATCATCATCATCATCATTATCATCATCATCGTCGTCGTCATCGTCATCGTCATCGTCATCGTCATCATCATCGTCGTCATCAGCATAACCACCAGCAGCAGCATCACCATCATCATCTTCATCATCATGAGAACCATTACCATTATCCATACCATCACCAACATGTGCAGCATCACCATCATCATCACCATCATCACCACCATCATCATCAACATCATCCTTCCACCTCCCAATTCCTCCCTCCTCATTCATCCTCCCCCCCTCCCTCCCTCTTTCCCTCCCTCCCTCCCTTCCTCCCTCCCTCCCTCCTCCCTCCCCTCCCTCCTTCTCCTCCTCATGCTCCTCCTCATCATCCTCCTCTTTCTCCTCCATGCAACGAGATTTGTGCAAGCCCAAATGCGCCATGTCGGGCCAGGGGGAGACGGCTCGGCCTCAACCGCTTGGCCGCCCCTCCGAGGGCCACCGCCCCCTGCTCCTCAGCCTGCTCCGGCGGCGGCGACTGCCCCCTCTGGCGGTTGGCGCCCCCGAGGGCCGCCGCCAGGGGTCGCGCCACATCGCCACCCCCGAGGGCCGCCGCGCGCTGCGACGACGGCCCTCGGGGTCTCAGCCCTCTCTCGCAGCGGCGACGGCCCCCTCTGGCGGTTGGCGCCCGCCCTGTGGGTACCTCAAGAGCCTTGGCATGCAGGATGGCCCAGACCCCCTCGAGTTATGAATTATCCCAGTGCGACCCTACCTAGGAGTTGGAGCCCCTAGGAAAGCAGCATTAGTAGTAACAGTAAAGCTAAGCTGAAGCTAAGCTAAAGCTAAGCTAAAGCTAGGCTAAGGCTAAGCTAACACTAAGCTAAAGCTAAAGCTAAGCTGAAGCTAAGCTGAAGCTAAGCTAAAGCTAAGCTAAAGCTAAGCTAAAGCTAAACTAAAGCTAAAGCTAAAGATAAGCTAAAGCTAAGCTAAAGCTAAGCTGAAGCTAAGCTAACGCTAAGCTAAAGCTAAGCTAACGTTAAGCTGAAGCTAAGCTAAAGCTAAGCTAAAGCTAAACTGAAGCTAAGCTAAAGCTAAGCTAAAGCTAAGCTAAAGCTAAGCTGAAGCTAAGCCAAAGCTAAGCTAAAGTTAAGCTAAAGCTAAGCTAAAGCTAAGATAAAGCTAAGCTATAGCTAAGCTAAAGCTAAGCTGAAGCTAAGCTAAAGCTAAGCTAAAGCTAAGCTGAAGCTAAGCTAACACTAAGCTAAAGCTAAGCTAACACTAAGCTGAAGCTAAGCTACAGCTAAGCTAAAGCTAAGCTAACACTAAGATGAAGCTAAGCTAAAGCTAAGCTAAAGCTTAGCTAAGGCTAAGCTAACACTAAGCTAAAGCTAAGCTAAAGCTAAGCTGAAGCTAAGCTAAAGCTAAGCTAAAGCTAAGCTAAAGCTAAGCTGAAGCTAAGCTAAAGCTAAGCTAAAGCTAAGCTAAAGTTAAGCTAAAGCTAAAGCTAAAGCTAAAGCTAAAGCTAAGCTAAAGCTAAAGCTAAAGCTAAGGCTAAAGCTCCCAGGGGACTGGGGGAACCGCGGGGCGGGGACTGGGGGAACCGCCCTGGGCGGTTAGCACTGCCCGGCCCTTTAAGCAAAGAGAGTAAGAACCCTTCTAGGCAGAGCCTAGGTAGGGAAAAATCACAAGCGTGCTCTTCTCACGCACGCCCAACGACCACACTTCGGCTCACGCACCCAGGCTTAAGTCGGGCCTGCCCCTCTACAGGGGGGAGTATTCAAAAATTGTCAAAAAATGCTCTGGGGACGATTTCTTGACTATGATTTACCTCTGGGGAGTTTGTTTTGGCTGTTTTTTTGTTTTCCCCAAAAATCCGCCTGCCAGGGGGACATGCCCGACCTAAACGCAGGCCCAGTTCCGCCTCCTGGAGTGCTCCACGAGTCAAAGGGAGCCGTGCACCCAGCGCTGTCGGACGCATGGCGGCTCCTGCTGTGTACCACTCAAACGCAGTCTGCTCCCCGTGTTCGGCAGGCGGTGACCGCATCCTCTGGCGGTGGCGCCTTCTCTTGCCTCCTCCTCCCCCTCCTCCTCCTCCTCCTCCTCGTTCTCGTCCTCCTCCTCATCTTCCTCCTCCTCCTGCTCCTCCCCATCCTCCTCCCCATCCTCCTCCCCATCCTCCTCCTCCTCCTCCTCCTCCTCCTCCTCCTCCTCCTCCTCCTCTCCTCCTCCTCCTCCTCCTCCTCCTCCTCCTCCTCTTTCCCCTCCTCCTCCTCCTCCGAGGGGGAGGCGGGGAGGCGAGCGGAGCCACGCCATGCACGAGGTGCCCGAGTTCGCGGCGGCCTTCGGGAGCCGGGCCGGGCGGCAGTCGAGCAACGTTCACCGCAACGGGGACGGGGGCAAGAAGATGATGGCGGCACAGGCTCGACGCCGACGCCGGCATCCTCGCTGCGGAGGTCGAGGGTCGAGGGTCGAGGTTGTTGGGCACTTGTGCGCCCTTGAGGGCCTCCTGGAGCGCCCTCGAAGCCACGGCAGGATTCCCCTCGGAGTCCTGCTCGTGACGCGCTCCGCGAGAGGTTTGGGGGCCAGGGAGATGACCGCGGCGCCATCACGCTGGGCAACGAGAGCACGCAGATGCGGTCTTGTTCTCAGCATCGGGCTCACGTGCCGTCCCCTGCAGGACTTCTGGGATCCAGACTGGCTGCTGGCGATGTGCATGCAAAAGGGCCCCAACACGTGCGCAAAACTCTGGAGGGGGAAAAACACAAAGGCACAATTAATCGTCCATTCCTCAGAAAATACAGGAAAATAAAGGAAGTGAGGGGGAAAACGAAAACCCCAAGAACATGGGAAAATATGGGGAGTCGATTTATTTGTGTGTATTTATTTGTGTGTCCTGGGGCCCTTTCAAAAACCTCCAAAACGGGGACGCCGCCGACGACGCCGGCGCCGCCGACTTTGGAGGTCTGGGGTTGTCTCCGGGGCCTCGCGTCGCCACGGCGGGATGCGGCTCGAGCAGCAGGCCGAGAAGAGGACGCCGGCGCGGGCTCGACGCCGACGACGACGTCGTCGCCCTCGTTCTGGAGGTTTGGGAGGCATCTCGGGGGATGCTCGTCGCCACGGCTGGGCGCGGCCCGAACAAGTGGCCAGGAAGGTGGTGACGGCACAGGCTCTGCGGCCAGGGGCAAGGCTCGAGGGGCGAAGTTGTTGCTGTTGTTGTTGCTGGTGTTGCTGTTGTTGTTGTTGTTGTTGTTGAACATTATTTCTTCTGAAGAATAATTATTGTTGGGACCCCTGGTGCGCGCCCCCCCCGCCGCGCCTAGGCCGCAGCCACATTTTCATCATTTTCGTGAGGAAGTCTCAGATAAAACGATGTGATCCAGATCCGGTTGTTTTGTTGACGCCCGCTTTCCCTTGCAAAAAATAAGCTAAAGTGGACATTTCTTGTTCAAACATAACCAAACTTCAAGAATCCCTTGCAAAAAATAAGGTAAAGTGGACATTCGCGCGCGCAAGACGAAATCCTTCCAAAACCTTAGTTTTCGTAACGATTTTAACATAAAAACATCAAAAAACCAATGGTTTTTCAAAAAAAAATGTCAAAATTTCATCCCGCGCGCTCTTGCGGATTCGTAGGAAACCCAACACTTTTTAAACATTTCTGTCAAACGGGCTTTTGCGAGCAACTTTTTCGAACTTCTGCAACAACGGTTGCGCACCTGCCAGGGCCATCATCCCTGTCAAATAATACCATGCGGGACACATTCGTTTTTTCTTCGCGCGCGCACGCCGTCGTCGTCGGCCGCGGGGCCCTGAATAGTAGCCACGGTCGTCCGCATGCCACGAAGTGAAGTGTCCGAACGTCATAGGGCGGGAAGCTGGGTGTGGGTGGTGGCGAAGAGTCGTTTGGAAATTTGGTAGAGCTTGAACCGGCCCCCCCACAAAGTGGGGGTATTGCCCGCCTCCTATGAAAACCCTGGCACTGGTGAGAACGGAGTGTCCCCACGTGCTAGTAATTGTTGTTGTTGTTGTTGTTGTTGTTGAACATTATTAATTCTAAAGAATAATTATTGTTGGGCCCCCTGGTGCGCGCCCCCCCTGCGCCGCCTAGGCCGCAGCTACATTTTCATCATTTTCGTGAGGAAGCCTCAGAAAAGAGGGTGTGTACAGGATCCGGTTGTTTTGTTGTAATCCGCTTTCCCTTGCAAAAAACAATAGAAAATGACATTTCTTGTTCTAATATAATCAAATTTCAAGAATCCCTTGCAAAAAATAAGGTAAAGTGGACATTCGCGCGCGCAAGACGAAATCCTTCCAAAACCTTAGTGTTCGCAGCGATTTAACATAAAAACATCAAAAAACCAATGGTTTTTCAACCAACCAAAAAAATGTCAAAATCTCATCCCGCGCGCTCTTGCGGATTCGTAGGAAACCCAACACTTTTTAAACATTTCTGTCAAACGGGCTTTTGCGAGCAACTTTTTCGAACTTCTGCGACAACGGTTGCGCACCTGCCAGGGCCATCATCCCTGTCAAATAATACCATGCGGGACACATTCGTTTTTTCTTCGCGCGCGCACGCCGTCGTCGTCGGCCGCGGGGCCCTGAATAGTAGCCACGGTCGTCCGCATGCCACGAAGTGAAGTGTCCGAACGTCATAGGGCGGGAAGCTGGGTGTGGGTGGTGGCGAAGAGTCGTTTGGAAATTTGGTAGAGCTTGAACCGGCCCCCCCACAAAGTGGGGGTATCGCCCGCCTCCTATGAAAACCCTGGCACTGGTGAGAACGGTGTGTCCCCACGTGCTAGTAATTGTTGTTGTTGTGGTTGCTGTTGTTGTTGTTGGTGTTGTTGTTGGTGGTGCTGTTGTTGCTGCTGTTGCTGTTGTTGCTGTTGTTGTTGTTGCTGTTGTTGGTGTTGTTGGTGTTGTTGGTGTTATTGTTGTTAGTGTTGTTGTTGGTGGTGGTGGTGTTGTTGTTGGTGGTGTTGTTGTTGCTGTTGTTGTTGTTAGTGTTGTTGTGTTTGCCCTTTGGAGCGTGGAGTGGGGCGCCCTTGGAGCGCCCTGGTCGCCACGGATGGAGTCCCCTCGAAGTTCTCGTCGGAGCTCAAGCCAGGAGGGGCGCAGGCTTGGCGGCGGCGGCTCGACAAACAAGTGTATGCCCAGACCTCGAGGTGTCAGGTTCGGGCACCTTTTGGGGAACGCCTGGAGCGCCCTCGGTGCCACGGCGGGATCCCCGTCGAGATCCCGCGCAGAACTCGCCCCGGCGGAGGTCTGGAGGCCAAGCAGGCGGGCGGCGGCGCAGGCTATGCGCCGGCCCCGAGCATCAGGCCCGGGCGTCGCAAGAGCACATCGGGACGGATGTCTGTGTTTCGCGTTCGGCCTCCAGGGGCCGTTTCCTGGCCCCGAGCCGTATGACAGTAAAACAATTCTAGTCTTAAGTCGGGCTTGTCCTCTGACAGGAGGAATATCCACAAATGGTTTTCAGAAAATAGTCTGGGGACTATTTCTTAATTTGTCTTAACCGCGTTTGAATTTGTTTGACTATGTTAAAATTTGTCCTCGAAAATCGGCCTGTAGGGGGACAGGCCCGACCTAAAACTATTCAGGATGAAAAGCCAGTCCTGGCGAAGGGGTCGAGATGTTGGCGAGCCCGCGTCACAAAAACAAAGCGCAGCATTCGGAGGAGAGGGGGCGGGGACGTCGACGTCGTCACTTCGGAGTCTTGGGGGGGAGGGGGGGCGTTTCTGGAGGTTCTCGTCGCCACAGCTGGGCGAGGTTCGAAAAAAAGGCCAGGATGGGCCTGGGGAGAGATCCACATTCCGGTTTCGAGCAGGGTATGACCCGTCCACCCCCCCTCGTCCTCCTCCCCGGCGACGTTCGCTCCTCCTCCTCCTCCTCCTCCTCCTCCTCCTCCTCCTCCTCCTCCTCCTCCTCTTCCTCCTCCTCCCGTCCCGAGCTTTTCTCAGCATCCTATCCCACCAAGCGGAGCGACACGCCATCAGTCTGCACGGCACAGCGTGTCGCAGGGACTGCCGCTGCAACACACTAAGCAACAGATCTTGGCCGCAGCAGTGCTGGGGAGGAGGAGTCCTCTATCTTCGGAGATCGGCTCTCGATCCTCCACCCCCTCCTCCAGGAAAGCCTTGGGATTGCTGGGAAAACCCCGCTGGAGTTGCGAGGGAGATCCTCAGACCTGAGATCGTGAGATTCACGACCGGAACCATAGACCCCATCATTCTGCTGCATCTCCCGAGCTGGATGAGCCGGCGAGGGCCCCAGGGCCCGGAGTGGGGCGCGAAGGCGCCCGGTGCAGACACAACTTGCGACGCCAGGATTCTCGAGGAGGGGTCTCGAGGAGCGCCCAGAAGCCCTGACCGCAGTGGAGCAGCGATGAGGATGACGAGGCGGAGGAGCACCCCGCCCCCTCTGGCGCCCCATCGGCCCCCCCCGAGGCCCTGCGGGAGGCCCTCGAGAAGCCGCCGCCGAGGCCCGAGGGGGTGCGGACCTACGCCTCAGAGGCGGTCAGCGGCGCGACCCACCTGGAGCTCGGCGACGGCGGCGCGGCCGCTGGCGCCGTCGGCGCCGCCGCAGTCGCCGTGGTCGCCGTCGCCGCGGTCCTCGTCGTCGTCGTCGTCGACGTCTTCGCCGCCGTCGTCGTCATGGTCGTCGCCGTCGCCGCCGTGGCCGTGGTCGCCGCCGCCGCCGTCGTGGCCTCGGTCGTCGCCGCCCGGCGTGGAAGGCGGCGAGGCCGCTGGCGCGCCAGGGCTGACGCCACGCTTCGAGGGCTGCGCGGGGAGCCGGTCTGGCGAGCAGCCGCACGCGAAGCAGGAGATGCTGGCAGGGAGCGGCACGTAATTTCGACAGGGGCGTTCGTTAGGGAGTGTGCCAGGGAGGCGCCAGGTCCTGGAGGATTCCATGATGTCCTGATTAGGGAGGCGGTGACAGCCCTGGCCAAGCCTCAAATTGGTGTTCCACCGGCTTTCACCCTGGACTCCTTCTCCACGGGTTCCTCGCCCAATGCCCTCACCGTATGCCCAGACCTCCTCGCGTGGGCACGACAAGCACAGCTGAAGGTTTCTCGTCGCTTTCGGCCAAGAGGTGACGTACGCTGGCCTCGACGGGGGTCCAGGGCGGGCCGTCGAGAGGAGGAGCAGCACTCGGGTGACGACGACGCCCGCCCCGCACAGCGCGCCCCTGGTGGCAGCAGATGGGCGGGCCGCCTGTCGTCGCCTTGCCTTCGAGAGGAGGAGGGGGAGGAGGAGGAGGAGGAGGAGGAGGAGGAGGAGGAGGAGGAGGAGGAGGGAGGAGGAGGAGGGGGAGGGAGGATGAGGAAGAGGAGGAGGAGGAGGAGGAGGAGGAAGAGGAGGAGGAGGAGGAGGAGGAGGACCAGTGCAAACCCAAGAGTCATCAGTGATGCTCCCTCTTCATAGGCCCCTACACGGGTTCATTTCCACTGTGTGAACTGCCTCGTTGGAAGGCGGCCGTTTGAAGACCCTGAAGCGTGCAAAAACATTGTTCCCGGGATTCCAACGCAACGGATAAACTTGACTGTTGCGTCTTGACGATCCTGAACCGTGCCAGAACGCCATTCTTGGGACGTCAACACCAAGAACCAATGTAAGCGATTGCACAAACATACTCTTGAATCACGATTAGAAAACGACTCGCCCTCCATCTGTGAAATTGTTGCCAGTGTTTACGTTTCAGCGTCATCAATGGTGAGGAAGTCTCAGACGAAACGCCCGGCCCGCCATGAAAACTGGCCTCGGTGTGCGACAGGCAGAAGTCACTTTTACCAAGAGGAATGGAGGACGAGGAGGAGAAGGAGGAGGAGTAGGAGGAGGAGGAGGAGGGCGAGGAGCAGGAGGACAAGGAGGACGAGGAGGAGAAGGAGGAGGAGGAGGAGGACGACGAGGAGGAGGGGCGGAGGAGAGGGAGGAGGAGGCGGAGGAGGAGGACGAGGAGGAGATCTTCCTCCTCCTGGGAGATCAGGAGGAGGGCGCAAACCACACCCGAGGCTGCCCAGGCCCATCCTGAGCCCAGGATGTGCTGGCAGGGAGCGGTACCCAGAGCTCCGCGCGCTGCGACCAACAAAAAAAATACGACGGTGGATTCGCCTTTTTGTGTCATTTTCGGCTGCTGGGGGCCCTTGCACGAAAGGGGACGACACGAAAATCTGCCCCCTGCCGTGCCCCGGGACCGTGATAGAACGGCTCGGGATGGACAAAATTGGTCCAGGGGGCCCCGCGAGCTGCCGCACGCGGAGCACGGCATGGCCGACAGGGAGCGACGGCTAGATCTCCGACGATGTGATGCTTTCAATCCGAGAATCCCAGCGTGTTTCCTCGATGTTGCCTGCTGGGGCCCATCATCGCGACCCAGGACCAACCAAAAACAAGGGTCCCTTGGGAAAACGGGTCGGGAGCGCTGGGGCCGCGGAGCGCAAAAGTCATACAGCCAACCCGCACAGGAAGGATCAGCAGCCTTCCGAGGTGGCCCTCGCATCCTTCCCTTTCGGCCCCTCCGCGGCCGCCCTCACTGGCCGCGCCCCGCCCGCAGAGCGTCGGCATGGCCTCCCAAGGCCCTTGCATCCGCATCGCGGGTCCTCATGATACGGATTGACTGTATCGGGTACAGGGTCCAGCTCGAGTAAGGAGCACTTACTTTTCACAGGGGGCTCGGTCGTTCCTTCGGTTTGCATGCGTTCCGCTACCTTTTTGGCGGCGAGCCCCCCTGGAGTTCCTTCGGACCTCCTAGACTTATTTGGAAAAAAAGGGCTTCGCTCCTTACTCATCCTTCCTTTGGTCAGGCCGAATACTGTAATGCCAGGGTAGGTAGGTCACCCGAGTGGGCGCGAGGGTGAAGGCGGTTCGCGCGTCGCGGTTTGGCCGGAGAGGCCCCCCCTTGTCAAGGCGGGGCGGCGCGAGGGTGCGAGACATTGTGCATTGCGGGGGACGCGGTGCGCGCAGTCTGGTGCCCCAGGATACGGCGGGGGCGCTAGTTGAGGAATGTGCCCAGGAGGCTTCCCAGACATGATCGCGTCGTTAAAGAATCAGGACGGCTAGTTTTTCACTATTTTCGGCCCCTGGAGGCCCTCGCCGGGCCTCGGGACCGTCAATAACCGACTCAGGACGAAAATCCGGTCCCAGGGAAGGGGTCGGGACTTCTGGGGACGCCGTCCTGAAAAAATCAGCACGTCGCATGTCTGGACTCAGACCCTGGAGGATTCCTTATCTTATGAGGTCGGCGGTGATATCCAGGGCCAATCCACGAGCGGTGTTCCACCCGCTTCCAGACCCTGGATTCCTTATCGAATGATACCACGCGCTCGCGCTCGACGCCGTTCGAATGATACCACGCGCTCGCGCTCGACGCGTTCGTATATCTATATATATATATATATATATATATAATATATATATAATATATAATATTAGAGAAGAGATATAGAGGAAAAACAAAAAAAAAAAAACAAAAACACAAAAAAAAAAAAAAAAAAAACTCCCCACCTCCCCCCCCCCCCAAAAAAAAAAAACGTAGTTAGGGGCGGGGGCGCAAAGGGCCGACAGGTTCGAGGTTTGAGGCGTTCGGGCGTTCTCATCGGCGCTCGGCTTCCAGCCTCGGGCGGCCTTCCAGCGGCTGCTCCTCGCCGAAGGTGTTCCAGGGCTGCCCGGATCGTCCCGAACGGCCGCCAGCGAGCCGAGTTATGACCCGAAAACCAGGGGGCAACGTTAGGGGGAGACCAGCTCGGGGGGGGGGGGGGGAACATCGAGCTTGGATCGGTGATGCATCGCAGATAGATCGGCGGTAGGCCCTCGATCGCGACACCGGGCGATCCTGAGCGGCGTGGGCTATCAGGCCCCTATCGGCGATGAGTGGGCGGTTGGGGGTCGATGCGTCCCCCTGTGAGCCACTCCCTCCTTTCGTCGTTGCCTCTGACATGCGTAGAAGGCGCCTGCCAGGCCTGGCCAGGGTCTGCTGGCGCCATGGCACGGGGCATGCTGGCGACGCGCACCAGGAGCGGCGGCCCTCCCGAGCGGTATTCCTTTTTCTTGGGGTAGCCTCCGGGAGGCTTCTCGTCGCCACAGCGGGATCCGCTTCGAAACACGGGCCAGGATTGGCTAACTTGATGCGAACCCTACCCCTACCCCCCATGATTTCTGAGGGTTCGTTCGGGAGCTCCCGAGCGAGGTGAACCCCACCCTCCTCCTCCGCAGAAATCGTGGGGGGTAGGGGTAGGATTCGCATGTGGTCCCATAAGGATGGACCCCAAGAGGGGTCTCGGGAGCGACTCTGAACGGGGCTGGGCCGGGCGCAGAGCGAGTAGCCTTCGTGGAAAGGCGGGAGGCTTCGCAGAGGGGGCGGGCGGCTCACGAGAAGGGCCCGGAGGCTTCGAGAGAGGCTCTCGAAGAGGCTGGCAGGGCTTCGGAGAGGCCCCCGTGCCTGCTCAGGAGCCCCCTCGCCCTCTTCGAAGGCCGCCCCCGCGCGCTGCGCCTGCGCCGCCGATGCACGCTGTGCTGGGCTCGGCCAGGAGGGCAGGAGGGCCCTCGCCGAGCACTGCGGCAGTGTATCAGAGCCCTCTGCGGCGAGGACAGGGGCCTGCGCACCTACGGGGCCGACGGCAGGAATTCCGCGGAGACCGAGCGGAGGCCCGCGCCCAGCACTCGGAGGAGAGGAGCCTACCAACGGACCAGTACACGTGTACCCAGACCTCCCGGCGCTGCCGCCGAAATCACGACGAAGGGTTTGGGCAGTTTCCTTCCAGCTTCAGGGGCCCGACAGCCGGGCAAGGGGACCGTCAAGAAACGGTTCAGGATGAAAAGGCGGTCCCCCTGAGGAAGTGGCCTCGAAACCTCCAGGGGCCCACGCTAGGAAAAAAGCACGGCGCCGGCGGTCTGGGCATACTACTGACGCCCCTCCCTCGTCCTCGCCTTCCTGGCCTCCCGGCGGGAGACGGGCCCTCGCCGCCACGCCGGGGCGCGCCTCGGAGACGTCCAGGGCAGGGCACGCTCCGATAGGGTGCCGGGGGGGGGCGCAGCGGCGTCGGCCTCTTCCTGCGCCCTGCAGGCACCTGTGGTGGGAGCAGCAGCAGGCCCAGAGGCTGATGTTCGGTGGCCTGGACGCGGCGCTGGCGTCCGAGCCCCAGCGCGGGGACGACAGGGCGGAGGCGTCCTTCCACGGCGCCGCCGGCCAGCCAGCCATCCGGGCGCAGGCTCGGGACGCGCGGGGGCCTGAGTGCAGCACAGGGCGTGGGCTGAGCCACAAGGCTCTGACGGAGAGGGGCGGCCACGACCGCATCATGTCCATGCCCGCGGACGAGGCCAGGGCAGCCATGTCGACGTTCGGCGACGGCGCCGGGAAGGCGACGTGGGAGCCTCTGCGGCGCGCGCTCATGGCCGCGCCCCCCGAGGGCGACATGGATCGCGGAGAGCCCTATGCAGGTTTGAGCGTGGCTGCAGAGGCGGGGCACGCAGAGAAGTTCGCCGGCAGGGCCGGAAAGGGCACCTGGGAGCGTTCCTCTCTGCTCGGAGCTTCCTCGTGCGTGTCGCCCCGAATCACCAGGGCAGGGCCACCGCCGGCCTGGCTCGGAGGAGGGGCTGCCGGCTCCCGGGCAGGCGAGGTCATCTTCCAGGGCCGCTGCGGCATCGCCGGGGAGAGCCGCTACCGCGCGGACTTCTCGGGCGAGGGCCCGTCGGGCCAGGCCCACGCGGGCGTGGCAAGCTGGGAGAGGCCGCTGGAGTGGAGCCTGCCCCCGGGCAGGGGCAGGCCGGGCCCAGCCAGCCGCTCCACCCCCGCACTGCGCACGCAGGCGTGGGGCCCGCCCCCCGAGGCAGCCTCGCCCCGCGCGGCCACGCCCAGGAGGCACGCGGGCGCAGCACCCCCGTGGGGCCCGCCCCCCGGGGCAGCATCGCCCCGCGCGGCCACGCCCAGGAGGCACGCGGGCACCGTGCCCCTGGACGCGGGAGGGCTGTCGACCGAGCATCGAAGAAGAAGCAGCCACGTGAGCGTCAACTTTCGGAGGCCTGCGCGGACTTCCAGGGCCAGCGCTGGACCCGCTCCCTGGCATGCGGGGCGCCGCCAGGGGGGCCCGGCCAGCGCCGATCCGAGAACTCCGTGCATTAGCGGGCGAAGAACGGTATAAAACAGTGTTTTCCGACACCGGGGGCGCTGCCCCAGGGCGGCTGCAAAGCTTATATACCTTGACGTGCCACCGTAAGGGCATAAACTTCCCAGCCGCCCTGGGGCAGGCGCCCCCGACAGCGAAAAAGCATATCTACCGTCCCCAGAGATCCGATGTCGTGATTTGTTCAGTACGGGGTCCCCGGAAGTCTCGACCCATTCCCGAGGACCGGCTATTCATCCCGAGTCGTTTTATGACGGTCCCGGGGCCTGGCGAGGGCCGCCAGAGGCCGAAAATCGAGAAAAACCTCCGTCTTGATTTGTTTCCATATACGTTGGAGGTCTGGGGATGATGACCCTTGACCCTCTTCCATCCCCAGAATCGCCCTCCTCCTCCTCCTCCTCCTCCTCCTCCTCCTCCTCCTCGTCTCCAGGCTCGTGCCTCCGCAGGCCACGATACACCGCCACACGGCCCCTGGCCTCCCCGTGCGCGGCGGGAGCACACGGGAGCCTCGTGAGGCCTTGGAGGCGCCCAAGGGATCTGCGCTTGACGGGCCCCGAGAAGATCGGTCAAGAAGGGGGGGGCGAGGGCAGACAGCTCACAATCAGTCCCTCCTCCTCTTCTTCCTCCTCCTCCTCCTCCTCCTCCTCCTCCTCCTCCTTCCTCCTCCTCCTCGTCTGGGCTCTTCGCCCGCTCAGCAAGCCTCCGAGCGTTGGCGCTCGTGCCGTTGCGCCTTCTCCGAGAGAAGACGGCCCTGGCGCCCGCGCCCGGCGCCCTCGGCGCGGCCAGCCCCCGCCCGCCGCGGGAGGCGGCGGCCCCCGCCCTCGGCGGGGACAGGA
>CAUYUJ010020149.1:74103-98833 GCA_963575745.1 Prorocentrum cordatum
GAGGAGCTTGCGGAGGAGGAGGATGAGGAGGAGGAGGCGGAGGAGGAGGAGGCGGAGAGGAGGCGGAGGTGAAGGCGGAGGGGGAGAAGGAAGTACGTCCGAGGAGGAGGAGGAGGCAGAGGAGGAGGAGGAGGCGGATGATGCTGATGATGATGCTGATGATGATGCTGATGATGAAGATGATGGTGATGACGACGATGATACTGATGACGAAGATGAAGATGATGGTAACGATGATGAGGATGTCGGTGATAATGAGGATGCTGATGCTGATGATGACGATGATGATGGTGATGGTGATGATGATGATGATGACGGTGATAGTGGTGGAGGTGGTCATGATCATGGTGGTGATGTTGATGGAAGTGGTGAGGATCGTGATGACGATGCTGGTGATGCTGGCGACGGTGATGGAACTTATGTTGTTGTTAAATAGGATGAAGACGAAGACGATGATGCTGATGCTGCTGATGATGGTGATGGTGGTGATGATATTGATGCTTTTGGTGATGCTTGTGATGATCATGATGATGATGATGACGGCGATCATGATGATGTTGAATATGATGATGATGATGGTGATGCTGATAGGGATGGTGATGATGCTGGTAATGATCATGATGATGATGACGCTGCTGATGATGATGATATATTGATGCTGGTGATTATGGTGGTTGGTGTGGTGCTGATGATGCGGATGCTGATGAGGATGATGGACGACGATGATGGTGGTTGTTGTGGTGTGGTGATCATGAAGATGATGATGATAATGATGATGATGCTGATGCTGATGCTGATGCTGCTGCTGATGATGATGAACGTGATGGTGTTGATGAGGATGAGTGGCGATCATGATGATGTTGTTTGTTGTGGTGGGCTGATTATGAGCATGATGATGAGGATGATGGTGATGATGATAATATTATCGATGATGGTGGTGATGAGTATGCTGATGATGATGCTGATGCTGATAATGATGAGGACGATGACGACGATGATGGTGATGCTGATGATGATGCTTATGAGGATGATTCTGATTATGATGATGACGCTGATGATGATTATGATGATACTGATGATGATAATGATTATCATGATGATTGTGATGGACGACGATGATGCTGATGGTGTTTGTTGTGGTGCGTTGATGAGGATGATTATGATGGTGGTGATGATGCTGATGCTGCTGCTGCTCATGATGATGATGCTGGTGATTTTGATGATGAATATGCTGCTGCTGCTGATGATGATGATGATGATGATGATTAGGATGATGATGATGATGGTGATGATGATGATGATGATGATGATGATGATGATGATGATGATGATGATGATGATGATGATGATGATGATGATGATGATGATTCTGATGCTGCTGATAATGATCACGATTCATGGAGGCTTCTCGTCGCCGCGGACGGATCCGCTTTTCATGAATGGCCATGAGAGACCACAGGTATGAGTCTGAGTACCGATTTTGAGCCGATGGGTGCTGGGCAAGGTAGCCGCCGCTGTATTAATCGGTCCTCCTCCACGGGGGAGGCAGGAGAAGGAGGCTGGACGCTGGCCGACAGCGCCACGCCGGCTTTCTGCACCGGGGGCGGGACAGCTGGCGCTGCGGCCTTTGCCCTCGCCGAGCTCGAGCCTCGACCACCTCGGGACCCGACGCGAAGGGCCGAAGCTCTCCAGAGCCCGCGGGAGTCGGGCCCCAAAGGCCTCGAGCGAGCACCTCGTGGGGCCCCGCCGCCCTGCAGCCGCCGAGGCCGCCCCGCCTCTTGGGGGGGCCTCCGAGAACTTGCAGACAGCGCGCCACCTGGCTTTCCCGCCCCCCCCCCCCTCTTCCTCGCGGGCGGGAAGCATCTCCACGGCCTCGCGGGCCAGGCCCGCGGGCCGCGACCCTATGGATGATGTTCTATGTGATGTCCATGTGGTGCTGGCACGGGCTGCGCGCGCAGTGCTGCAGACTGGTGTGCTGCCACGCGCACGCGGCCGAGACCTCAGGCGTACGCCCGCACGTGTGTGGACGTACATGGGGACACCGCCGCGGGCGTAGGGCTGCGCTGCGGTCTCGGGCGCGTTGCCCCACTTTTTCGCGGATACCCCGCACAGGACGCATCCATGCGACCGCGCATCCACGGGGACCGCGCATCCTGACAGCGAGGGCGTGGGCATGCACCTGCTCGCATATGCTGGCCGCTCGTGGCCTCCGCCCGCGGGGGTGAGGCCGATGTGGAGCCCGACGTCGCCGATGCATCATCGACGTCGCCGAGGCATCGGCGATGCATCGGAGATGCGGCGGCGCGATCCTCCGACGCCCTCCTGGGCCGAGGCCTCCCGAGGACGCGGGGCCTGGCGCCCTGCGCCGAGGGCGGGCGCTCTCTTTGCTGTCGGCCCCCGCGGGGGGGGCAGGCGGTGGCCCCCTGCGCTCGTCCTGACATGCCGCGCCCTCGGTGTGTCGCCCGCGCAGCCGCAGCAGCAGGAAGAGGGAGGAGGGGGGAAATCAGAGGAGGAGGGGGGAGGAGAGAGGGGGAGGGAGGAGGGGAAGGAGGAGGAGGAAGAGGAGGAGGAGGAGGAGGAGGAGGAGGAGGAGGAGGGAGGGAGGGAGGGAGGGAGGGAGGGAGGGAGCTGGGAACCGGGCTATCCGACGTAGCCCTTACACAGCAGACTAAGTGGCCGTCTGAGTCTGCTCAGCCTTGCTGAGCAAACTGGGCCACTTTCCCACTTCAAGCCGACTGAGAAATGTTCGCCGATGGGAGGCTATGTGATTCGTGCATGATCTCACTAGCTCGCGCCTAGAAGCAGGAACATAGAGACCACAACTCTCACATATCCAAACACTATGCTTACGCTGCAACCTCATCTTGTGACTCTCGTGCACCCCCCCCCACGAGGTGACGCCGCCCCCCCCAGGGGAAACACAAAATTCGCTGGCCCAACGGGCCAGAGGCGTGCTAAGATCTCCGGTAACTGGTTAACATCATTACTAGTTCGCGCGCGCGGAGCGGCCCCTGGGGGCCCCCGGACGACAAGTACCCCGGCAAGGTCCCGGGAGAAGCCACCAAAGCATTCCAAGGGAGGGCCATTTTTCGACACCCCTCACGAGGATCGTGGCCTCCGAGGGGGGAGCCGCAATCGACTACCCCCCCTCCCGCCCCAAGAGGCCCCCAAGAGCCCCCCAAGAGGCCCTGGGGGCCCCCAAGACGCCGCCAAGGAGCCCCAAGAGACTCCCAAGAAGTCCCCAAGAGGCCCCCAAGAGGCCCTAAAGAAAGCTCCAGGGCCGGCGGAATGAGAGAAGCGATTAGATAAATCATTACAACGGAGGGGAGAAAAGGAAGGGGAAAAGTGCCACTCATTTATGGTGGCCATGGTAGTAGTCCCGCAACACCTCGGGCACTTTTCTCAGAATCATCGAGCTGCTGTGACGAATGCAAAGTACCAACAGCAGACTGGGAGGGTGGTCTTTGACTGATCGTACCCGCCTTCCTCCTCCCAGCGCGTCTCTCGGCCTGGATTGAGTTCAGGCTTGAACGGAGCAGCCGATGACGTACTCGCCATGCTCGAAGTTTGACATTCTGCACCTGATGGAGGCTAGGTCCACTGACCTGGGCCCTGCGCGCAGTGGCCCCCAAATGCCTCAGGAATATCTGAGGGTGTCCGAAAGAGGCGGAGGAGTCCAAGACATCCGATTTTTCTGATCCAGCCCCGAATGACGACGACGATTACGATGATTGCGATGATTGCGATGATGATGATGATGATGATGATGATGATGATGATGATGATGATGATGATGATGATGATGATGATGATGATGATGATGATGATGATGATGGTGGTGGTGGTGGTGGTGGTGGTGGTGGTGATGATGATGATGATGATGATGCTGATTTTATTTATGATGATGATGATGATGATGATGATGATGATGATGATGATGATGATGATGATGCTGATGATGATGATGATGATGATGATGATGATGATGATGATGATGATGATGATGATGATGATGATGATGCTGATTACATTTATGATGATGATGATGATGGTGATGCTGCAGTTGCTGCTGCTGGTGAGGATGATGATGGTGGTGGTGATGATGATGGTGGGCAGGAGGATGAACGTGATGAGGATGATGAGTGTCGAGTGCTTCGATCATAGGAGGGTCCTTCTCCTCCCCTCCTCCTCCTCCTCCTCCTCCTCCTCCTCCTCCTCCTCCCGTTCCTCCCCCCCTCCGAACCGAAGGCTTCCGAGCAGCCGACGAAGCGGCAGCGGCCCTGCCTCGCCCTGGCCCTCGCCGCGGCCCCTGGCAAGAGCGGCTCGCCCGTGCGCCAGGACGCCTGCCGCAGCAGGCGGGGAGGGCGCGGGGCAGGAAGCGCACCAGGAAGCAATCGATTGCAAAAATAATTGCAAAACAACCCAACGCGCCCCCCTGGGATTGCAAAAAAAACCCACCCGTGCAAAAATCCAGGATTGCAAATGGGATTTGCAAAAAAAACCCACGTTTTTTTTTGCAATCCTGTTTTTTTTTGCAATCCTTCGTTTTTTTTGCAATCCGACGCCCCCCCTCCAGTGAAACTAACGCCTCCGCCCCCGCACCGGGAAGGAGGGTGCCCCGCGCTGGGAGGCGCGAGGCAGGGAACGCACCAGGAGGAAGCCGGATAAACGCGGGAAGCGATCTAGACGCCCCCCCCCCCCGCCCCCCCTCCGGTGGAACTAGCGCCTCCGCCCCCGCACTGGCGGGAAGGGGTGTTGTCCCTGCTTCCTATTTCTCCAGGGTCTTCTCTCTATGTGTTATTTTTTGTTATCATATGCGCTGCGGGAGCAAGCAGGGCTCTCATCTTCGCAGCAGCGCGCCACTGCGGGAGCCATAGGATTCTCATCTTAAGGCGTCGGCGGCTTGGCCAGCCTGGGCGAGAGCTCGACATACGCGTGGCCGCACGGCTCCAGCGCTCGGCCCTCGTGTGGACGGTACGCATGTACACTCAGCGCGTGGCTTCCGCATCTACCACACCCTTTTCCCAGGGCTGTCTTTGCATCCCGGGCCTTTTTTTTGACGATCCCCGAGCCCAGCAAGGGCCTCAGAGGCCGAACGTGGCCCAAGTCTGGACGTCGTGATCCTTTCACGACGCGCGCATGTCTGGGCATGTGCGTGGCATCCGGGTGTTCAGCGAGCGCCTCCAGCCGTGCGTGCTTCCAACTTCTCGGTAACTAGGCAGATCGGCAGTGCGAAGGCGAGTGAGGCATCCCTCGCAGGAGGCAGGGGGGCTCCCTCGAGGCCCTCCTGCCTCTCCAGGAGGCGCTCTCGAAGCTCTCCGACCCCTGCACACCCAGACGTGCCTGGGTTGCGACAAGAGGTGCGACGGGAGGTTTTTGGCAGTCTTCGGGCTCCGGGGGCCCTCGCCAGGTCGCGGAACTGTCAAACTCGACTCTGGATGCACAGCCGGCCATGGAGGAAGCGTCTGGGTAGGAGCCCTCCTCTGTGCCTGGAAGGCTGCTCCCGGCTCGAGGCCTGCTTGCTGGCGGACCGCGTCGGCCGAGCCGGTTCGCACGAGCCGTTCCGCGGGCCGACCGCTTCCCCGCCGGGCGGGCGGGCGGACCTTGACAGGGCGGGCGGGCGAGCGGGCGGACTCTCGCGGGCGGGAGGGGCATGAAGGCGGGCGGGCTGTCACGCCAAAGCGAGCGTGCAATTTGGGCGGGCTGGTGTCCGTCGGCGAAGCGGGCCGCCGGCGCAGCGGTCCGCCGGCGAAGCGGTTCGGGCGAGGCAGCCCTCGGCGAAGCGGTCCGTCGGCGGAGCGCGAGATCGGCGTCACCCCAACATATTTCTACTAGATGTGCGTCGCCCCCCCGGGGGCGACGCGCGCACCGAGAAATCGTGTGGTATATGCGTCGCGGCGGGCGCTTTCTGACCACACCGCTCGGGAAACGATATACTACAAGATGGGTATATACTAGATGTTCGGGTCGGACGCGCGCCTCCAAGGACATATAGTATTAGCATGTCTCTGTGCGTCCCATGAGACGGTCTGGGAACAAGCGGGCCGTCGGCGACACAGTCGAGGCGAATCGTTTCTCGGCGAGGCGGTTCTGCCCCCGTCCCGCCCCCACGCGCCGCCGAAGGGCGAGGAGGCGCGAGGCAGAAAGCGCATGGGGGTGTGCCGCGAGGGTTTCGCGCGCACAGCCCCTGGGCCCCAAGGGCGGTCTCAATACGTTCGGGGCAACGCAGGGGGGGGGGGATAAGGGGGAATGCAAAGTCCCCGAATCGCCCATTGATCGCCAGTAAGGGTTCGTTAGTCCACCGCCCCCAGCAATGTGCGGATTCGCTATCGGGGCCTGTTGCCGATGCATCGGCGATGTATCGCAGATTCCAGGTCGATGTTCCCTCCCTGAGCTCGTCACCCCCTAACGTTGCCCCTCAACACCCCTCCGCGGATGGCAGCGGAAGGCCCGCAGAAGCCAGCGGCATTCAAGCGAGGGGGGTTTGCCAGCGGACCCTGGCGTACCACCCCGGCGTCGACCCGTAGCACTGGCAGAGGTGCGTGGTCTCGGTGGATGATGCAACCCCGGCCAGTGCTACAGGGGCACAGCACGGTGCCCAGCCCAGGTCTGCTCTGGTGCTGTGGCAGCGCGTGTGACTCGCTCTGGCGCTGAGCCGAGCACCTCGCGTCGCACCGGCAGCTGTGCGTGCTCTGCTTGGATGCTGTGATGTACTTCGGGCACCACCCGCCCAAAGCGCTGACAGAGCGGCACTGTGGGCGAAGGGTGCTCGAAGACCGGGCGCGCGCGTGGAGGGCACGTCGGAGTCCCCACCCCGCCTGCTCGGGGCGCGGAGTGGGCCGTCGCCTGGCCGACTGCGCTTCTGGGGTGAGGCTCCCGGGTGCGGCAGGCCCATGCCGCGCGGAGGCGGCGGCGACGCTGGCGCGGCGGGTCAGAGGTGGAACACCCTCCAGGGGCCCTCCGTTCGGCCCCCCCAGGGCCCTCAGAAGACGGCCCGGTCGTGCGAAGTCCACACGGGAGGCGGGGTCCACAGCTTCTCGGCCCTTGCCCGCTCGGACAGTTGCACAGCCTCCGCCCCTCATTGTTCCCTGGTGCTTCCGCCAGCCAGAATCCGCCCCAACCTGGTCCCCGAACCCCTCCTGGGCACCATCCTGAACCGTTTCCTGAGCCGTGCGCAGCTGTGGCGACGAGTAGGCCCTCCCCCCCGCTTGGATAGAACAAGAAAACAACAAGGATGATGATGATGATGATGATGATGATGATGATGATGATGATGATGATGATGATGATGATGATGATGATGAGGAGGAGGAGGAGGAGGAGGAGGATGATGATGCTGGTGGTGGTGGTGACGGTGATTTCATGATGATGACGATGACGACGATGCTGATAATGCTGATGATGACGATGATGATGATGATGATGACGATGAGGATGATGATAGTGCTGATGATGATGACGATGATGATGATGATGCTGACGATGATGATGGTGATGATAATCATGGTGCTGATGGTGCTGATGGTGATGATGGTAATGATGGTGATGGTGATGATGATGATGATGATGCTGCTGCTGATGATGATGATGAGGGCGACGACGACGATGATGATGATGGTGGGGATGGTGCTGATGGTGATGATGGTGATGGTGGTGATGATGATCATGATGATGCTGATGACGATGCTGCTGCTGCTGATAATGACGATGACGATGACGATGCTGATGCTGATGAGGATGTTGATGCTGCTGATTATTATGATGACGGCGAGGAGGATGAGGAGCATGGTGGTTGTGGTGATGATGCTGATGATGATGCTGATGATGCTGCTGCTGATGATGCTGATGATGATGCTGATGACGAATATGAGGATGCTGATGATGCTGATGATGGAGATCACGATGATGATGATGATGCTGATGATGATGATGCTGATGATGATGTCGACGACGATGATGCTGATGCTGATGCTGATGCTGATGCTGATGATGATGATGATGATGATGATGATGATGATGATGATGATGATGATGAGGCGGATCAACCGTTTCGAAGCACCACTCCTGATATCCAGCGTCGCGAATCAACGTGAACGTTGCGTCCTGACAATCCTAAGCCGTGCCTGAACACCATTCCTGGAACTTCAGCGCCACGAATCAACGTCACTGTTACGTCTGGGCGATCCTACACATTTCCAGAACACCATGACTTGAACTTCGACCATGCGAATCCTTGAAACTGTAATTCTCAGAACGAATGTTCTGTTCGCGTCGCTGGGGCCAGAACCACACTTTGAAAAGGCACCGCCCTTCATCATTGAAACTGTTGCGAACTTCCAAGACGAATGTGCGCAGCGCTCAGGCGTCGACATCATCTTGAAGGCCGCCCGCTCTCCACCCGTGAAGCCGTTGCAAGCTTTTAAGACGACTGCGCGCGGCGCCAAGGCGAGAAGCACATGTTGAAACCACCCGCCCTCCATCCGTTAAACTGTCGCACGCTTCAAGCTGCAAGATCATACATGGCGAGGAAGGCTCGGGCGAAACGCCCAGTCCGCCCTTCCGACACGTCTGGGGGTGCGACAAGGAGGAGCTGCTCATAGGGAAAGGGGTTCGAGATGGAGGAGGGGGAGGCGGAGGAGGAGGAGCAGGAGGAGGAGGAGGAGGCAAAGGAGGAGGAGGAGGCGGAGGAGGCGGAGCAGGAGCAGGAGCAGGAGGAGGAGCAGGAGGAGGAGGAGGAGGAGGAGGAGGAGGAGGAGGAGGAGGAGGAGGAGGCAGAGGAGGAGGAGGAGGAGAAGGAGGAGGAGGGAGGAGGAGAGGAGAGGAGGAGGATGAGGAGAAGGAGGAGCTGGGGGAGGGTGAGGGGGAGGGGGAGGAAGAGATGTTTTTTGGTGCTGTGCTCTGTGGGTGTGCGATCCTCGCCCTAAAAGGCTGCATGCCTAGGCCCGCTGACCAGATAGCCAGGGCACCGCTGCTTCTGGAGAGCGCTCGAGGAGCGGGCGCGTGGGAGGGCGGGAAACCGAGGCTCCCTCCCCTCCGCCCAGGTTGCCGCCAGGGCGCAGGCTGCAACCTGGTTCACCTCCGTCCACGCTGGAGCGCTGCCGTCCCAGCAGGCGCAGCCGCGACGGCCTTCTTCTTGTCGACGGCTCGTGCGGCAGCAGTGCCCAGTAAACACCTTTCTCCAAGGCCTGGAGATTCTGCGTCCTCGCGCAGGGTGCTCGCAGGGCGCGGAGCTGGGAGGTGGCGACCGCGCCACAACTCGCGCAGTTCCAGAGGCGGCACGAATCGCGGAAGGAACAGAGCGTGAGAGGGACGAGACGCGAACCGCGCAAGCTCGATAGGATTCACCTAACGTCGCTTGGCCACGCAGGCTGCGAGCGCACTGGCCCGTGAATGCCGAGCCGCGCCAGGCGAGGGCGCGATGCCGCGGCTGCAGTCCGCACGTGGCCACAGCAGGTGCAGTCCATCCCGCGGACCGACGTGCACGCAGTGGGCGGAGGCCGCCCGTGCGCGGCCGAATCGGACCGACCAGGCCGTCCGAGCCGAGCGGCGGCGTTGCGGCACGTCGGGCGGCGCGCGCTGCGGGCCCCGTTGGGCAGCATCCAGCGTGACGGTGGTCAGCCGCCTCTGCACGAGGGCGGCCCGCGCATCCAGCTCCAATGACGGCCGCACGCCGTGGCCGGGGAGTTGCACCAGCACTGCCGCCTCACCGGTGCGGGCGTCCGCGCGCTCGTTGCCGAGGAAGAGGAGCCAGGCCTCAGCGCCCTCCTCACGGACCGTCTGGCGGTCACGGTGGTTCTCGACCTTCGACACCCGCACCTCGCGTCCAGGCCTGGCGAGCTCAGCATCCACGAGCGTCCACAGGTCCACGTTAGATTGGGCTTGCAGGGCGCGACGAGCCCCGCGGCCAGCACAGCGCTCCTCGCCGCACAGAGCGCCAGAAGCCCTGCTCCACGCACGAGCTGTCGTGACGAGGTGGGCCAGCCGCGCAGCCCGGCCGCCCTCCAGGAGGACGAGGAGGGCGCGCAGTTCGCCGTGGTTGACCGTCTGCCTCGGCCCCGCCAGCGTGCCGGACACCCCAGGGGCGATGCCAACCGCGCGCTCGGGATCCGCCAGCGCGAGGTCGTCGGCGACAGCGTCCAGGTGCAACCACGCGTGTCCCCATCCCACACGGCGGAGTGCGGGGACAGCCGACCACGCGCCTCCAGAGGTGTCGCCGAAGGCGAGCACCATCGCGCAGTCAGGGATCATACGGATGCGGCTGTCGGCTGGCACGGTGTCCTCCATGTCTGGCGCCTCTGGGATGTCGGCCCAGGCCAAGGTGAGCCCGCGGAGCCAGAAGCACGGCTGCTTGTGCACCCCCTTGGTCCGCGTCGTCCTGCAGGTGTGTGGACTTCACACACGCGGCCAACTCCTGGTTGGCAGGGCATTCCAAGCAGCGATGCCAGTCGGTTTCGACCACGTCCATTCCGCAGCGCTGGCACAAGGTGAAGTGCACACCAGGCCAGCAGCCGCGATGCGTCCGCGCGTCCACGAGCCAGCAATTATCGCCGCGCGCATCGCCTCCAGCTTGCCAGGGGGCAAGCCTCGCCGCCCAAGGGCCGCAAGGAAGACCTTGGCCTGCGCCCACGAACGCAACCGTGGGTCCAGACGTGCCGCCAGCCGAGTCGGACCGAACCGCCCTCCTACCTCGTTGTCCTCCTCCCTTCTCCCCTCCATCCTTCATTCTCCCCTCCCTCCTTCTGTCTTCCTCCCTCATCCTGGCCCATCGAGTCTTGCCTCGCGCCCACGCCGCGCTGCTGACATCTTCCCCGTCTTGATCCCGAGAGCCCGGCGCCACGGCGCCGCCGCTGCCGTCCCTGGATGGCTCGCGCCCCTGCACGGCTGCGAGCGTGCGGCCGCCCCCCTCCTGCGCCGCCCTCTGCCCCGAGCCCCCCCCCCGAGGAGCGCGACCGCCGCCCAGCCCCGCCGCCGGGCCCTCCTCCGCAGGTCCTCAAGGCCTCGCCGCCGCCGCCCCTCGGCGGCCCTTCGGCGGCCCTTCGGCGGCCCAGGCAAAGTCGTCGCCGCAGCTGACGTTGCAGCCACCGCCGCCGTCACCGTCTCTGTCGCTGTCGCCGCCGTCGCAGCCGTCGCCATCGCCGTCGCCATCGCCGTCGCCATTGCCGTCGTCGTCGCCGACGCCGACGCCGTCGTCGTTGTCGTCGTCGTCGTCGCCGCTGCCGCCGCCGCCGCCTTCGCTGATGTCGTCCTCGTCCTCTTCCTCCCCTCGCTTTCGTCGTCATCGGACATTTTCCTTGTCGTTGTCGTCTTTCTCCTGGCCTGTCGCTGCCCGCTGCGACAGATTACGCTATTCAAATACACAAGCCACAACATGCCGTAGTTGTGCATCGAGACGTGTAGGCACATACACACATATTCACCTACCTACCTACCTACCTTCCTACCTACCTACCTACCACCTACCTACCTACATTCATACATACATACTCACATACATGTATGCATGCATGCATCCATACATACAGGCACACAGACATACACGCCTACACACCTACATATCTACCTACATACCTACCTACCGACCCATACATACATACATCCATGCATACATGCATACACACATACATACAACACTACTTACACACATACATGTTTGCTGTATGTATGTATGTATGGATGCATGCATGTTTGCATATATACAGGCATACATACGGGTAAGCAGACAAACAGACAGACAGACAGACACACCTACATACATACATACATTCATACATGCATGCATGCATACATACATACATGCACACATATATACATGCTCTCATGCACACAAACATACCTGCATACCTATATATATGTATATATATATATCTACATACATACACACATGCAACGCTTATACGCGCATGCCTCTATATGCACATGTATGTATGCTTGCGTGTGTGCAAGTGTATATGTCCTCACACGTCCGCGTACAGTTGTATGTTTTACGCACACAGCGATGTAGGTATGTATGTATTTATGCATGTATGTATGTATGTATGCATGTATGTATGTATGTATGTATGTATGTATGCATGTACGTACGTATGTACGTATGTACGTATGTATGTATGTATGTATGTATGTATGTATGTATGTATGTATGTATGTATGTATGTATGTAGATGTGTAAATCTGTATACACATGTCAATGTACACATGCCGAGTGTGTTCTTCAGTGTTCTTGCGCGCCTCGCAGCTGGGGCTGGTGACTTCCATGCGGGGTACGGTGGTCCGTTGGCCGTTTTGGCTCAGGCCACTTCTGGCTCAAGAGCCTCGGCGTCCGGAGCCGTTGCCCGTCGCTGCTTGGAGCGTTCCCTCAGAGATCTGGCGTTACGAACACCATCACGAAGAATAGCACGACACTCCGTTTCTCATGTCTGATATATATATATATATATATATATATATATATATATATATATATATATATATATATATATATGGGAGGGCCGCCTGGAGCTCCCTCGTGGCCGCGGCTAGATCCGCCTCGAAGTTTTGTCCAGAAGGCAGTCCAGGAGAAATTCAGAGGTCAGCTTGCGAAGCGCCAGCCCTGGGATGTGGTGGAGGGCTCTTGGGGCCACGAGGTAAAAAAGAGTCATGACGTCGGATGTCCTTGAGTGTGCGCCCGTAGCCGTTCGATGCTCATCGGTGGCCTGACGCATGCGGGGGCTGTGGCTGATTGGGCTAGTCGTGCTGCTCACAGCTGCAGCGTCCGTGGTGTCATTCCTCTCACAGGGCCGCACCCCAGCGGCCGTTCTCTGCCAGGGCGGGGCGGCGAAAGAGCAGGAGCTGCGCGAGGAAAACGAGCGAATCAGGGCCGAGCTGGCCAGGCTGCAGAGGCAGGCTGAGGGCGCCACGCTGGCGGCGGCCGTCCCAGCGGCCGGGGCGCGGGCGGGAAGCAGAGCCGAGGCCGCACTCGGCCTCGTAATCCAGCTGAAGGGCCTGCTGTCTGGTCCAGGGGCGGCGCAGTACCAGTCGGCCCTCGGCCAGCTCGAGGCGCAGGCCCGGGCCGATGTGGCAGCCGCCCAGTCCGAGAGCACCGCCGCAGGCGCGGAGACCCCTGTGTCGGAGGGCGTTGCGCAGGCCAGGGCTGATGCGGCAGCCGCTCAGCGCGAGAGCACCGCCGCAGCAGGCACAGGCGGGCCGACGACGGTGCGAGAGACGGGTGCCGGCCCACCAGAGGGCGCAGGCGTGGAGGCCCCCGTGTCGGAGGGCGTTGCGCTGGACAGCCCGTTCGGCTTGGAGTCAGCAAAAATCCTCCCTCACCTGAAGACAGACCTGCGTGGAGTCTATTTTCTCAAGACGCCAAAGTCAGCGGGGACTTCGTTCAAGAAGGACCTGTGGTGGTCGTATTTCAATTTTGTTAGTCCCGGAACCGTTTGGGTCATCGAGGAGGGGTGCTATGGGTGGCACACAGATGGGAAGGACACCATCCCAACGGACAGCGTCATGACAATGGTGCGCAACCCCCGTGACCATGTGCTTTCGCAGTATTTCCACTGCAAGAGAGAGAAGCACCCAGAGTTGCCTGACACCTTCCAGCAGTGGGTACGGAACTGGACGGTCATGCGCGCCAGCGGGGAGGCACTTGGGCTCATGAAGCCAGATATCAGACGCCATCAGTGGGTAAACCAAGCAAAAGCGGGGGTGCCTTTCAAGTGTTATGTCCCGATTGACATGCAGTGCCGTCACCTCACTTGCAATGTGCTCTTCAATGTCAGCCAGCAGAGCGATGTGGATGGTGCCGTGAGAAACATGGAGTCGGCTTGGTTTGTTGGAATAACCGAAGCGTACCACGAATCTTTTTGTCTTTTCCTTGCAAAGGTCTACGTCAGCCAGCCGCTACCTCATTCCTGCAACTGCAGGAATGTTTCTGCCTGGGGCTCCATGCACATGACGCACGACGCCCACGGTACAGTCAAGCACACTGTCAAGGACTACACGGATGATTTCTTTTTGGAGGTGGATGCGCTCATTGCGGGGGACATTGCGCTATACAAGGCTGCGCGGGCGCGCTTTCTGCGCGAAGTCGAGGAGGTCGAGCGTCTGCGCGGGGTACAAATTTTATGCGACGACACGCGGAAGAGGGTATTCGAGTAGCTCGAGGCGGTCCCTCTGTCTGCCAGAGCATGTGACCGCAGGGTGCCCAGCAGTGAGGCCTCGTGCGCTCCCCGTGCGAGCTCGAGGGTGCCCGTTGCGCGCCCGGGACATGCCCAGAGACTCCTGGCGCCAGAGACTCTTGGCGCCGTCTGTTCGTTTGTTTCGCGGCGTGGGCCCCTGAGAGTGAAAGCGAAAGTCGGGGCCTTCAAGGCTCGCGGCGTGCTCTCAACCTCCATCTCCAGGACGGGCTCTTCCCCGCGGGCGTCTCGCCCGGTGGCCCCGGGCTCCGAAGCGGGCCTCCGAGGAGGCCCCGAGGCCGAGCGAGACTGGCCGCCGTGATCCTCCCACCACGGCCGGAGGCCTGGGCCCCTCTCGGGCCTCGAGACCGGAACCGCGGACCTCTCCCAGGGCGCGCTCTGTCCGGCAGGCCTTGGATTATGTCGGGCATGTCCCCCTACAGGGGGAACGTTCAAAAACAGTAGGAAAAAAAACGCAGTTTTTTTAATACAAGCTCCGCGTGCGGATCATGTCTTCAAGATGCAGGGATTTAGGATTGAAAATCATCCCAGTGCGACCCTGCCTAGGAGTTGGAACATTTAGGAAAGCAACATCTACATCTACACCGACAGCTACATTTACATCTACACCTGCATCTACATCTACATCAACATCAACACCGGGACTCACATCTACATATACATCTACACCTACATCTACACCTACATCTACATATACATCTACATCTACACCTACATCCACATCTACACCTACACCTACATCTACATCTACACTTTCGCGTTGGTTTTGCTGTTGCTTTGCATTGCCTTTGCTTTTGCTCTTGCCTTTGCTTTTGCCTTTGCCTTTGCTTTTGCTTTTGCTGTTGCTGTTGCTTTTGCTTTGCTTTTGTTGTTGCTTTTGCTTGACTTTGTTTTTGCTTTGCCTACGCACAGACACACACAGCACACCTGCGCTATGCTATGCTATGCTATGCTGCGCTATGGTATGCTATACTATGCTATGCTATGCTATGCTGCGCTAAGCAATGCTATGCTATGCTATGCTATGCGATGCTATGCTATTCTGAGCTAAGATATGCTATGCTATGCTATGCTGTGCTATGCTGTGCTATGCTATGCTATGCTATGCTGTGCTAATGCTGCGCTGCGCTATGCTGCGCTGCGCTAAGCTAAGCTAAGCTAAGCTAAGCTAGGCTAGGCTAGGCTAGGCTAGGCAAAGCCAAGCTAAGCTAAGCCAAGCCAAGCTAAGCTAAGCTAAGCTAAGCTAAGATGAGATAAGCTAAGCTAAGCTAAGCTATGTTAAGCTAAGCTAAGCTAAGCTAGGCTAGGCAAAGCAAAGCTAAGCTAAGCTAAGCTAAGCTAGGCTAAGCTAAGCTAAGCTAAGCTTAGCTAAGCTGGGTGAACCCAGGGGACGCAACTGGGGGAACCGCGGGGCGGATGCTGGGGGATCCGCCCGGGGCGAGCCCCACTGCCCGGCCCCTTTAAGCTAATAAAGTAAGAACCCTTCTAGGCAGAACCTAGGTAGGGAACAACGATGGGTTCATGCATAAATTTATTCAGAACTTAATCATGTATTACAAACTGCCGTGTAACCTGGGGACGATTTTCCGTTTGTCTTTGCCTTTTTTCGGCGACTTGTCGGGTATCTTTCATTCTCCGCCCAAAATCCGCCTGTAGGGGGGACATGCCCGACCTCAGCCTCGGGCGAGGATCGAGCCGCTCCAGGGCGTGCCGCGGGGCGCTCTCCGAGCGGCTCTGGATCGGCCGCGGCGCCCGACACACACTGCCCAGACCCGCGGGCTCTCTGAGCCTCCCCCCTCCTCCTCCTCCTCCTCCTCCTCCTCCTCCTCCTCCTCCTCCTCCTCCTCCTCCTCCCCCTCCTCCTCCTCCTCCTCCTCCTCGAGCGAGGGGGCGAACCCCGCCTTCGTTCTGCCCGGGCCGGAAAACTCCGAGGCGAGTCTGGCCGCGGCCGCCGGGGCGCCCCGGCAGGCACGGATGAGGGCGGCCAGGCAGGCCCGAGCTATAGACCGAGTCGCGAAGTCGGGTCGGGTCGGAAGCGGATCGGATCGCCGGCGAATCGTCCCGCATTCGGATCGAAGTCGGCTCGGCCTCGGGTCGGGTCGAAATCACGGCCCAAGATGGGCGGATCGGATCGCATCGAGCCGCCTCGCATCGCATCGATTCGGGTCGGGGCGGGCCCTGACGCCGCGGCGCCAGAGGAGCCGGACCCCGGACGCCCCGAGGCAGGATCGCAGTCCGGACTCGGAGGTGGATAGACCTCCTACCCCGACACGTCGATGGGCGAATTGGCCGTTCTCGGTTCGCGAGAGGGCGTCGCGGCCGTCATTTTTGCGGGTCCAGGTTCGTCGGTTTCGGTCCCAGGCCGTTCTCGCTACAGGGTGGTTTGCTAAAGGGAGGTTCGTCCACCGCCCAGGGACGGTCGGTCGCTTCAGGTCCTGGCCCTCTGCAGGCCAGCGGCGCTCCGTGGGCCCCCCCCCCCCCTGCCAAGGGCGCCCCGCGGCAGAAGAGTTCGGCGGCACGGCCGCGGCCCCGCCGCGGGCCTTCCGGGCTGAGCGCCGCCAGTGGCCCAGAGTCGGCCCACGTGGAACGCTCTGGCGATCGGAAGCCCGCCGAGGGTTCAACCTGATTCTGTTTGTTGTGCCTCTTCTCCTCCTCCTCCTCCTCCTCCTCCTCCTCCTCCTCCTCCTCCTCCTCCTCCTCCTCCTCCCTCCCTCCCTCTCTCCCTCCTCCTCCCTTCTCCTCCCTCCTCCCTCCCCTCCTCTCCTCCTCCTCCTCCTCTTACTCCTCTCCTCCTCCCCATCGCCTCCTCCCTTTCCTCCTCCCCTCCCTCCCTCCTCCTCCCCTTCCTCCTCCCCTCCCTCCGTTCCTCCGTTCCTCCTCCCTTCCTCTCCTCCTCCTCCTCTTCCTCCTCCTCCTCCTCCTCCTCCTCCTCCTCCTCCTCCTCCAAGGTTGAGTGATCCACGCGGTGTCCAGAGCCACCGCCAGGGTCGTCACGGCGCGAGCCTGCTGGTTATAGACCCACTTCCCCCGGGGACGGGCTCCTCGTCCTCAGTCGGTCTGCTGGACGGCCCTGGGCTCCTCTCCAGGGGCCCCCTACAGTCAAAAACCCCAATAAGGACGCGCGACTTTGCTCAGGGTACCCTTGCGTCCTTGCTCTTCCTTGCTCTTGCGTCCTTCAGGTTTTCGCCGTCCGCCGCCCCAAAAATCCCAACTTCGGCTTCCAAGGGTCTTGCGTCCTTACCGCGCGTCCTTATTAGGGTTTTTGACTGTACCCAGAGGCCCATGGACGGCGAACCTGGACGCCAGCAGAATTGTGCGGGCGTTGATTCAGGAGTGCGCCCAGGAGGCTGCAGACCCTGGAGGATTCCTGAACTGATGAGGGCGGCGGTGGTCCGCCAGGCCTCGATTGGAGTGCCACCGGCTTACAGACCCTGGATCCCTTAACATCCAATGGTTCCTTATCCAATGCCCCCACCGTAAACCGTCAGCCTGGATGCCGCTGGGGACCTCGTGGAGCTCTGAGCCACCTGCCCTCTCGCCTGTCTGCCCCGGAGATCAGCAGAGAAGCAGAGCAGGAGGACCCGGACAGTGGATGCCTTTCTGTCTCGACCCGACGTCGGTTCCGCCAAGTGTTTTGATCGTATTTGGGCCCTCGTGGGCCGTCTGGGGGCCCTCTTGGGCCCTTTTGGGCCCCTTTTGGGGCGCCTCTGGGGCCGTCACGCATCCACACACACATCCACACACACACACACACGCGCACACGAACACGCACACACACATACACAAGCACACGCGCACGCACACACGCACGCGCACACGCGCACACGCGCACACGCGCACACGCGCACACGCGCACATGCGCACACGCGCACATGCGCACACGCGCACACGTGCACACGCGCACACGCGCACACGCGCACACGCGCACACGCGCACGCGCGCACACGCGCACACGCGCGCACGCGCACTTACACACATTCACACATATCCACACACAACACAACACAACACAACACAACACAGCACAACACAACACAACACAACACAATATACACACAACACAACACAAAACAACATTATCCCAGTGCGACCCTACCTAGGAGTTGGAGCATCTAGGAAAGCAACATCTACATCTACATCGACAGCTACATTAACATCTACACCTGCATCTACATCTACATCAACATCAACAGCGAGACTCACATCTACATCTACATCTACATCTACACCTACCTCTACACCTACATCTACATCTACATCTACATCTACATCTACATCTACATCTACATCTACATCTACATCTACATCTACATCTACACCTACATCCTCATCTACACCTGCATCTACATCTACATCTACACTTTCGCATTGGTTTTGCTAGGGTATGCTAGGCTGCGCTATGCTGCGCTAGGCTATGCTATGCTATGCTATGCTGCGCTATGCTATGTTATGCTATGCTATGCTATGCTGTGCTATGTTTTGCTATGCTATGTTGCACTATGCTATGCTATGCTATGCTAGGCTATGATATGATATGCTATGCTGCGCTGTGCTATGCTATGCTATGCTATGCTGCGCTATGCTATGCTATGATATACTATGCTATGCTGCGCTATGCTATGCTATGCTGTGCTATGCTATGCTATGCTATGCTAATCTGCGCTATGCTATGCTTTGCTGGGTTATGCTATGATATGCTAAACTCAAGCTAAGCTAAGCTAAGCTACAGCTAAGCGAAGCTAAGATGAAGCTAAGCTAAGCTAAGCTGAGCCAAGCTAAGATGATATACGCATAACTAAGGTAAGAGGGCGCAACTGGGGGAACCGCGGGGCGGGGACCGGGGGAACCGCCCGGGGCGGGACCCATTGCCTGGCCCCTTTAAGCTAAGAGAGTAAGAACCCTCTAGGCAGAGCCTAGGTAGGGAACAACGCACACACAGTCACACACAGTCGCACACAGTCGCACACACAGTCACACACAGTCGCACTCAGTCACACACACAGTCTCACACAGTCACACACACAGTCACACACAGTCACACAGTCACACACAGTCACACACACAGTCACACACAACACAACACAATACAACACAACACAACATAACACAACACAACACAACACAACACAACACAACACAACACAACATAACACACTACACCACACCACAACACAACACACCACAACACAACACAACACAACACACCCACACCCACGCCCACACCCACACCCACACGCACGCACGCACTCACGCACGCACACACACACGAACACAGACGAACACACACGAACACACACGAACACACACGAACACACACGAGCACACACACACACACGAACACACACACACACGAACACACACACACACGCGAACACACGCACAAACACACGCACGAACACACACACACACACACGAACACACACGAACACACACGAACACACACGAACACACACACACACAGGAACACGCACGAGCACGCACACACACACACACCAACACACACATACGAGTCGACACACGAACACACGCACACGAATACAAACACACACACATACACGAACACACACGCCCAAATACACACAATCACGCGCACGAACACACACACACACACTCACGAACACACACGAACACACACACGAAGACATTCGCACGAAGACACACACACACACGAACACACACACACACACGAATATGCACACAAACACACACGACACACACACACGCACGAGCTTGTCGCTCGTGTCCTCCCTCCATCATACCTTCCATACTCTCCTTGCCATCACCGTTTTGCTGTCGGATCGGCCACCATGGGCCGAAGAGAGCGCTGCAGGGCCGTGCGAGCAAGAGAGGCCAATACCTTGCTGTACAAAGCAGAGAGGGAAGGAGGGCTTCGGAGGCACGGCGAGAGGGATCGTGGATCGAAGAGAGGGGGAGAGAGAAGAAACGTCAGCACGAAGACGGCGTGGCCAGGGAATTGAAAAGTTTGAGGTTCGGAGAATTCACGATCAGCGGCAATTGGGACTTCTCGCGTTGCACACGTCGCTGCAAGCAGGGGGGACAATTTTCGCTCAGTGTTCGAACGCTGTGTTGTTCATGACTCGCGTGTGGTTCGCACTCGTCTCTGCGATGCTGCACACTGTAGGATATGGCCTCAACTTGCTCGACCTACATTTCCACAATCGTATATCTATCTAGAAAGAAGCTCCAGCCTGGGGGCGCCCAGCCCACAACCATCCGGGAACGCTTTTCGATACCCTCCCGATTCGCTTCCCAGAGGCGGCCCAGAGAGGCCAGATGGTTCCAGAAAGCGCCCAGTAGGGTCCAAGAGGCCTCCAAGACAGCCTGAGAGCGCTCCAGGACGCCCAAGATGGCCCCATGACGGCCCAAGACGCCCCAAAGAAGCCCCTAATAACGCTCGAAGATGACCCCCAAGAGGGCTCAAAGAGGCACATATCAGTGATGTCCCTTGTGTATTTTCCCCACATGCTTCGTGGGGTTCTGGTTTTCTTCCCTGCCGCGTCTCACCCGCGTTTCTCCTTCTCCTTCTCCTCCTCCTTCTCCCTCTCCTCGCACACAGAGACACACATACACACAGAAACAGCAAACGCGCGCACACACACACACACACACACACACACTGGCAACGCCAGTGCGCGACTGGCGTGTTCACCGCATCACACAGCCAAGACGCATGCACTACATAATGGGCACCCACATGAGACACACCAGACGCACGCAACACAATCACTAGCGCATCCTTGACGTGTTGACGGCATCATACACGGGGGTGCGCAGGGGGTGGACTCTGAGCGCGGCCGCTATCCACGACACTGTCGCAACGCCCGGCAGGCGTGGAACCTTCTGGACACCATGGGGCGAGCGCAGGGGGTGGTCTCTGAGCGCGGCCGATGTCCACGACTCTGTCGCAAAGCCTAGCAGGCGTGGCTCTTTCTGGACACCATAGGGGGTGCGCAGGGGGTGGTCTCTGGGCGCGGCCGCTATCCACGACACTGTCGCAAAGCCTAGCAGGCGTGGCACTTTCTGGACACCATTTGGGGTTGCGCAGGGGGTGGTCTCTCAGCGCGGCCGCTATCCATGACACTGTCGCAAAGCCTAGCAGGCGTGCTCTTTCTTGGTCACCATAGGGGGTGCGCATGGGGTGGTCTTGCACCGCGGTCCCTGCACGCGCCAATGTTGGAGGCTCAACAGTCGTGGCACTTTCTCGACTTCGGAGGGGACTGCAGGAAGCGTGGCACATTCTTCTTGGACAGTATTCACTGGCGACTGCTCGCTCGAGTCGAGCGCCTGGGGCCTCCGCAGCCGTGAATGGACCTGCCGGCTCCGAGCAACATATCGTACCACCATTCCGAGGGAGAGGGAGGACGAGGACAGGAGGCGGAGGACGGAGGAAGCGAGGGGAGGAGGGAGACTGCACGCTCGAGTCGAGCGCCTGGGGCCTCCAGGGCCGCAGATGGACCTGGTGGCCCGCCGGGCCCAGGGCCGCCGAGCGGGCCCGGGGCCCGCCGAGCGGGCCTGGGGGCCGCCGAGCATTTTCGTTTCTCTCAGACCTGATCAGAGGCTTTCCGCCGAAAATCGCGTTCCATAGTGCTCGTTGCCTCGTGGGCGTCGCAGATCGCTTTCCATGTGTACTGAACAGAACTTGTCAAATCTCTTCTCCACTCTCCTCCCTCCTCTCCTCTTGACTGGCGTCACCAACGGTATCGGCGGGGCAACAGCCACCAGCATCATTCTCACATGCTTCACTTCAGCTGTCAGCACTCCGGCCATAATCGAAGTATGTGGGGTCCCTCGGTAGCGTAATTATTATATTTTTTTCGCGCTCTCGCGTTCTGGGCTTCCGACGCTCCAAGATGGCCCCAGAGGCCCCCGAAACCTTTTCAAGAGACCCCCAAAAGGGCCCCGGCCCACAGCGGCCCCAGAAACGCCCAGTACACTTTAGGCGATGCTTAAGGAAACTTAAGTTTTCGGCCAGGGTCTCGATTATTCTTAACGTTTCAATGTAAATCTTAAGATTTTAATGGAAATCTTAGGTTTCTATTCCAGTTCTGAGACTATGAATTTCTTAACCCATGATTTCTTAAGCATTTCGCAGGGTGTAGGGCCCCAAGGGTGGCCCAAGAGGGGGGACGCGAACCGACAAAATTCGAGCCCTCCGCCCAAGAGGCCCCCCTGGAGGCCCCAAGAGGCCCCCAAGGGAAGCCAAGAGGCTCCCTCGAGGCCCCTCGAGGCCCTCAAGAGGCCAAGAACGAACCCCCCAGATGGCCCCAAACTGCCCCCAGGAGGCTTCCAAAACTGCCTCCGAGAAACCACTTCGCAGCTGCAAGGCCATCTCGCTACACCAGTACCAGGAATAGCATCGCATACGCTGCTCTCATAACAAACATTCGAACGGCCGGGCACGACTGTGTTATGTTATGCGCCAGCGAACCCACTTACCCACCCCGCTACGTAACGCGCGCTATGCTGTGAAAAGCTTGAGCTCCTTTGACCTGCGCTTCTTCGTTATCCTCCTCGCCGGGATCTCCCTCTGGTCGGCTTGAGCTTACGCCAGCCGCGCCTTGATCTTCTTGCTCTTGGCCTCGAGTTGGGAGTGCGTCGTGCTGAGGCCCTGGTGCAACTCCTCGAGGCTCTGGCGCTCCGCGTCGGTGCAGTCCATGTCCGCGAGATTGTCAAAGAAGCTCTGGTCCCACTCGAACTTGAACATGGGCTCGTCGCCCTTCGCACTGCCGTCCTGGGAGTTGGGACTGCGAATGCACTCCCTCTGAGACTGCCAGCGCCTGCGCCGCGTTGGTCTTGGCTTCGTTGGCGTCTGCCAACTTCATGGCCGCTGCTTGCTCTTTCAACTCCGCCGCTGCCAAGCTCGAGCGAAGTCGTAAGACCAATGCAACAGCGTGTTTATGTAGATGACTCGCATTCCTGCCCACCATGTCCGCCAACCGCAGAGCCACGATGGGGTTGTGCGATGCCGCATTCTGAGTGATGTTGTCCTTCTCCAAGCGCGCGAGCTGGAAGCTCAGCGTGATCTGTAGGTCCTGGTCCTCTGTGGCGGGGCGGGTCTTCTGGATAATGTTGGACACCTCTGAGCCTGAGCCTTTGCCTCTGCCCAAGCGGCGCTGCGTGACGCTACCGCTACTGGGGGAGTTGCTGCGGCTGCTGGACTTGAGGATGTCCTGCACGTGCGCACCGTCGTCGCCTTCGTAGCAGTCGAGAAACTCGTCGTCGGAGCGCGCTGGCTGAAAGACGCCTTGCGCCCACGGGGTTGTTGATACAGCTCCACTTTGACCTTGCAGCTTGGGCATGCCAATTTGTTCATGACCAGCACATCATTCCACTCACATTGCCCACATCCGCACCTGCTCCACAACGGTTTTGCAACAAAGGGAACCAGGGCGGCTGGCTGGGCACGTTACCTGCCTCTGTCTTGGTCGGGGCTCTGGTGGTGTGGCGGGCCGCCATGGGCCAAGTCCCTCAAGCCCTGCTGGGAAGTGCGGGGGTCCTGTGCGCCAGCATGGTGCTCGAGCCCAAATGGCTTGAGTAAGGAAAGCGAGAATGAGAACGAGGAGGAGGAGGGGAAGGATGAGGAGGAGGAGGAGGAAGAGGAGGAGGAGGAGGAGGAGGGAGAACGAGGAGCAGGGACGAGGGGGGAAGAGGAGGAGGAGGAGGATCATGAGGTAGAGGATGAGACGGATGATGATGAGGATTCTGCTGATGATGATGATGCTGATGATGATGCTGATGCTGACGATGATGATGCTGATGCTGGTGCTGATGATGATGCTGCTGCTGATGATGATGCTGACGATGCTGATGGTGATGATGATGATGAGGAGGAGGAGGAGGAATAATAACAAGGACAAGTAATCAAAATGCTGATACTCAGAATACCGATACAATGAATAATTGCACTACAGATAATACTACCATTAGCCGTCATTCCAACAGGACTACGATCCATCATATCAAACATAATCATATTCACACTAGTAATTCTACTTATAGTAATAGTGCTAGCTAGCACCAATGCGAATAACACGATTAATACGAACACTACTACTACTGCTACTGCTACTGCTACTACTACTGTACTACAGCTACTAGTAAAAGAACTACTACTACTACTACTACTACTACTACTACTACTACTACTACTACTACTGTTACCACTACTACTACGACTACCACCACTACTACCACCACCACCACCACCACCACTACTACTACTACTACTACTACTACTACTACTACTACTACTACTATTACTAAACACTAAATACTACTACTACTACTACTACTACTACCACTGGTACTACTGCTGCTACTGCTACTGCTACTCCTTCTACTCCTGCTACTACTACTACTACTACTACTACTACTACTACTACTACTACTAGTACCATTACGCATCTTACTACTCTTACTCTTACTACCACTACCACTACTACTACCACTGCTACTACTACTACTACTACTACTACTACTACTGCTGCTACTACTAGTACTACTACTACTACTACTACTACTACTACTACTAC